>VBSM01001124.1:47906866-47964366 GCA_008086735.1 Cheirogaleus medius
TCTAGGAGACCGTGGAGTCAAAACTATTATAATAATATTACTAAGATGTTATTTGTCTCATCCATTGTATTGACATAAATGCAACAATAAGGTGCTAAAACTGCTAAATTGGCCTAAATCAAGGCAGTAGCACCAAACTGCATTAGAAGTTATTGTATTTTTTACCACCAGATACTCAAAGTTCAAAGAAGCAAACAAAATTCAGCATTACTTAAGAGGGTTCTTCATTAAGCAGTATAGTTTAACATTTTTATTAAATCTAAACTCTTGAATACATGCCTTTTTACTATTCTCTGTGACAAAATGGGAAATACACATGAAGCACTTTTGTTTCATATTCAAGTACCATGGTTGTCACCAGAGAAAACACTTATATGATTGTTTGAGTTAAAAGTGGAATTAGCCACTTTTTCATAGGACACTATTTTTAAACTTGAAAGAATGTCTGACAGACAAACTATGTTATTTAGATTTAGGCATTTGGTAGATATTTTCTCAGATATAAAAGAAGAGAGCCTATTGCTTCAAGGAAAACAACCGACAGCACTTATTGCCAATGATAAGCCAAGCTTTCAAGCAAAATTAGAATTTTGGAAATTCACAGTACCAGCCACTATGAGCTTAATAGCTTTCCAATACTTGAAAGCTTATCCAAAGAGATTGGTAGTGATAGTAGTGAATGTGATTTTTTTGATGGTATATAAGGAAATGGGCCAACTTTGGAAGATCTTCATAATGTTATGAACTGCTATTGATCACATGATCAATGAATGATGCTACAATATTGTGCATAGGTAAAAAAGATCCATTCAAAGTGCAACATAGGTAAAGGGCTTTAAAATAACAGAGCATGAAAAGTTCTTGATATAAGGTCAGATTGCATACTTTAAGTCACCTTTAAGACGGTAATACTTGTTGAGTTTTGGTGTAGTATAAAGAAGAATTCCCTTATCTGAAAAGGCTATTAAAATGCCCCTCTCTTTACAACTACATATCTATGTAAGACAAGATTTTCTACATATATTTCACTCAAAACAATATAGGACAGCAGACTGAATGTAGAAACAGATATGAGAATACAGCTCTCTTCTATTAAACCCAGACATTAAATTTGTAAAAATGTAATACAGTGCACCTTTTCACTACTTTTTGTTTTAAAAGATATAGTTACTTTTTATTAAAATGTTTTATTTGTGTTAAAATGTCATGTGCTTACCATTGTTATTTTTAAATGGATAAATATAGTATAGGTTTTTTTTATCTTTGATTTCTATTGTAATATATATCAATAGAGTAATAAGGATAGACAGAACCAAAGCTTAAACCAAAGCTCTTTGGTAGGCTTGAGCCACATAAATCAAACTTCTTTCTAGCTCTCATTTTTTAAGAGTGTAATGGGGTCCTGGGACCAAGAAGTTTGAGAACCCCTAACACAGATCACATAGGAGGGACTCAAGAAGGTTTAATTTGCAGGCTGCTTAGGTCAGGCTCCAAGGTCCAGACAGATAGGTCATTAACTCTTCTCAGCTCTACACACCTTACATAGCAGTTGCCAAATTGGGAAGAAGCTCAGCTGAGCTGGTCCCTCACTGCCCTTTCTGATCTTTACAAGCCTTTACAAGCTGTTCTCTAATTCATTCAAAATAGAAAGGATTTTTAAACATGTGTTGGCCTAATTTTGGATGAAAGTGAAATGTCAATTAGGAAGTCTAATTTAGCTCTAGCCACTAAATTAAGCTTTTTCTACCTTGCAAAGAAGCAGTGTGGGGCAGACGTGGAAAAGACAACTGAGCTGACATTTCAGTATCCAGTTTTGCTGACCTGCATTTTCTTACAACAGGAAAAAGTAGCACTTCGAGCAATAAAATTATCCTTTCCTTAAGATAAAAGAGTGGGGGTACCTTCTTTGTCCACATCTTCTATTTCTACTCTTCCTCCTTTTCAGAACTGTAAGACTTGTTCATGATGGAAGCCATAGTTTTAAAAATAATTGTATTTAGACCATATTTGGTTTTAAAATATGCAGAAGTTGTTTTATGAATAGTTTATCAAACCTATTAAATATTTACTAAAGAATGAGTCATTACAAGCAATTAATTATATATACTTAATACTCAGCAAGAATATGATGTTTCCTTGTTCTTATCCCACATTGCTATGACATTACTCATGCACTGAGATGAAATGACTTTAGTTTCTCAACTAAATTTGAATCTAAAGAGATAAGAATCATATAACTTTTATTGGATTTCAAACACTTAGCAGAGTTTAGAAGGTAACCAATTTTTTTTATTTTGAATAAATGAGTGAATTGGTGAATTAGTCAATAGAAAACATAATTGATTACCTGCCAGTGTGAAAGACTAAGTTAGTTAAGTATTTCATTGTTTTATATCCATTATTCAACCTGAAGACTATATTTGGAATGTTTTGCTACTACAGAACAAAGTAAAAAGAGTAATAAATTAGTTATATAAATGGATAGTTTATTCTTCTAAGTACTGAATTGCAAGTAAATGCTATCCCAATTTCTGGTAAATCTTTGGAAAAGTTTAGTAAAAATAGAGTTTTAAAAATAATATTGGACTCCCTATGGATATAGACAACCTTTAATACATAGTATTAATATCTTGAAATTTATTCTAGTTCAATTTCCTCTAAAATTCTCATAACTTTAATTCTTATTACTGAATACTGAATATATTTGAGTTTTGCCTCATGTCCAGGGCTCACTTACTTTTGCATCTACTTTTAAAATAACACAGTTTAATCCCTACTTTGGGCAAAAAGCCTAAAAATATACAAATAATGACAATGCTGCTACATTATAAGAGGCCATTGTTGTTTTCCTTTCTCTTATTTTGTCTTTCTATTTTAAGAGAAAAGTGTGTGTGTGTGTGTGTGTGTGTGCATGCAAACAAGGATTACTTTGCAAAAATCTGGTTGAATCCATCATTGTATTTATATTTAGATCCATCAGCTTAGGATCAAGTTTTTAGATAAATGTGACGGGGTCAGTAACCATAATCCTCTTATGCTCTTTCAGGCAATATTTACAAATATGTTTCTCCTCTCTATTGAAGGGTATGGGTCTGAGCTCTAGAAGCAAAGGGCTTGAAAGCACATCCCAACCACGGCTACACCATGTACAATAACTTTATCAGCATCTTCTTGCTATTCCTGCTATTCCCACCAACTAGCCAGACACTTCTTAAATTACTAGGAAGGAATAGTGGAAAACAACTTTACATAAAATAGCTTTCCAGTTGCCTGAGTTCTTTTTCACCATGACTTTGGGAGCATGCAAACCTATTTGACAGATAAATAGAGAAAGTGCAGAGAAGTCAGTGGTGACATTAGCTAAGAATGACAGGCTGGGTGCAGTAGCTTGCTCATGCCTCTAGTCCCAGCTACTCTGGAGGCTGAAGCGGGAGGATCACTTGAGCCCTGGAGTTCGAGGCTGCAGTGAGCTATGATTGTGTCACTGCACTCCAGCCAGGGCAACAGAGTGAGAACCTGTTTCCAAAAAAAGGAAGGAAGGAAGGGAGGGAGGAAAGGAGAATGACAGTATATATTTGTAACAAAGGCAGGAGCTGAATTTTTTTATATCATTTTGAGAGATATTGTTTCTCCTATGCCTTTTAAAAATATTACTTTATATGTAAAATAAACACAAGAATAACCATAAATATGTAAATTATCAAGCAAAACTACAAAGATCATCCATGAACCCACCACACTGATTAAGAGCTATAATCAAACTATACAATGACATTCCATTAATGTGTGTTTTCATCCTTGTCACATCTAACTCTCAGAAAACTCTCCCTCCCTCCACCATAAACCTCTATTCTGTATTTTTTAATACATCATCCCCCTCACCTTTTAAACATAGCTTTATTGCATATGTATGTATTCCTAAAAAACTATATTGCTTGGTTTTACTAAATGACTTATCTTTTACTACTTGGGTAATTCACTATCTTACTATTAGAATTTAAAAATCATGGATCCATAGTGACTACCTTTAAAACTCTTTTTAAAGAGTTTTTAAAAGATTTTTCCAGTATACCAGCCTGAAACTGTGTTTATTATAGAATTTTAGTTGGTAAACTGAGCACTGGTAATAGATTAATTGTAAATAGCTATTTCATAAAATTAATTTTTAATATCTGATTTTATGCTAATGTATATATAATCCAAAATTTGCTTAGCCATACCTGAATATTGGATATATTGTCAGGTTTCCTTTAATATGTAGGAAGAGCATCTTTATGCCAATTTTTATTTTATATCTTTATTCATTTCCTTAAAATAGGGAACTAGGAATGGAAATAGTGTCTCAGAGTTAAATATTTTTAAAGATCTTGATATATATATTTTGCCACACAATATTCTAGTATGTCAGTATTTGTTCATACAACCATAAGTGATTTATGACATTCTTTGTCCCTTGGAAGATTTAATTATTACCAATTTTTTGAACCTTTAATGTTTAAGTAGGTTAAAATAATGAGCCCTTCAAATTGTCTTCTACTTTGTCTATATGAAGTATTTTTATTTTTATTTTCTATTTCCTCTATTTTTGTATATAATCTATTATCTACAATTATATTTAGACTGATAATTATTCTATAATTTCTCATTTGTTCTTTTAATTTTGCTTATTAGAATATTTCCTTTTGCTTATTGAAATTTTTCTTTTTGATTATTGAAATTTTTCTTTTTGAAGGTTTTCAAATTTATAGGTCTTTCAATTTTGTAATTTGGTTCTGTAAGTCTTGGAAAGAACATTCACATTTGAAAATCAAGTAAATAGGGTTTTTTTATGTTTACCATTTTTATTTTTAATCACTGTATCTCTTTACTCTATAATAAGAATAAGTATAATAAGTAAGCATAATAGTATAGTTACCAACAGACTCTTACTATGAGACAATTTTCTAAGCACTTTACACACACACACACACACACACACACAAACTTATTTAATTTTCTCAATAATGCTATAGCAATGGGCACTATCGTTATTTCTATTTTATAGTTGGGTAAACTAAATAAAGCCCAGAGAAACTAAGTAACTTGTAAAAAGAGAACATAGAATTGAGAGTAAATCAGTAATCTCTTAATCACAATGTTATCAGGCCCCTCTAATGGATTTTGAATTTTATAAGATCTTACACTTATGTTAGTAAATGGCTTTAAGTGTAATCCTAAATAATAATTATTTTTCAGAAGATGTAGATGTGCTCCAAACTGATTTGTTTCATCAAACCAATAAATTATTTACATTCTAGACTCTTTTTAGAAATAGTTGATTCTATCCATACATTTGTCTTTCCTTATTTCTATATCATGTTGCTTTGATTTTGTACCTTAATAGCATGTTTTAATATATTATCTTGTATTACTTTTTCAAATTACTTAGCTATTTTTATCTAGTTATTCTACAAGATGAA
Source organism: Cheirogaleus medius (assembly GCA_008086735.1). Lineage (NCBI taxonomy): Eukaryota > Metazoa > Chordata > Mammalia > Primates > Cheirogaleidae > Cheirogaleus > Cheirogaleus medius. The sequence goes on from VBSM01001124.1 coordinate 47,912,326, forward strand.
TGTAATATTTTTGAGTTAAAAAAAACTTGATGGGGTTTTGATTAACATTGAACTCCATTTACAAATCAATTGGGAAGCAAATTAGCATTAAATTATTTCTCCATTTTCACTCTCTTTATATTATTAAATTCTGAATACTGCTTTTCTTCATACTGTTCATATAGTGTTATTAAAATATTCCCATTCTTCTAGCAGTTTTATTGTAATTATGAATGAACTTTTGTAGCAATTATATTTTTTCCCAATAATGAAACATGAGTGTTATTGAATTTTTAAATCTGATACTAATATTTCTCTTATTGGTAATCTTTAAATAACTTTTTATCACTTTCTCATGACTTTATAATTATTGTTTTTGTTTCCTGCCTTATTACAATGGCTAGAATTTCTAGAAAAATGTATATACTATTGCTTATAGCAGACTTCTGAAGACTTAAAAACACATTTTAAATAAAGTATGAAAATTAGGATCATTTACCATGGAATTCTTTTTGACTATATTTATTCAACCTAAGCCATGTATTTTGAGAAGAAACAGATTAGCACAGTCAAACATGGATGGACATTGGCTTTCTTATTGCCAAACTGATCTGGCCAAGCTACATCTTTCAGGAAAACCTGCTGTGGAATTCATCTGCTCTATTGCAGCAAAGAGAGTTATTCTGAAACTCTGTGATTGCTGGCATCCAGATAATGGAATTAACACAAGTGGGGAATTGCTGAAGCTCTTTCCTTGAAATGAAACCCTGCCTGTTCTTAGATTTATTTAGTTCGAGTTACTATTTCACAGGACAACTAAGAGAGACACGTAAAAGAGGGGTTTGGAAGAGGAAAATTGGTGGCAGGGATGGACTTAAATATAATTTTTCATATTTCTACTTCCATTTTTTTCAAATAGCACACAATTTCTTTTATTTACCAACAAAGCTTAGTTGTTAAGCTGTGTCTAAGATTTATTAACAATCCATTGTCATATTTTTGTCAAAAAAGCCCCACATTTTAGAATAGCACCCAACAAAGATAAACTTCTTTGTAAGCAAATCATTAAATTGGAAATGAAGTTTACACAGAGGTATAATCTTCAAAGTGATAGTCAGTGGCCCCTCACTATAATGTAAGTTTTGAATCATTCATGTTGGCGTGGCTATCACATAAAATTCTGAAATGTTTGAATAATATCATATCCATGTCTGTGAGAACTCTGAGAGTGACTGTTTATGTGACAACACATAGCATGCCTCTGTTACTGCTTTCCTAACCACAAAAAGAAAGAAAAATTACATTTGGGGTTTATTTCTTTGTTGAAACAATTGTAAGCTGGTATCCACAATATATATTTTTGGAAAGCTAATACATGAGGGAAATGAAGCAATATTAAGAGCACAAACTCAGATGTTATGCACATCAATGTTCAAGACATTGGTCCCCCACTAGCTCACTGTGTGACATTGGGCAACTTATGTATTGTAATTTCTCCCCAAGCCTTGCTTTCTTCATATGTTGGGTTATTATGAGACAGTATTTATTATTTTCTGGTTCCATAAATGTCAATTGCCACAATGATGATGATGATAGTGATAATGTTTATTATGTTCATTTGGAAGGGGTCTCCTAAGTCTCCCCTTAGAGAGTTTATATTTCATAATCTTTATATGTTTATGCAAATATTATACAGATCTTTTCTAGAGAGACTTAGCATCCCTGCACCACTTACCTAATTCAAATCAAACATATTGCTGAAAAACATGGTATTAACATTGTAGAAAAAGTTCAGTATCACAGGTCAGGAAATAAAACACTTATATGTGAATTTGCCACATCCCAACTCAAGCCTCAGTTTCTGTATCTGTGAAAAGGAACACTTGTCTTTCATACCTTATATGATTTGTTATTGTTAAGATCAACTGAGATAATGTTCATGAAACTTATTATAAATCTGTGAAATGTGATTTGCATATACTTTTCTAAATAGTGCATGGAGATTAAAATCCCTTTGATGATACTGCAGAAGTAGCTAAGTATTTTAAGGCTTGATTTTCAAATGCTATCATACTTAGGTGAAACCAACTATAAAATTTATATATTATACATTGCTGATTTTCTAAAGTTTTGCAAATTTAACCTACTGTAAGCAAACCAGTTTTATATTTAGTAATTTTATCATGCAGTATACTCAACTTTTATTTTTTAAAATTGGACATCAGAGAAAAATAATTGCTAGGTTTTAATCCCTCTGATAATTATAGATCTTCAGCATATATATTCTTATGTTTACTTTTCTATCAAGATTCATTATTCTCTCCTCTGTATATTTTTCATCTTATTATATACGTGAAGAAAGCTATCACTACTAAGACAAAGTAGAGAATAGCGAACTCTGTTAACTAAGTTCGTAAAGATCTCTGCTCTTCCAAGAGCTCCTCCACTAATATTTTGAAAGTGTAACTTTCTTTCTGTTCAAGAAAAATGCACTCATCTTATTCCTGCACTTATACTACATTAGGTAGTCCTCAAAGAGAGAGTTTATTTAGGGTGAGAGATAACATTTCCTTAACTGAAAGCCACTTCTTTCTCAGCCTTATTCTATTGCTGTTAATGAAATGTGTGACAACTGTTGTGTCAGGGAATTAATGATACTCAATAAGTAAAGAATGAGAAACCTGGCTGGATGAATTATGCCTGTTCCTCAGTTCTTTCCAAAGAGGAAAATTGAAAGATCCCATAGCATCACACTTATTATGATATTAAAACTGTGAGAATTTGATCAGATAAAAGAAATGTTAAATGAAATCCTCTTTCTAAACACTCATGTCAAGAAAGGCAATTTTAGTTATGCAGTGGTGTAGCATTTTGTTTTTTTCTGCAATAAAGCCATCAGATCAATAAAAAATTATGTAGCAGATTATTATTACACTGTGCTCACCATAGCTCTAATCGTAAATAATACAGCAGTTATCCTGGTTATATTAATTATAATTAGAATGCAGATAATGCAGACGGTCTTTTATTACTAGAGCCAAATCAATTTTCCAGTGTTATTCAATGCAAGGTCACACAAAGTTGTGGGAGCTTTCAGACTTCCTATGAAATGGACTGCCTGCCTGTGCGAGAGAGGGTTTGGCCCAGCTGTACAAGACACATTGACTGGGAAGAGCGTTGAAATAATTACAGCCATGAACCCTTGCCTATGATGGCAGAATTTCATTTTATAAAATAAGCATCGCTGTAATCCAGCCTCCTTTATGGTAGCAAGCCTCATAAATCTTTCAGAGGAAACCAAGTCTTGTGTTTAGTGGTAAAGAGGAAATCAAAATGGATTCGTTTGCATTGTTCATTTTTCCTATTGCTTTTTTGTTCTGTACCTTGGCATCATATTTTTAAAAGGCATTCCATATGTAATCATCTTGTAATGATGAAGAGAAAACCACACAACAACATACTAATAGAAATACATTGAGTGTTCTGTGTTGGTGGATAGGATAGAGGCTGACTTTACAGACTGCTTTAGTAGGGCTTTTATGAAATTATGGTTTGGTTTGTCAAGAAGTGGATGCGAAATAAGAAGAAAACAACAGAATGAGATCTAGGTTAAGATCAGAATAAATCATTTCATAGGTGCCTTGATTATGGTGGAGGGGAAAGAAAAGATCTAGACCCCAAAGCCTATGGAGCCAGAGACTATGGTTCAGAATAAGCCTATAGATCTAGGCACTAAAAAGGAGCAGAATGGTAATTCTGGAGCCTCTTGTTGCACAAATCTAATGGTGAAAGATTAGAAGCTGTATGTTCCTGATATTTTCCACATGACAAAGCTCCCTCACATGGTGCAGCCAAGGGGCAGCAAAGTCACAAACTCAAGTGAGACCAGACACATAACTCCCAGTGAATTAGACTGGGAATAAAGTCACAGAACTTTTAAAGAATCAGTTAAAATGTAAATGGGAAAATTTATGACTGGCATAAAGGCATTGGTGCTCAAAAAATGTTTAAACACTGTTTTAATATATCTTTGAAACCTGTGTGAACGACCCATAGACCATCAGTTAGATATGATATGTTTATTCTGAAGGCAATTTGGAAACTTGTACACCCAAGCCATTAGGAAAATTTCTTCTGAGAATTTGACTAAGTCAGTAGTATTAAGGAGAGAGATCAGTGAATATGGGAAATGGGAAAGTTGTTTTGAAGACTAGAGTCAAGAAGCTATAACCAAGGGGGAACCAGGATGAGAGCCAGGAATCTACTCCCAAGCAAAGAACAGTTAGGCATTGTGAATAAGATCCAGCTTTAGTATTCTGGAGATCCCCTTTGAAGTCCTGGACTGAAGAAGATATCAACCCGAGAAAGCTGGTTCTTTATGGGCCAGAGCATCAAGTTGAGCAGTGATGTCTGTCTGCAAAGAAAGAAGGGGCTGCTTCAACCCTTGGGGCTCTCCAATCCTCTGTGGAGAAAGTTCAGGTATAAATAAATAAAGAGCAAAGTTTCAGAAGTAGAGATTGGCAGAAGGAGGAAGCTCTAAATGTCAGACCTTTAGATATTACTAGCACTAGAAATAAACAGTAATAGAAAACCTCTAACCACCATTTATTAAGCTTGTGACCTGCACACTCTCTTAGGCACTTTACACATGCTTTTTCTTCTTTTTTTTTAAATTCATAACAATCTTTGAGGAACTAGGTACTATTACTGTTTGTATTTTATAAATGTGAAAACTGAGGCTTTGCAAAGGTTAGCAAAAAAGATGGAGCCAGAATTCAAACACGAGTTTCCATGGCCTGAAATCCCAGCTCTTAAACATTAAACAATATTGCCTCCAGGTTAGCAAAACTTATAGATGTCTAAATTATAGGGCAGGAACAATTGTATCTTTTCAAACCTCTCACTAGGTAGTATGTTTTCTCAGAATCTGGAACCAGGTAAAGGGAAAGGTCTCTGTTGCTTTTTAATAAACAGCAGCCACATGTGGTATTCTGGTTCAAGCATTCCTAACCATTTTGACCATAATGTGGAATTACTGTGTTCTTCCACTCAGTAAGACATTTACATATTTTAGAGCTACTAAGTTTTAAGAAGTGCTTTTGTACTACCTAGAGACTTTGTCCAACTGTTTTAAAGAATTGAATTATGGAAGATAATTCAAGATGGTAAAGTAAGCTTCCCTGCTTCACTCACTATTAACAACCTCAATTGTATTGAAATTTGTATTATCTTCAAAAATATCAATAAAACTTTTATTTCTTATTCTAAAACTTCAGTTTTATTTAAAAACATGGAAGAGAGTTTGAGTTCTAAATGTTTCTGACCCAGAGCACAAGATATATAGTGTTGACATGTTTTTGACATAAGCATTCTTTTCACCTGTTTTTTTAAAAAAAATAAAAAAGGAAGTTTTATATATGTGCTTAGAAAAATAGACTGTTGGATATATTCTGATGTTTAAAAAGAAATATATTCAAATATATAGGAACAGTATTTGAAAATACCAAATGTCTGAACAGATAAGTACCAATGAAAAATAGAATCAAGAGAATAAATTTAATAAATTGAAAATAAAAGGAAATTTGTTGCTTCATTATCAGGAAATAAATGTCTTAGTTCATGAGTTCATGATTACTTTCTAACAAATAGCTAAGAGGTGAAGTATAGACTACCTGAGGTTGATTGATTTTTGTGAATGGAATTTTAAATTAGTCAAAGTGTATAAAAAATGCACAAAAAGTTTTTAACATATTTGAGTTTAATTAATATAGATTTCTTTCTAATATCTGAAAACTTATTAAAGAAGTGTAAAAGGAACCAAAGTATATTGTACTTTAAATCCATAAAAAAATATTAAAGATGTACCTTTTATTCAGCCAAGGTACTTTAGATATTTTATACTGAATTTTTTATAATTTTCCCTTTCCCACCAAAAAAAAAGAAAAACACACAGCTTAAATCAAGTATGTTCCCATAAGATTTTAAGTTCAATTATTTTCTGACATAATACATTTAACATTTTTTGTTTGGAGATTTATTTTCTCTTGTACTGTGAAATCATGTCTATCTTTTAAGACAAAAGAAATGATGGCTAATTCTTACATAGTGCTTACTATGGACAAGACGCTGTGCTAAGTACTTTACAAAAGAAATAGATATAGGTGTATTTGAGGTAGATACTGATATTTCCAGATGGGGAAATGGAGGCACAAAGAGATTTAGTAAATTGCCCAAGGTTACACAGTAAAGGAGTGGGAGAATGAGGCTTTGAACTCAGGCATGGCCACCTCCAGAGTCCATGCTCTTAAATCCAGTGCTATTCTGCCAGATTGAATCATCCCAATAAGATATCGCTAACGTCAAACAATTCTACTCAACAAATAAGTGTCTCAGGTTTGTTTCTCTATCTCAAAACATTATGAATTCCATGATCTGTATCATGGAAGTTTGTTTTTGTTAAGTAGCTCTCTATCTCAGAGGTACCTTGAATATGAACAGAGGCATGAATTGCTATGGTAACTTACAGTGCTTTGAATAATAGGATTTCGGAAATATTTTGAGTGCAAAACACAAGAAAAAAAAACCTAAAGTCTAAATGTGACCTTGTCAACTGAATTAACTTCTAGGAGATTCCACTTTAAAATGATATGTCTTGCATTATTGTTTTACTGTTGAAAACTGGGAAGCTTTCCAAATTTTAACTTACAAAGTTATTGTACTTCCAAATGAACAAAATGTCTTTTGAGGTACTTCCTTTTGTTGAACACTCTAATAGATGCCTCTGTAATATCCTATGCAAAGAGCCAATGTTGTAATTTGGAGCTGCTTATAAGAAGTTATTATAAATTGGGCATTTTAGAGGGCTTTTGTTTAAGTATTTGCTGTGCAGTCTATGTGTTCCACCCTGCCTGGATTACTTACCATTGACTTTTTTTTTTTTTTTTTGAGCTAAGTTCTTTACAGCTTTTTCCTCCTCACACACTGCCTCTTCTTGTCATTAGCATGTATGAGGTACAGGACTTTGGCACAGGATTAATTCTGCAGCGAAAGGAAGAAGCAATATTTCTCAAATAGAACATTAGGCTTCTCATGTGTTCATTTTCTTAGCCCTCCCTTTGCGTTCCCAGATTTTATTGCAGAGCCCACATGACCATGGGATCTATCTAATCAGCGGCCAGTCACACATAATAGCACCTCTAGCAAAATCACTACAAAATAGTTCCCTTTTTCTCTCCCTCATCAATTGCCCATGTCAGTAATAGGGAATTCGCTTAAAAAATATAATCTGATTGAGTACATTATGTTGACCAGTCTTGTGCATTTCCACCCTGCACTTACTGTCATTGTCTCTGTTTTAGAAATGGCCTTTATGCCTCCTGGTCTCAACATAGAGCAGAAAGGACCATCTGGCCACCACATATGAGGAAATCAGACATCTCTAGGTTAAATCATGCCCAAAAGGACAATTTCTTGTCAGATAAGCTGCTGTGTACTAAGTCTGATAACTAACAAAATTGCAATATGGTAATTTTAACTGGAAATTGGCCATTTTTATCCTCAGATTTTTCTCTTTTATTCTATTGCTAACCACCCTGTGAGCTTTATTACTGTATGCTACTGCTCAAAGCAACCCCCAGGTTGTGACAGTCAGACAGGCTGCAGCAGTTGAGAAATGTCTGCACAGAATAGTGTGCTATGTCATTGGCTCAAGCAGCATAATGCAGTAGAGTAGAAGCATATAATTGTTTAATGGCATAATTTGATTTCTCTCTAATTTCTAGACACATCACAAAATAATCAAGGCAATGAAATGAAGTTTAAAGAGTAATTGAATTTTGAGTCACATCACTGCCACTTGCTAGTCTGTGTGATCTTAAGCAAATCAATAACTTTCCTGACCTCTAGCATTCTTATCTGTAAAATGGGTTGTCTTTTCTCACTTGATTGTAATAGAATTATAAGAATTAAAACAACGTGTAGAAAACATTTTGTAATAACCAAATACTAAATATGTAATATTTATGTGGTTCTCTGGACTTTTTATTTCTTAAAAAAATAGGTTGGATAGTGCTTCAAGAAACTTTACTCATTAGAGCTTAAGTTAAGCAACATTTCAAAATCTGATGTGGCAAGATTGTATAAGGTATATTACATTTAATACTGGGTTTATGCTCCACGTTTTGTAATGGGGAAGTCTATTAAACTACACGTTCCTCAGTTTTTTGAGTCAAGAGATGGAGATAATGAGAATATTATAAAACAAACTATCTGTCAACAAGCTATTTGTGTTAGCTTGAATAAGAGCTGAGTATCAGCCATTGGAGGCTCAAACACTAATTACATTGCTTTGTTTTTTGTTTACCTTTCTTCAAGTCTTCTATTTTCTTTTCCAGGATGTTTGGGTAGAAAATGAATCTTAAATGAAGTAACCCATGTTGTAATGGATTGAACATGCCTACCATGGGGTCTTTCTTGTTTTAGGAGTTCAGAGAATATTAAAACATAATGAAACTGAACAAGAACAGAAACAGAAATCAGAAAATCCCATCTTGCTATTTGAACTGAGTTGCCCTCCTGTTCTCTTGCTTTAAACAACAGGAATAAATTATGATTTATAGTGATGCCTTGTAATTAATAGTATCCTCTTCCAAAGAGTAGGGAATATTTTATACCACTTCTTAATTATGGATGTTGTTACCTGCTTTCTAATTCATTTGTTTACTGTCTTCCATGAGGCAAGCAGGAATTGGGTATATGGTATATTTTGTATGTGATTAAAGGAAAACAGAGGGAAATGAAGTGCCTTTTCCAGGGTTAGTCAGTGATATAGTGAAGAGACTGGAGCTACCAGTGAGATTGTCTGGATCGCCAATTCTTTTCACAAGGAAAAGAATCTCTTGGAGTTAGGATATGTTTATAAGCCGTAAAAGACTTTTGAATCTATAAAATTCTTCATGGAACCAAAAAATAACTAAATTCTTACAATATAAAAGAAAAATTATGTCATTTATTCATTGAACAGACATTTCCTGGATACATCAAAAAAATCACACAAACATACCATTGGGCAAACAACCAACAGTAATTACCACAAATATAACGAAGCATTGCTATCCATATTATTTTTATACAAAGAACTTACATGAATGGATAATAAAACCACTAAAAATGGAATGGAAAACCGTGTAAAGGTTGTGAAAATGTAACTTACACACACACAAATTCAAATGACTCATTGCAAATAGCTAAAACATTCTTTGTAATAATCAAAACTCAGGAGTCGTCAGTGGCTTCCCATTATTCTGAAAATAGTGTCAAATTTATTGGCCTGCCATATAATTTTTTTTAGTTATATGACTCTTTGTTAGATCTATAGTCATGCTTTTCACCTCCACCCCATTTCTTCTCATCTCTAGTCAGTTCTCAGGATCCATCATACTATGCTTTTACCTCACTAAAATCCCACTCCTCCTGACCTCTTCCTCTGCCAGAATACACAGAATGTGAAATCAGTTACAAAACATGCTGTCTAGTCCAGATGACTTTTCTTTATTGCAAGGCTTTCTGGAGAAAGGAAGTAAATACATTGATTTATATTCTGCCACAACCTCTTTATTTCATTGAAGAAGAATACTAGTTTGCCTGTAGATTACACTATGAGTCGTACTGCGAATAGAGTACGTGGTTGTGTGTATGTGTTAAGAAGAGTCCTGTCCCTTAGTTTACTCGGCTTTACAGTGGGAATAATAATGTCCACCTGAGTATTGGTTTCCTCAACTCTGAAAGTGGGAAGAGCAATGACAAACCTGGTGGCATTTTAGAGAAGAAACTTCCAATAGAGTTATTCAGTGATACTCTAGGCATTGAATAACTATTAGTATAGTTCCCTCTCTGCTCCCTTCCTTTGTTCCCCCCTCTGTAAATAAGTAGTGTTGGAAATAAACTTATAATTATAAATCATTACAAGCCAAAGGACCTCAGAGGGGACCAGTTGTAATAACCCATTTCTGATCACACTTCTGTGTGCTGTGTGTCTTTTTCTTCAATACTCACAAGATTTGCAATAAAGATTTGGTGACTGTCTTCCCAGTGCATTGAGCTCTGTGAGGGCTGTTACCCTGTATAGAAAGCCTTCTCAGTCGCTGCTCCATCTCCATTACCTCATGCATTGTAGCCTCTCAACAAATAAATTGCAAAATTAAGTAAATGACTAAATTAATAAGTCAGACACAAGAAAACTGAGGGTTAGAAAGTTTCACAAATGACACAAAAGAATGGTTGAAGTTATATGGGTATAATTAAACCTCTGTATTCTCCTTTTAAGTCATTTAGAAGCAATATGATTAATATCAGCATCTTCTTGCCATTCTAAGTATCATGTAGAAACACCAAGCCAGGAAGGAAACCAGTGAGTAGAGGCACAAGTGGCAGGGTAGAGAGGGGTCAGTGTACTCTTTCAAAATGCTCATTGTTCCAGTGTTGTTTGAGCAGGAAGACAGAGAGCAGGTGAGCCATGATGGACATCTGGGGAAGCAGTTCCAGGCAGAGGGAAGAACAAATGCACCTAGGGAATGGCAAGTGAGCCAGTATTGATCAGAGCATTTGGACTATGGGAGTTTAGAGAATATAGAAAAGAAGGTCACAGAAATCAGTGCTAGAGTGGGGGATGCCATTTAGGACCTTGTAAGGCAATTATAAGGATGGAAAATTACTGGAGAGTTGAGAATAAGGTCTGACATGATCAGATTCATACGGTTTCATAAGATTGTTCTGCTCACTGTGTAGACAATAGGGAGAGAGGGGAGAAGAAGGGAAATCACTTAGAAGACTACTACAATAATCTTACAGAGAAATGGCCAGAACTTGATCACATGCTATACCTACCTGCAAGGGAAGCTGGGGGATGTATTCCAGATGTATACCCTAGGGGATAGGTAAAGCTGGTTTGGAGAGCACCTACTTAGTCTCTGTCATGGGATTCTTTAAATTCTACTCCAGATGAGAAGTTTATTGGTAGAGGATATTGGATATGCCTCAAGATTCAGTTCAATTCAATTGATTTGAGTACTGTCTTAGTCTGTACAGGCTGCTGTAACAAAATACCATAGACTGGGTGGCTTATAAATAACAGAAATTGAGTTATCACATTTCTGGAGGCTGGGAAGTCCAAGATTAAGGTGATGTCTAGTAAAAGCTCACCTATTCACAGAGGGCATCTTCTCACTCTATGTCCTCACATGGTGGAAGAGCAGTTAAGCTCCCTTGGGCCTCTTTACAAGGGCATGAATCCCCTTCATGAGGGCTCCACCTTCATGACCTAATCACCTCCCAAAGGCTTCACCTCCTATTTGGGGGGCTAGGATTTCAACATAGGAATTTCAGAGGGACATAAACATTCAGACCATAGAAAGTACCTATATTTTAATGCAATCATGGAATTTCTCACCAATGGCAGGCCCCTTGGCAATGCTTCTCTGGCTCTGTTAAGCACATATAAACTGCAGATCAGTTCTCAAATAGGAATTTGCTTTGCACATGTAAAGCGATTGTTCACACAGCCTTATGGAATCAAGACAGACATTTTATTTGGAACAGTGAAGGGAAAAAGGAGAGAAATTACACAATGGACAACTACAAGGTTATTCCTGTGGCTTTTTTCTATCCACAGAATGTCTGTATGTATTCTGATGGCAGCCATTCACCAGCCACGCACCCTGACGATCTTCTCTCCTCCTTCACGGAAAAGATTCTATTTTTTGGCTTCTTTGCCATGTCTTATTATGTCCCACCTAACCAAAATTACCAAAGCTGCCTCCTCCTTTCCTGCTTGTTTCTTCTTTTTCATTATCATCTCTTAAGAATCGACACTGAGATTTTTCTTTCCAAGAAGCCTACTCTGATTGTTCTAGGCTGAATTAAAAGCAATTTCTCTGACCTTCTAAAATAACTTGTGAATGTCTTTATTAATACACTTGTGAAATTATATGTAATTAATGTGTTCAACAGTAGACTGTTAGCTCTTTGTGATCAAAGGCTGTATGTTCACTTTTGTATCCCCCATATTTAGTGGTGTCCATTAAATGTTGTTGAATGAGTGAATGAATGAATGAATGGATCCTTAAAGTTGAATATGGCAAAGAAGAGAAGATACCCTGACGACATCATGATAAAGCAGAGGAATGTTCACAGAACATCATCTAAACCTTATACGTAGAGAAATCATTGATGATCTGATTCTTCTTTTTTGCACTCAGGGAGGTATATTACAGATGCCCTGAATAGGGATATGTCAGGCCACATTTATTCATCATATTTGAGAATAATTAAATGATATTGAATATAGAAACTACTTTAGTTAGTTATTATGTAATTGGTTACATATACCCCTGCTTTGTTTCACAAAGGACTTGAGATCGTGATGTGGAATGCATGCATTTTAGATTTAGCTTTGTAATGAAAGGATAGACATATCAATTGTCTAAGCAGAAAGAGAATTGGAGTGTTAAAATATTACTTTAATTTTCACCTTGAGATATTGGCTTTTATTGGGTGGGATATTTTTGCAGATATCAGCACAAACAGTTTTGCAAAGCCAAGGCATTGGGGATGGGGAAAAAGTGGCAGGGAGCCAAAAGAAAGTATTGCAATTTGGTTGAAATTAATAGGCAGATGTTAGGTCATCTCTATGCTAGCACTTCATCATGCTGACAATTTAGCATGGGTTGAAACCAAAGCTAATTCCAAATAAAACTTTAGTTGAGTTTCTAATATGGTTAAAATAATACCGAATGACTAAATCAGGAGTATGATTTTTCGGGAGTATACAGTTAGAGGATTAGGGAAAGTCACAATGGTAAGTACTAACTCTTCTCAACTAGCAGTTTCCTCATCTGTAAATGGGGTTCATATAATTGATGTTACAGGGAGAATATAAAAATATCTGTGTTTAGCAAGTCCCAATACATGGTAGGAAATTTTAATCATATCCCAAAAGTTCTATTTGATGCTTTCCAACTATACCAACATAAAGAACTTGTCTGAGGTCAGCAGACAAGTTTGTGGTTCTTTATTCCTAAAGCTGCTGAGGAATTCTTTATTTAGTAATATAAATAAATAATATATAAATAGTAATACAAATAAATAAAATAGAAAATATAAATAAATAGTAATATAAATAAATAAATTTTATAATTCACAATGTTGATTACAAAATAGATATAAGCATGATTTAGATAGGAAAATAATTTCAATATTAAACTACTGTCTTATATTTTATGTTTTAAAAAATAAAGACAATGTAAATTCAGTTGAACAAAAAGTGTTATTAACTAAAAGCACTATGCAACAGAGCTTTTTGTGACAATGGAAATGTTCTATTCTGCACTGTACAATATGGTAGCCACTAGCTCCATGTGCCTATGGAACACTTGACATGTGGTTAATGAGATTAAGGAACTGAATTTTAAATTTTAATTAATTTAAATTGAATTAGCCACATGTGATTAGTGGCTAACGTATTAGCACAGAATTCTATAAAGTCAGTGCATTAAACAAATAAGTAAAATGGAAAACATGTCAGATGATAAGTACCATGCAGAAAAATAAAGCCAGGAAGGGAATCATGAATTGTCCTTATGAAATTTTTTTCATCTTTTCATATCCTGATTTATCAAAGATCTATAGTCTACTTATCTATGTTTCATTTCCAATCATGGAATATTTTCTATTCAAAAAACATGGAAGCATTTTTTTTAATCACAAGTGATATTTTTTGTGACAACTTTATGCAGAACAAATTTGATTTTTTTTCCAACAATGCCCTGGTATCTCTGTGTATTTTAGTCAGTTTTGTGGCAACTTTTCTATTATGTCTTGAATCCAAGTGGAAAAGACAGATTGCCAGTTTTGCATTCTACTTTTGGGAAGTTGGTACACAGTTTAACTCAAGTAACTTAAGCATATAAAGAATATCTTTATCATCACAAGATTGCCAAGCACTTGATATATTTCTGGAACTGTGCCTGTTATAAAGTAAAGGAATATTTCATTCTGGGGACATTAAGACTTAGTGCTGTATAAAAATAGACAAACTTGCATTCAGACTCCGTGAACTCATTATACTTGAAATATACAGAGAATTCTAATATTTTTTAGAGAAAGTAGTCCTTCCAGGAAGCTTCATGTGAATATATATTTTCTCAATCTTAATGTAAAAATAAGTCTAGTTTTGATTGGAAACTATACTGAAACTCTGACTGGACCAGCTGAGAAACTAAGACTATCAGAGCGATCATAATATTAATAAATGCCTTAAATTTTATTGAATTTCCATAGTTCTGTACTAAGAAGCTCAAAGCACTTCACATATTTTATCTCATTTGTCCTCACAACATTCCTGTACGGTAGGTAGGGGGCAACTGTAATTGGAGATTAGATGTGTCAGTTTTCCATTGTTATGAAAATGCATTAAACTGAAATCTATTTCAGTTCTTGGTTCAGCCTGCCAACCAGGACAATTAAGCAGTCGTTTCACTTATCAAAGCACCAATTACTCGATTTTTTTTGTTACATCACAATTTCCTTTCCATTTTCTCTGAGACTAATCCTGTACCTTCTAAAATTTTAATATTGAACTCCAGTAGCATTTCTTAAGAACCACATTTTGGGAAGCTTCATTTTGTGAAATTCCCTTAATGAGTCACCTATGGCCACCAGTTCAAGTTCATGTACAAGGCATTAGGGTATAAAAAATAAGTGCTCATTTCTTCCAAGTTAACAACACATGTTTAAGACATATATGTAGATAACATAACTAATTCCAAACATTTCTTGGTTTACTTCTTTTTTTCCTTTTTGCGTGTTTAGGTTTCCCAAACTATACTATTATATAGTATTACTATATATATATATATATATATAATGCAAGTATATAATATTATATAGTACAGTTACTTTTCAGACAAATACCTACTCCTTCCTTGTTATTTTATAAAATTTTAACATTCATATTTAGTATACAATATTGACATGAAAATTTAAAAATAATCATATAAATGGTCATCCCAGAAAAGATTTAGCTTTTTATTTTATTTCATTTTATTTTATTTTTATTTCAGCATATAAGATTTAGCTTTAAAGTATTTCTACGGAAAATTCATCACACCACACATCTTTTAGTTTTTATTTCTTTTCAATTTCATAGTTATTATTTATAATCTCTACCAATAACTAGGAAAAATATTTCTTTCAATTTGTGTGGCAGAGACTGCTCCAGGCTTCCTTCTCCTTCCTATTTACACAGCTGCACCAAATCTCCCAGTGCCCTTTGTAGGCAGATGTGTGACTGTTTTTACCAGTGAAATGCACATGGCGGTGATGGTTACTGAGTTCATGCCATGTGCTTCTCCATGCTGTTTTCCTTCTGTCTGGGTAAAATGGAGATGATGCTCAGCACAACTTTGGAAGCCACATGTTGAAGACATCAGAGTCTCCATCAGCCTAGGTCCTTGAGTGGCTTTAGGGAGGAAGGTCACATTGCCAACCTGTTCCCCTCCCCAGTGCATAAGAGGTACACGTGTATTGTGTTTGTGCCATTATACATCTTGGGGTCTATTTGTTATAGGAGTTACCTTATGATAACTATTACACTGCTTAAAATGAGTTTCACCACAAAAGAATATGAATTTGTAAGAGAATCTTGACAACTCAAGTAAATATGAAACTTCTGCCAAATTTTTATTCAAAGAAATCATATTGGGCACAAACTACTAGAAGAGAACCAAAAAAACAAGAAGCTAAGGGATTACTTACTGGATTAAAATTACCTAGGAACTCATGAAAAAGATGTAAACTTCATCAATAAGAAACTCAAAATAACATATATATATATATATATATATATATTCCCAGCCTGTACCCAACTGATATAAAATCCTACCCAAATATCTTACATAATATTTAAACTTTTATAGACACTTACTTTGAATACATAGTGAAAAAGAGAGATGAAATATGACAATGGATATCAAAATCTAAAGAAGTAAAACAGGAAAATCAGAGAAAATTTGACGCTGAACTGGGAGAAAGTTAGAATATGTATATAAGTATCATGTTGAATTAGAAAATTTAGCTTCATAAAGGATGTGGCATGGGAGGATCAATCAAGAATTAAGAACATAAAAAGAACACATTATGGAAATGGAGAAGGGGAGGAAATAAAAGAAGAATACATAGTATATTGAATATAAATTTTTAAGCTCTAAGGTCTAGAAAGGGCAAAAAAGAAAATAAAGTTGAGTGAATTAATGTTGGCTAAAAGGGGTAAGTGGTATCAAAGGGGCACTTACAATTATATCAGGTGAAAAAGAAACACTAGAAAGAAAGTGGGTCCATAAATAATGTGAAAAGCAGATGAAATCAATAATATTTAAATGGTTGAACTACTCAACTTTAAAATGTGTTAACTAAAATAATGAAAGTTATAGAAAATTAAGTTATAAAAAGCCTATAAATATGGCTAATGAAAAAAATTCAATAAAATAACATCAGACCAGTTAAGTATAAGTTGATCAGGAGTTCTGATGATATGTATAATGGCGATCACAGGGATTTTACTAATAAATTTACCAGCTGCTTGTGACATGTTTTTTAAAAAGCATAGTGAAGAAAATAGCAAAAAATAAAATGCAAGCATAAACTTGATGTAATCTTTAAAATGTTGAGTAGTTTTGTAAATCAGGAAAATTATTATAACTGGTCTGTTCAAATGAAAATAATATAACTTATTTGGTACTAGTTGCTTCACTTATGGAATATATAAACATATGTGAGAAATTTAAGCAAAGATTTAGATAGAGGAAATAAAAATTTAATGGGAGAAAATGCTATAAAATGTTGAGCAAGGCATTTAAATTTTCTATAACTGTTTATTGGATCTATGTACTATTCATGGTTTCTTTGCTGAAGATAAGTTTGATAACATATAAAACCCTTTAGAACTCATCAGAAGGAAAACGTTATATAGTTTATTATACACACATGTATATCTAGATATTAGTATATTTCAAGGTATATATTTTTGAATTGACATTATTTTTCAGGCTCAGACAATAAGCCTAGATCTTCATGAATACATGACATTACCTATCACGCCCATAGCAAATATTGTCTATCTTGTACATAGCAAATATAAATTACTCTTAGAAATATTTTATTATAAGAACTTTAAAATGTGGAGATAAAATAAGCAGCATATCCATAACCAATAATTTAGTCACCAATGTTCAGATGGGTTGCCTATATATTGGCTCTACTCCACCTATTATTCTCCCCCATACTGACCTTTTTTCCATTCTTCATGTAAATGAGACTTTTTCATGCCCATGGCTTTTGCATATGTTGTTCTTCTCTTATGTACTTTTCTCCCCCTCATCATCTACCTCCTCTCTTTTCCTGACCTAAGTATTTTCTACTCTTCTATCATATCTGACTCAGGCAATGTTTAACTTCCTTATGGAAGCCTTCTCTAGTAGCTTCAGCTAGGTCAATTAACCTTGTACCTCCTAACATGTATTACAACAAAACACATGTCACACATTTTTGAAAGAATAAGATGTAGATGTTGATCTAATTATTGGAGTCGAAAAGGACCTAAAACTTCAATACATTTTTATCACAAATGTTAGACTATTTTGTTATCTTTTGCATTTTCTTTGTAGATGTATTATTACAATATGATCACCAGTTAAAAAGGCTTCATCAGTTATTATAAACACTAAATTCACATAAGCATTTCTGCTAACGGCCAGATAAACCAAATGCAATTCAAGTTTTTATTGATGGAAATCACTGGGTTATTATGACTTGGTTATTAAGATGCTCATAAAAAATAGTTCTTTGGTAAATAATGAATTATAGCTCTGTCATTATTGTCTGGCTAAACAAGTTGCAAGCTACTAAATGAGGGCCATGATTAAGTTGGTGGTGTTCATGATGGTGATTGTGGTGGCTGTGCAGTGGTGATGATGATGATGAAGATTGTGTTAAGTACTCTACCATAGAATCTTCCATATAGCATTTTTTAAAAGTAGTCATTAGATAAAAACTTAAAATACTATTTTGGCATCTTTTTTAAGTTTCAACAGTTCAAGACATGGGTGCGGCCAAATAAATTATGATCTTGAGAGTCTTATTTTCCCCTTTAATCTGGAGGCTTGGGTGCAGCTTTAGAAAAGCCAACATGCTATCAATCATCTAGAGGATGTAGAATGAAAGGGAGAAAAAGTGAAACAGATGATGTATCCCATTAGCTTCTTGATCTTCCTTAGATTTACTCTTTCAATGTCATTGTCAGTTTAGTTTGAGAGTAGCAGGCAGGGACACTTGTAAGCTTTTAACCATCTCTGTATTCTGCATACCACAAAATATCCAAAGGAACTTGGATAGCCTTACACTAACGGAGCAAGAATGACATATGACATATATCTCAATTAGGATGGCAGAGACCAGTTGTGGTCTTTACTCTGCCATTGTCCAGCTATTTCACCCTGAGTAAGGGTCACCTTGATCTCTCCAGGCTGAAGTTTTCTCACATGTAAAAGCATACAATAAGGCAAAGAATAAAAATAACTTACAGCTATAGAATTATTTGATTGATGTTTATGCTCCATAGAGCACTATGCTAAAGTGATATACTTTATTTAATTCTCAGAATAGATCATGTTATTATTCCCACTTACAGGTGAGAAAATGGAGATTTAGCATGCAGTGGCCACCAGGGCCCAAACCTTCAGACTCAGAAAGCTACAACAGGCTACTCCGATGCCAGTGTACTGAGAAGGGAATGGGACTGGAGCCACGAGCTTCAGTACCAGGGATTCCTGCTCAGTGGGAGTCCTTGCAGGAGCCTAGACAGCAGTCCAGTCCTCAGTCCATGTAGCTGCCCAGGAGACATCTTCTCCTCATGTGGCAACTCAGATGCAAGGAGATAAGACTCACCTTGGACACCTGTGGGAGTGGCCCCGAGTTAGAAGCTTCATGACCCACAGGAACTAATATGTCTTGTAATAATTCATAGACAGAATTTCCTGGGTTCCTGGGGCATGTCTGTTTTTACCGTAAGCAATATTACCTGGTAATATTGTTAACATTCGTATTTTACCTAATAATTCTAATAATTCTTATTTTACCTAATAATTTTCTGTTGTATCACAATGTTTTGTTTATTTTCTAACACTCACATTGTCTGAAAATATCATGTTAATTTATTTTGTAATTGTTTGTTGTCCACCTCTTCCCACAGAGATGTAAACCCCATGAGTTACTTATTCACTGGTGTTTCATGATTACGCAGTTCCTGGCACATGTTTATCTCATACAACTCTTATGATGTTCTGAGAAAGATAGGCAATCATGTTTTTATTTGTAAAGAACTATAAAAATACAAGTTGTAATATTGCTAAGGTAATAAACTAAACTGCCTTTAGGCAAAACATCTAAGCAAAGCCTAATAATCTTCATTCATTTGAAAACATTTTCATTAGATATCGATTATGTACAAGTCATGCTGTTTTAGGGTTTATAGTGGACTCCAAAGACATAAAATTATGAATCTATTATGAACTTGTGAAATTGTGTTTCATTTAACTTTTTACAGTATCTCTGGCCTTGGCTTTTAAGGTGGTTAAAGCCTTGATTAATTTTACATTACTAGTGTCTACAACAGTGTTCTCAAAAGTCAGGTGCATGTATCTCAGTAAAAAGAAATTATTAGAACATCTATTTCTATTCATTTTTATCTCTATCTCTTCTTAAAATTTCTGTACTTTTGTGTATGTTACAATGACTACAATGTGTTTATGTAGTAGAATATGCATATAATTTAAAAATAAACATCTATATGTTAGAGTGCATGCTCAAGATTTTTCATATGGGGTGTGCAAGTACATTAAAAAATTTTAAGACCACTAGCATGGAAGATTGTCATATAACAGGCTCCCCAATTTATTATTATTATTTTATTATTGAATTATCTGATCAGATTCCTGCAATAGAGATGTACATAAGTATATAATTCAATGCAGTATATATGAAATGCTTTATGAAAGATGCAAAACATCATCTATTAGAATATGAAGAAGAAAAGATAAGTTCTACCTATCCAAAGCCAAAGGACTGGAATTGGCTTTGCCTTTAAAATATGGATGTGATTTACTAAACTCCGAGAAGGGAGGATGCTCATTCTGGAATCTGTTGTAAGAAAAAATAAAAACAGGACTAAGCCTTCTGTGTTGGAGAAATGGCAAATTTCTAGATTCGAGGAGAAGGCTTATGAGTAGCAAAGTAAAGAAGAACAGTAGGAAGATGGTCTTAAGACAAGTGAAATGCACTTTGAATACTAAGGTAAAGATTATTTAGTTTAACAGTAAATGGTAGAAAGCTAGAATTCTTTCTGCACAGAGCAATGATATATTCAAATTGATGTTTCAGAAAAAGCGTTAGCAGTGTGCAGGACTAACTTCAAAACAGGATGTAGACAGAGGTGCCAGGTGAGCTACTACTGCAAATGGGCCAAGCATTACAGGAGAAGGGCCTGCACTGTGGCAAGCACGGTGCCCTTCTGCTGGTTGAGCTGGAATAGAAACACAAGACTGAAGATATTAGAGGGAGAATGTTTATTTTATGGACTCTCTTTTTCCATCATAAAAGTGTTACATAAATACCAAATTTAAAGAAAAAGAAATGAGTAGTGGAAAGAAAATAAAGATCCAGTCCTCCACTGAGAGGACCAGTGGTTCCTGGATGAGCAATTAAGTCAATGGAGAAACAGCAAAGCCCCATGAGTAATCACTTCGCTCTCACAAAAATGACCTTGCATATAAGGTCAAGTGTTATGTGCATTGGTGCAGGTTATTCGCCAGCTTGTTGGCAACTCTGTGGTGCTCAGCATGTACTGAGGGGCATTTATGACTAAACGCCTGTAATAAAATTCATTTTCCTGTGCTGCATTCTGCAAGTGACGCTGTGAGTTCATTTTTGATGACTGCGTCCAAGAGTGTTAGGACCTCTGCCAAGTGGCTCCATCCTAAGTTACATTTACAGGAGGACAGAGGAGGAAGAGCAGATGAAGTTGTTAATGGCACCCCTAGTCCAAGGTCTCAGCCATTTTTTGTTGTTGTTTCTTTGCTCCACTACACTACAGGCTCAACAGTTACAAAAATAATATACTTGGGAAAATATAGCCAGATACACTGAGACCCAGGAAATACACATATACATATAAACAATTTAAAAATCAAGAATGTATATTATATATGCTAATCATAAGTCTAATTTTATTATCTATTTTTACTTTTATTTGAATTCAAAATTTTTGCCATATATTCTCTATATAGATAGCTATAACATTTTCTTATTGCCACTAAATCTAACCACAATTTATTTCTTCATGGTATATTATCCAAATTTTTTTAATTTTAATTATTTTTATTAATACATAATATTTGTACATATTTATGGGTTACATGTGATATTTTGATACATGCATACAGTGTATAATGATCAAATCAGGGTGTTTTTAGTATATCGATAACTTGCAGAAAATTTATCATTTCTTTGCATTGGGAATATTTCAGATTTTCTCTTTTAGCTTCTTTGAAATATATAATATATTATCTAAATTTTTAGAAGTTTCAATATTTGCTTCAATGATTTAGATAGAGAGTTCTGTTTTCTTGAGCGTTAAGAAATACATAAAGAAAAGAATCACAAGTATAATTTTTTTAAAAAGCATCCACTTAGTAATAAATGTAGCTAATTTTTCCAGAATCAGCCCACCATAAAAATCTTTGGCAAGTTATTTTACTTCTCAGAGACTCAGGTCATTCATCTCTAATACAAAAACTGTAATAGTAAGTCTTTATGATTGTTGTGTGAAAATTAAATGAGATATTCATGTAAAATGTTTATCACAGTGCCTGGCAGTTGATGAGCAATCAATCTATGTTTAGTATTACTCATAATATTTCTGAGCATGTGATATGTATTACTCAATGCCCTTAGGTCTCCCTTTCATTATAATTAAATGAACTAAATATCTTAATTTTACCAAGTGTTATGACTCAATTTCCACTGAGAAATTTGGACTTACCTCCAAATAAGTCACCTAATATAAATTTATAATTATATAAAATTACAGTTATAATTAAAACATTTCCCTATTTCTTTAAATGAAAAAAAATTTCAAAAATATATCTTTATCAGTGGTGTTCTAACATATTAATGACTAACTTTTATTGAAGATTGACTTTAAGCCAGAGTAATCTAAATGACTCACATGTATTATACCTCATTTAGTTTTTAAAATAACCCTCTAAGGTAGATATTATTTTTATCCCCATTTAATCAATGAGGAAACATCCTGAGTAAGATCAAAATTTGAATACAGATCTATCTGGCTTAAAGATCAGCATGGTCTCAGAATGGAAAGTAATCAGCCTGGAAATGTAAGATATCAAGTGGGAAATGAATGAGAATCTTAATAAAGCATCAATATACCCCCCCCAAAAAAAGATCAGCATGGAATCATTAGCTATATTGCCATATTTTGTAAATATAATATAACTAGGTCATTAAAAGAGATAATATGATAATAGTTTTCAGAAATGAAGATTCCTGTTAATCCTTCTACATGTTTCCTTGTGATGTGTTAGATCAAATTAATATTTCTTCTTAGAAAATATGTAATCAGGGATGATGATCTTGGAGAAGGAAATTAAAGTATATTTATAAGAGTCTCCCCACAGATTAAGGTTTATATTGCACCAAAATATTTGAGTCAGGCACAATGGTTTGTATTTTGTTTTGAAATTGGTTTTTAAACTCATCCATCTTTTTGTTTAACTGATGGAAATCAACTAATTAAATAGTCGGCTTCAGAAAAGTAATAGTAGCCTAGCTCTGAAGTTGATGTTTAGATTTTGGTTACATTAGAATGATTATGAGAGTTGAATTTCTGTTTCTCACATTTCAATGTTTCCTTAATGTAGATATCAATCACCATATTTGGTGAAATCTGAATGACTCTCATATGATAAGAATAGCCTGTCACTCAAAACCGAATAACAGGCACTTAAGATGTTATTTCTGTTTGTTGGATATTAGAGAGTTAATGTTATGAGCAGAAAATAAGTAAATGTACTAGAAACATATAGCATGTATTTACACCTTAAAGTCATCTCTACATTGAAATTAGCTAATTTCCCATTTTTTCTTTCCAAGTGTAGATGATTCCATTAAAGAAATGAGATTTTAAAAAAATTTCTTTTTCAAAGTAGATGGAAATCAAAACAAAGAACCCAAAAATGTGATTTTCTTGCTCTCTGAGTAATCTTCAACTTATTTTTCATCTCTAATTCAGAGGTCTAGATTATATTCTCCTCATTTTATTTCTATGACTTTTGTTAGATCAATTAGGGCTCATCTCTAATAGTTCAATATTAACATGACATCCCTGCTGTGAACATAGCAATAGCCAGACATGCATATACCTTCTTTTCAAGAACCTCTGCTAAATACAATGAGTAGCTTCGGGATCCACCAGGTTCTTCCTTTTGGGGCTCTGCCATGCACCATCCTGGTGTTCTGAGTGGGGTCACTATAGGCATAGGTCTGTCTTAGGTCATGCCCAAGGCAGTAAGGAGGAGAGACTGTCTACCTAATCCAGTAACTCTTTTAAGAATCCTTAATCTATACTATGGTACTGGGTTTTGAGTTAAAAAAAAAAAAAGAATCCTTAATTTATCCTTGCATGATCAGGGACGTACTTTCTTAATCCCTTTTCTCTGACTCTTGCATAATATAGTGTGACTCTCACTCAACATGGATATTCAGTAGAAAATTTAAGAATTTTCATTTATATTAGTTCAATACTGAGAATTATGACCAGAAGAGAGCTTCAATTTTGAGCAGTCACCTATAGGCTCACTTCCTTCCATTTTATTTGCCACCAAAGTTATTAAAATTTAGAGAACTATTAATAATTATTTACAAAATATTGTTCTTTCACCAAGTATATGCATAAAGGACCAATAGCATTAACTTAGCTATCTCCCTTTTTGGAGTTCTTTTTTTTTATCGGAAAACACAAATAAATATATTTATTCTACTTTAACTTGGTAAAATTACTTGGAAAGACAATTTAAAATTATATTCCTTTAAATTTTATTTTATTTTATTGATAAACTATAAATAAGAACATTGTTTCAAACAGTTTCTGTGTGTAATTTTGAACCAAAATTAGTCTGAAACATGACAAAAATCAATCGGACTAATATGTGCTTTGTGAGTGCTAATCAGACCGATACTTTCAATTTCTGGTCAAGTTTCCAAGCTGATTCAGGTTTGATATATCAGAAAGGCCTTTTTTAGAGCTTAGCTTCATGAATCTACTTGAATTTATATTATTAGTTTACTAGAATTCTTATTTGTAAATTCACACATACTGTTAATTTTTTACAGGTTTGTAGTTCTATTTAATTATATAGTTCACCTGAATCTGTTTGAAATGATCATCTATAAATGCAAACCATATAAATACACTGGAATATACATGACCTCTGATAAATTGGATATGTATTTTGTTATCAAAAGTCTTAAAATTCAAAGTTAGAATAAAAGAATAAAACCAAATATATATTCAGATTTTCAACTTTTGAATCTGAAATTCTCTACCTCATTTTCATTGAACACATGGTTATCTGCTAATCTAACAAATATGGAAAATCTGAGTCCATGAGATAGAACCAACTTCATATAATTTAAAAGATGCAACCTTAGTATGATACTTTATAGTTCCACTTAATGTCTCACCTACCTCCCAAATTTGAAATACACAGTCCGTAATAAAGGTTAGAATGAGTCCTTAATCTTAATTATGCATTTTGCAGTATTATAAATGCTGAAAGATTACTTCCAATGTTTGGTACAATCTTACAGGGTGCAGATGTAGTTCCCTTTGGTACATGCCATCTTTACTGAACTAACAATTTCCATAATGCTGTCACATTCTGCATGGGAAGCAGATTTACAGATAGGTAATCCATGTAAGGTATTTTAAAGACAGCTTATTAAAGGATTGAGGCCTGCTGTTAAATTACATATGCTTTCAATTGCTACGAGGAGCAAACAGCATCAAGAAGTGTAGTAATTTAGCCAGGCCAGAGAAAGGCCTATTTAAAATTTGATGATGTATCCTCTAAACTTTTACTTCAAGTTCTTGTTAGCTTTATATTTACTCTAGTACAACTCTGTATTTTCTGTAATATAATGTAATTTTCCCAGAATCCCAAAGTATGCACATGGAATTAGATATATTTTTTCTTAAAATTTATATACTGAGTTCACAATTTTAAAAATTGTCTTTTTCCTTGATAGTGACATTACTTAGAAGGAGGAACCTAGACTTTGTATTAATATTTATTAACATCACTAAATATGAGTGACTAATTTCAGACTACATGATTGTGTTTACTGTTGTTCGTCTACCACGTGCCTCATATTCTGAGAGCCATATGTAGGAACTGATTTGAAGAATGTCTTATCTTAGTCCCTGATAGTTGTGAGTTTGTACTTTACTTCAAAGCAGGGGAGAAGGTTTAGCTGGTTCTTAAATTCATTTTCAAATCTCTGAATCACATGCTTTGCTACACCATGATATGTTCCTGAAATATATATGTGTATTTTCTCTTGTGTTCTTGTGTTTCTCTACTGTCTTTTCACAATGCCTAATTTAGCTCTATGCAAATGATGTGTATTCCGTACAAATTTTTGACATGACTTAAATTGAAATCAGTGCTAATTACCTCTGAATACTAGTTCTACCTCTCCCTTACGTATGAGCAAGGATATCCTTTCCAACTTTTCACTAGATAATCTGTTCTTGATTCCTACATTTCTTGTGTTCCAGGCCAGGGCTCCCAAAGTGGAAGAGACACTAGGAAAGGTGGCAAAGGTGGAGGTGGAGGCGGGTATCATTTATGGTAAACACATGTGGCGGATGCCATTGGGGTTGGCAAAATGCACATCAACATTTTTAAAGCTCCAAGATACCTGAAATCGAAGAAACCTCTTTGCACTTTCTTAAGTTCATGGATCATTTGTTATTAAAAATAATAATAGAAATTTTCTCGTTATTTCTTAGACAACAAACAAGTCAATGCTTTAATCAACATAAAATGGAATATATTAATTTGAACTTTTTAAGGCTTAATTACTACTTCGGCATGTTCTTATGTTAGTAAAAATATTCCCAAGTTGGAAAAATTTGTTTAGTGTTTGATAGCTTTTAGATGGATAAACTTCATAGATTATACAAAAACAAAACAAAAAAGGCTTTTGAGGAATTGAGTTATAAAAATAAAAATTAGACAGTTCCTGAATATAAACATTATTTATATAGTTAAAAGAATAAAAAATTATATGACTCTATTATTGCAAGGAGGTTACAAAGCTTCAATTTCAACGTTGTTTAAATTACCTGTACATTGATATTTTTATTTATAATACATTTCCTTCAAGGATATATCTATTAACAATAAAATCAAAATCAGTGCCATTTACTTCTCTTCTTGCTCAATTCTTTTGAGAGCCTGGAAGAGGTTGGCAAAACTCTATTTTAATACATTAACCTAAGCCAGTGGATTTTAGGACTATTCAAGTAAAAATGAGCACATAAGTTATTTAAAAGAGATCTGCAGTTTAATTTACCTAATGTCAGACATAAGCAATATTAAATCTATTTGAACTTAATTGCAAATTTGGGTCTTTCTATAAGGTGTAATTATCTGAACATCTTGCCATTAAAATTAAATGTGAGTGAATTTTGACATATTCACTTTCCTTTGTAATAAATGAAGGGTAATATTTTTATTTTGAAATATTTATAGTGTAAATTACTAAAATGATATTTCTCTCCTATTCTAATAAATCTGGTTTTACATAAGTGCTAGAGGTTAATGGCTAGATTTTAAATTGCTTTCCATTTTGATAATAAGTGGATTTTCAAGAGAGATGATTTTATTAAAGAGATTTTGGTCACTCTGATTCTCTCTTTATAAGAGAATAATTCATATTTGTGCAAACTCAAATGTAAAAGATGAAACCTCATTGGTAATTTTTCTAAAAATATAGGAGCATGATTTTGAAAGAATTTATTTTTCTTTATGATATACTTCTTATTTTAACCTTCTATTGTAAAATATTTTTCTTAGTACAAAGATTGGCTGTTTTTCCTCATATTCATATAACACCTCTCAAAAGTGAATAATGGCAATGATTCCACTGAAAATTAACTTTGAATTAATGCACTGTAACTGTGATCAAATATTGATCAGTTTTCTTTATTTTGTGCATGGTTGCAAAGTGAGAAATATAATGCAAACTCTCAAATATTTTAATTACATCGAAAAAAATTAAACTAGCTACACAAAGGCATAAAATAAAAATACCAAACACCCAATATTCTAACAATGTTATTTATTGTTGTCCTAGACTAATTTCATTATTGTTTATGATAAACAGTTTTAAAGAGCAATATTTTTAGATATTTTTGAAAGGTGTCCTAAATTCAGAATTACTATTGAAAAATGAAATGTAAATACTTAGATCTTTGATAACAAAGTAATTAAAATGTATTATTTTGCCTACTGTGTATAATAAGGGCTTATATTTGATCAACCATAAAAGTTATTTAATCATTTTAACCTTGGAATACTACCCCACAAAACACTACTTAATGGAAGTTAGCTGAGACGCATTAGAGTATCAAAACATCAAGTCGGTAAAGCAAGAGGGCCTAGAAAATTCAAGCCCAGCTTATTCTGCCATAATACTATAGCAGGTTGCATGGCAACCAGTGGCAGTGGATTTTGAAGTTAGTTTATCCGTATTCAGTGAGAAACGACTTAGCCTGAATTGATTTTAGTAATTTTCAGAATTAATCAGGTATTCAAAAATTATTTTAGCAGACATTTTCTAGGTTTCTACAATTTAGAAATACATTACGGACAAGTCTGGTTCCCCAAATAGCACTGGTTACCGGTTGCCTGGTTATTTGAATAATGATACATATTAGATACCTGCTGATAGAGTTGTTAAATCCTGCGACTTGTGTTAAAGCTGGTTATTGTCCAAAACTGCAATGCTGCTTACTTAAAGTGATTTCCTATTGACCCCTATCACTGTCAGCTCTTATATGACAACATGTTTTTTAATTATATTGCATTAATATTTTTGCTCTCACCTGCCATTAGCTTGTATTGTTATCTCTTCAAGTTTGTGAGAGTGTTTTTTGTTGCTGTTTTTGTTAAGAATAGTTAAATAAGAATTAAGTTTATTATATCAATAACATTTTGGATTGCATAGAGAAATAGAAAACATTTCTCATTTTCACATTTTGTTTTTCCTTGTTTTATCTTGGAATGGAAATAGAGAAACAACAGAGGAGTTGGCTATAATTAATTTTGAAGTATATTTTCAGACATCTGACAAGCAAAAACTATATTATGTTAGGATCTTCTATTTGGCAAAAGATAAAAATTTCTGAAATGTTATTATGAAGTCAGTCCTATTGATATTTCTTTGACTCAATTATGTGCAGTTTTTCAAAACATTTGATCTTATGTGAAGTTTCTTACCATTTAGTTAATATTCTGTTTCTATCAGATATTAGTCGTGAATTAAACTAGAGTTACTCTAAAAGTATATATAATATACAACCTATCTTTGTATAACCTAGAATGAAAGCAAACTTTTACTTCTCTGTGTAAAGCAATCTTGTACAATCAAGTGAAAATGAAAATGCCTTAATCACAGAGGCTGAAACACTTTCAAATAAATCTGCTAAGCAAAAGGTAATATGTGCCATGCCATCTTCAAATGTGTCATCAATATGACATCTAAACAACAGTAAAATAGTACATAATTGAATGCTACAAAATTTACGTCTGAGAGTTCATTCCTTAGGGATATGTGAATATTACTTGAAAATATCCACAGTGATGATTATAAAGTTACTACTCAGAAGAACGGTGTGTTAACCAGAAACTGCAGTCATTTTTCAAAAACTAAGTATATTTTTTGGATCCAGAGATATTTTCATTTAAATATAAACAGAAATTATCAGTCGTACATTCCAGGTTTGATTTGCTTGCACTATAGCAGTCTTTCTTTATACGTCTTTTCTAGACTTTAGTTGATTTAACTCTTGATCACTCATTTTATAATCAGCAGTCTTGGATAAAATGTAACATAATTAAAACATCTTGGATTGTGTGACATTTCACAAATAAATTCCAAACAGAATTGGTTATCAAATCACAGCTGTAGTATGAATAAATCTGTCTTACAATGTTGTTCATTATTTGACAGGAAGTGTCTGCTCAGCTTCTTAAAGGGCTGCTTCTATGTGTTTGTTTTGTGTTCGCTTTGTTTTGTTTTGTTTTTGAAGAATAAGTGAGTTTCCAACTATCAGCATCCTCTACACATTAATTTTAAGAGATGGGTTTCAACAAATAATAGCTAAAGCATTTATTATTCACAATATGTAACTGCACCATGTGTTAGGTCTTTGCATAAGACTAGTCATCACCTTTATTAAAGGGAGGTATATCTTGGGCATCAAATGTAAGTGCAAAGCACTTGAAAATCAGAAATTGCTATGCTGCACTATGAAATGGGGTGATAGTGCCAGTGTTAATAGTAGTGTTTATTGGTAGGTTTTTACTTCTATCTTTCTTAAAGCATAATTCTGGGTAAGATTTTTGGTTGTTGTTTTTTCTTCTCAGATATTAAGAACCAGATTTTTCCCAGGAAAAAAAATGTTTAAAGGCAAATGGGTTATGTTAGTGCCAAAATTATCTTCTCCTCTAGTCAAGTGTTTTCAGAGCCATACATAAAGAAGTGGATTGCTCATTCCTCATTCCCAGAAGGGTACACCTGGTCATAGGCTGTGGGGACTAACCACATCAGCCCTTCACCTATTTGCCCTTGGAGAAGAAACCAGATCATGGATTTGAGCACAGTTGTGTATTTTGGCCTTGTGCCTTGCCCTCACTTTTGACAACCAGGTCAGCAGCAGGAGAAAGTGAAAGGTACTCCTTTGCTTTTTGTTTCTCTCTGACACTGTTGAGCCAAAAGGCACAAATGCCAGGACAGAAGGTTAGGGCAGGCAGGACTCATAGGAAACTTAGCCGAGTATGATCTAATATTATCTAAAAAATAATTATGCCAGCTCTTTAATACTTCTTCCATGGAAAAGTTGAAAAGAAACAGTAACCAAGTGAATGCTGAAGGAATAGGTATTACTTGGACTTCGTTGTTTTCCCAGACAGCTCATATTTTGTAAAGAAGGCACTAGATCAAATATTAGCACGACGCTGAGAGCCAATGAGAACGAATCAAATGTGGGAAAATTTATCCATTTCAGATCAGAAGGAACAATTCTATTAACAACACTATTGTTTGTTAATATTAGATAATGTCATAACATATATTGATAACCTACTGTGTACTTGGCACTATGCTTAGTGCTGTCCACACAAAAATTTATGCTTTAGATCCTGTTCTTCAGATATTGAGAGAAAAACTGGACACATAAGTAAGAAAATATGTATTGCATTGAAATATATTGGGGAGAAAATCTGTACTATGGAAACAAAGAGGACAGTGGGGCTACTATTTGGAAGGATTTGGCTGTGATTAAACAAAGAGCATTTGCTAGGTGGAGAAAGAAGGGAAGAAACAGCAGCATAAAAGCACAAGTTTTATAAGTACTGGCTTGTATAGGAAGTGGGCAGAAGCTCAGCGTAGTGTGCAGTATGGGAACAGATTTTGTGATATGGATGCTAGAGAAGTATGAAGATGAAGATGGTCCTTCATTATATATCACAGCCCAAAGATCTGTAGACATTCTCCTTGGTAGTCCTAACATAGTTTGCTTTAACACATAGATCAATAAGTCCTTGTGTTTTAAGCATTTTGCTATAAAAATAATTCCTTTGCATGGGAATGCTATCATAATTGTTTAAGGAAAAATGGCTCAGGTAATATTTTAAGAGTTTTGCAAACAGTATATGTAAATATACATACATACATATATATATAAATATACATATATATATGTGTCTTC
Organism: Cheirogaleus medius; assembly: GCA_008086735.1. Taxonomy (NCBI): domain Eukaryota; kingdom Metazoa; phylum Chordata; class Mammalia; order Primates; family Cheirogaleidae; genus Cheirogaleus; species Cheirogaleus medius. The sequence continues at coordinate 47,943,488 of VBSM01001124.1, forward strand.
CCATGATGATCTGGTACCACCTTTTTCACCCATTCTTATAATTATTAGGTGTAATGAGGAGTCTCATTATCTTTTCTTTATATTTGACTGCTGACAGTATTTATGTATCACCCCTCCTCTTCCACTTCTGCCCCACATTTGGGCAAGCAGATACTAAAGCTTGAGTTCTCTCTCCTTTGGCTTCAGTAGGGAATTCAAGTCACAAAAGCCTTTTGTCCCATCCCTGACCCCTGACCACAACAGAAACCCCAAACACCTCTCTCTCTTTCTACATATATATGTGTGTGTGTGTGTGTGTGTGTGTGTAGTTGGAATTGGATAGCCCAATTCTGAACCTGCTGAAGACTTAACATTGTTAAACTGGTTTTATTTTCATTTTGCACCACTGAAAATTTGCAGAAATAAAACTGTGCATACTTTCTCTACCATTATACATATATTGGACTACCTTAAATAACAAAAATTATAACAACTATGTTTTCTAAATCCTGAATATGCTAGGAAATTGGATGCAGTTTAAAGACTGAAGGCTGTCTGAAATATCATGCCTCTTTTGTGGCCTGATTGGTTCTAGCCTGATTGGTTTGATATCTTACATTTGGAATACGTGGTTCCATCTGTGCTCTAAGGATGCAGAATTAATTAAGCTATATCATGTTAATTATGTAACTGCTCTCCCCCTTCCAACCCCCACCCCTGCCAAGGTGAACAGATCCCAGTTTCCTTAGGAAGGAATATTATCAAAATTTGTTGGCAATTCAAGGTAGCCAAGTTTAGCCTGCTAGAAAGAAAACAGGTAGCTGGTGTGTTGCATTTAATTATGGAAGGCTGCAAGATTCCAATGACATATTTACCTCATTTACCTAGATGATATTCTAATATTTATTAGGCCATTTGAGAAACATCTGCAACACTTAGATAAGATGTGCTGTCTCATAAGGGAAAGTAGACTACAATTCAACTTCACAAAGCACTATGTCCCTTGTATGAATCCCAGTTCATTTTCTGATGAGGTCTCCTTCTTGACCATTTAGCTCAGTGGTTAGCACATAATACCAGGGAGGCCCAAGTCGCAAGTTAGATTTTTCTGAGTCAGTTTAGTCTCATCACAGTGATCTGTGGCGGTAACCCTTTACCTCAGGCAACCTGGTCAAACAGAGGACAAGATGACAGGATCGAATGAACATAGATGAGAGAGCATTTATAAACCCTAAGCCACTATATATAATTAAGGGATTAAGTTTTAATCATGATATTAATATTGGAAAGCTAGTCAAAGCATGCTGCCATATTAAATTGGTATAATTGCCTGTTTATGTGTTTTCTGAACTGATATATTCTGATTCTAAAATTAATAAATGATATGAAGATATTTAGTGTAGTGTATATTTAGGGACATCAAAATGTTATATAAAATATGAATGAAAGTATTATTTTTGTTCAACATACAAATAAGATTAAGTTTACGGTTATTTTATATCTACAAAAGAAATTATAAACTACAGTAACGTTCCAATATATAAAATGTGTCACTTATATTTTCCACTACAGAACCTTATTTCTGTTGGGGTTTGCAAGGACAAATAAATAGCATCTCTCTTCCCTTCCCATTTGAGAGGCGGATATGGCATATGGCAGATGAAAATTAAAATAGCAGCTTTGATGGACTAAAGTGATTAAAGATTATGGTGTACATGTGCTAGCCAAATGAGCCATCTCATAAGGCATCCAAGACTTAGGTGGATTTACCCTCAGAGCCACAGGCTGCAGTGGACAACTGCTGGTCAGCCCGGTGACAGTGGGCCTGAAGCTCTGCTGTCTGAGGGCCACTTGGCTCCCCTGAGAAGGAAGAAAGGAAAGGTCAGAACCAAGTTTCTCGTTTAAAACTCCCCAATCAGAAAAGTCACTCCTTTTCTCCTAGGAGGAAGTAAACGGTGGAGTAGAGGGATGGCAGGACTTTTTCACTAGAAGATAACGCTTCCATCAGAAATGTAGAATAAGTGGCCCCAAATCCAGTAATGAGTTCATTTTACATGCAATTTCACTTTTTAATGCACCATACAGTTTACATATTACCTTAACACATGCTACCCCATTCACTTCTCACAATCCCAAGCATGTGTGTGTATTTATCCCCATTTTATTGATGGAGGAGCTGGATCTTAGGGATATTAAATCACCCAGATAATCAGAGAAAGAGCCAAAACCAAGATGATTAAGTCTAGTAATCATCTGCTATACTTAAAAATTATGAAATAATTCAAATCTAACCATACATAAGATTTGTGAAAAATTTAAGTCCCTGAACAAAAGTGACTTGGGCAGCGTCAAGATTCTTAATACTGCCTAAACCACAAAAATCAAAATCAATGCACAAAAGCCTGTGAATATGCAAAAATGAAAGCTATTGTGTAAAATCACATTGGAAATGAAATTCATTTTAGTCAACTTGATTAAAATGTCCAATGGATTACTCTAAAACAATATAAACACTCCTCACTTTATTTTATTTTTTCTGTGGAACTGTGATGGTGTATCTGTTCCAAAGGTTCCTCTTTTTTCACTTTTTGTGCTCCTGGTGCTGAGTATAGCAAAAATAAATCACTAATGATTCCCCTTGGTTTTAATTACTCATTTAATAATTGTTTCTTATGAAAACTACTAACCAGTAATGTATGTAAAAGTATTTATCATTTCTTATTATCCAAATTTCTCATTCTACATATCAGTGAAGGTGACCAAATGATGTAACATACAAAACGGGACAATTAGACAGTGAAAGAGGGTATGATTAGTAATCAGTGTGGGACAACAAGCATAAACTGGCACATACAGGAAAATATCTAACAATAAAGAAGCAATTTGATGCACTTCATTTGGTATGGCATTTGTCTAGGGAACACATAACCTACACCTACAAGCTCATCTCTACTTCGTGGGGTCTTTTGTCAATTGGTCAGGATAGGTTAAACAATTACTATTGAATTGATGGCCTGGGACTGTTGCTAGCTGGTGAACTATTTGTTACTAGTCTATAACAAGGTAAGGAACTTGCATCCAAAAGTAAACATACTATGTCAGTAAGCATACTTTTAATTAGGTCACATTGTTTTGTAGCAACACTTTCTCACTGAAAGAAACAACGAATTAAGTTCTATTATGATTCATATTCTGGAACTAGCTCCTTATACCCTGCAAACTATCACTTTCACATCATAATCCAATATATTTGACTAGAAGTAGGGAGAATAGAGGCACTTTAACTCACAGACATTCAAGGACTAAATCTCCTTTCATCCTAAAATGCTGCTTTCCTAAAACAATAAGCCTTTGAAGAGAATTTCAGCAGCTAGCCTGGGAAAAATAATATTTAACACATGAGTGCATAGCTCATTGGCCAGGACTGGTCATATGGCTCCAACCTAACTGCAAGAAAGACCTGGAAATGTGGTCTTTCAGTTTGTCACTTAGTCTAAACAAAATTGGGAAGAGTCTGACAGTCTTAACCATACCTAATTCGCCACAAATACAATCCACTAGAACTAAAAATTTGGTTAGCTGTGGGCTTATTTGGGTTTTTAAGAGTAAAACCTGTGTCTTTACCTCCATATTCCTATATAATTATAGAATCAACATCATATTCATTGTGAAATAGAAAAAAATTATAGAATAGCTATGGTGTAGTCATTTTAGGATTCTGCATAATAAAGATAGCTAATTATGTATGTTGTTTTACCACTTAAAAACAGCTTCCCTGTTCTTATTCTTTATTTCCTTTAATGTCATAATGATTCTATGAGATAAGAGTTTTTATTTCTGTTTTATAGGTATAGAAATGGTGGTTTAGGAAGAATCAAAAAAATGGCTAAGACCATTCTTTTGGCAAATGATAATTAAGTGCTTCTTATGTTATAAGCATGTGCCATGGGTTGAATCAAAGGTGATAAAGTAAAATCCAAGGTTTCTTTAGTACATTTTAGTACTTTTTTTCCTAGAGCACAACTTCTACATTACAGCAGAGGTGTATTTTAATTAGAATTGTCTTTACTCAAACAAAATTTGGGGCTCAAAGCCTAGGTGTTGGTGGTTGATGAAATATTTGTTCCATTCTTTGTGGTAGAGAAAGGGGAGTCATGGAGAAAGATGGACTGTCTGATGTGCCTTTTGATACAATATATTATAAAAGGTAAAAAGACATCTGCACTTGAATGTTTATAGCAGCACAATTCACAATTGCAAAGATGTGGAAACAACCCAAGTGCCCATCAATATATGAGTGGATTAATAAAATGTGGTATATGCATACCATGGAGTACTACTCAGCCATAAAAACATGGTGAACTAGCACCTCTTGTACTATCCTGGATGGAGCTAGAGCCTAATCTAAGTGAAGTATCACAAGAATAGAAATACAAGCATCACATGTACTCGCCATCCAATTGGTATTAATTGATCAACACTTAAGTGCATATACAGTAATAACCTTCATCGGATGTCGGGCAGGTGGGGGGGAGGGAATGAGTATATTCACACCTAATGGGTGTGGTGCGCACCATCTGGGGGATGGACACGCTTGAAGCTCTGACTTGGGTGGGGCAAAGGCAGTATAAGTAACCTAAACATTTGTACCCCCGTAATATTCTGAAATAAAAAACAACTTAAAAAGGCAAAAGAGAGGGGAAAGGGGCTATTGGAATATTATCCCTGAGGAGACATGACTCACAATTTTTGTCCTTGATTTAAAGGAAATCATTGAATGAAACATTTTTACTCATCGTTCTGTTTTTCACTACGGACATCTCAAATAGGACCTAATGAAACTTTAGAAATAGCTAATTTTTGTCCATTTTTATCATATTCTATATTCCTGGCCTTAGATATATCTTAATGGAATTGGTCAAAGGATTAGACTGTTGTTCTTGATGTTTCCTTTTTTCTTGCAAAAGTTGCCTCATTGGATTAAGAGCATAGAGCTAATGAAGCCAAGATGAAGAGATTTATACACCAGTGGAATCTTAGCTCCATGGCTCCCAGATTATATTGCTCAAACCAACCATATTTTTCCAAAAACGTATGCCACTACTTATAATACTTAAAAATCTGGGGAAATTAAACTATGGTGCAGGACCAACCAGAAATTAAAATCAACTGAGTGAATATTTAACTGAGAATAGGTCAATGATATTATCTTTGTACATAAAGAACAGCAGAGTATACTGAATTTAATAGATGGTACCCAATAATCATTATTTATTTAAAGAAAATTTTTAGGAACTTTTTGTAGTATGATACCTGAAAAAGATATGAAAGTTTAAGCTGTATGAAACTTTCAGGGTGAAATGTGAAACTCTCTTCTAAGGTTTTGGATTTCGTCATGAAACTCAAAACTCAGACCCATTTTAGAGGGGCTTACAAAGCTTGGCTACATCTAAGCATTGTATAAGCTTTAAATCTATGCTAACCTTTCAATCTGTTGTAGGAACTTGGAACATTGTTTCTTAAGTCCACTTAATTCTTAGTAGGTCACATACTTTTTTGAGTCAACTTTAACAGAATTACGTAGTGTTCTCATACGACTCAAAAGGTTCTTTAGCTATTAGTCTGATCCATTGTTTTTATGCAAAAGAATTCCTGATTCAATCAAGATGGAAAAAAACAAAGTTTTACTCTTGTGTAGTAAGGCATAGACGCAGTTATGCTGCAGTTACAAAGAACTCCAAAATCTCAGTGGTTTGAAAAACCAAGTTTTTATTTTCTTTTATGCAGCATGTCTAATGTGATCATCAAGGAGGTTCTATCCATTGCATACACTCAGGAATCCAGGGTGGTAGCCCTCAAAATGGGCTGCTTTGATCACTGCATTAGAGATAAGGGGATATGTTAAACTGCCTATTGGCTCTTAATAAGGGTATTGCTGCTACCCAGATGTCATCGGCCAAAGACAATCAAATCACCATGCATAATTTGAAAGTGGATGGGGAAGGGCAATCCTTTCGTATGCATGGCAGGACAAGAGAACTGCAATATTTGTGAGCATCTCTATATTCTGTCTTCAAATTGAGAGATACGCAAACAAAAGAAATTATTATCTTAGTAATCAATTTTATTGTTTTAAAACTCCTTAGAAAATATATTTTATTTTAAATATCAGAACCCTGCTATAACCTCAAATTCAGCATATCTAAAAGTACACAGCAAAGTGTGTGTGTGTGTGTGTGCACATGTGTGCTCACATAGTAGTAGTAGTAGCTATTAGAACAGACTTTGAAGCCAAAGCTTGAATAATCCACATATTAGGTAAAGACCTTTGGCATTTTCTTAATTTCTCTGCGCCTCAGTTTCCTCATCTTTAAAATGGTTCTAATAAATAGTAACTGGTTCTTAAAGTCATTTGAGAATTCAGTGAGAATTCCTGCAAGGGGCTGATCTCAGATCCTGGCACAGAGTGAACACTCAATACATCTCAACTATTATTGTGGTCGTGTTTGTATTCCCTATTTTTGTTCATCCTCTCAATCAGCCAAGTTAAAATCTCATTCAATTTTGGGCTCCCTCCTCTTGTTCTCCACCCCTTTTACCTACTGGTCATCAAGGCTTTGAAGTTACTCCTTTAAAGTAGGTGTTGGCAAACTATGGCTCTGTGAGCTAAGAATAGTTTTTTTGTATTTTTAAGGGTTTTAAAAAGAAAACAAGGAGACTATTTTGGACACAAAGCCTAAAATAAACCGTACATGCTCCCTAACCTAAAGAGTTTGCCAAACCCTGCTCTAAAGTATCTCTGATAGTTGTTGCCTCCTTTCATGACTGACGATCATTGTTGTCTTACACTCCTGTTACTTCTTGGCTAATTTTCTTACCCCAGTTAACTCCTCAGTACATACTTTGGCCTCCTACAGCCCCTCAAATTTGTGCCTTATGTACTCTTGGATGTCAGATCTACACTTAAGAGAATAAGTCTACAGTGGTCTGTCTGACAAGGGAATCATTACTTCCTTGCTAGGATCCATACTGTAGCCCAAATCTTCATTTCCAGACATAGTCTGTGTTATTCCTATATATGAACTTGCTACTAACTTATGTATGTGCTCATTGATTTATTTATTCCAAAAATACTCACCGAGTGCTTATTATGTACATTACTGTACAGAAAGTAATAAGATAGGGTCTCAGGCTGCATGATGCTTTTTGTTCCCAGAAGCATGTCTTTCATTTTTCCTTTTGAATGTATCCTCTCAATGAGAAAATCCTTCCCTCCTAGGAAAATAGTACATATGCTTCAAAGCCCAGGGCAAGTCTTAGTTCTTGCCATAAAGCCTCTCCCAATCACCTAAGGCCTCATAAGTCTTCCTCTGCTGAACTTCTTTGGTGCTGAAAGTATTTGCCAATCAAAATCAAAATTTTTATTGTGAGCGTTCATTTTATGGTTTTATACATGTGGGCTTTTTGTGTATTATGTCTCTTACCCCACCTGAAATTTAATTAAAATTCCTAGAGTACAAGTAGCATGTCTTACACTTCATTTTATTCCTGAGTTAATCTAGCAGCAATTAATATTTCCTGAATTTTTTTCTGGTGATCAGATTAATTTAGTTCATACAGAAGGCTCTTACAGCAAGATTGTTAACTAGGGGATGACATGAGGAGAATCTGTGTTTGTTTTGGTGGGAAAAGGTCTGGGAAGGGGCCAGTGGAGAGGTATAAGATGTTGTTGGAACCACATAGCCAGTAAGCAGTAGAGCTAAAAGTCCATCCTATTTGACTGACTCCAGTCCTAGTATTCTTATAGTTTTCATATTGGAGTTCTCAGACAATCTGCTTCAGAATCCCTGGCAGGAAACAAGCTTTGTAGATTCTTGGACTTTGCCCCAGACCTCCTAATTCAGAATTTCTGGGACTGGGGCCAAGAAATCTGAAATTTTCATATTTGCTCTAGGTGATTCATATGCAATGTCTAATAGGAGAACCACTTGTTCTTCATCATATTTTCTTTCAAATGCATAATTACTGTATTTCTAAACAATAAGACTCTGTAATCTTAAATAAGGTGCCACATTGGATGACAGAGGGCAGAGAGAAGAGATGTTGGCAGGAAAAATGAATTTTTTCTTTTTTTAATTTGACCTCTAAAGTTATTATGGGAAAGAAAGTTTAGTGGATATTCTTGTTTTATACTCAAGACACACACACACACACACACACACACACACATGAGAAGAATGTCTACTGAACTTTTTATAACTATATAAGTAGATTGTATATATAAATTCATATATAAGACAAGAATATCCACTTAACTTATTTTTATATATAACCAGTTTATATATACACACACATAAATATATATATACATACATACAAATATATGTACATGTTTCCATATATATCTCTGTCTTATAAATGTGTGTTTGTGTATGATCCACACTGTATGTGATAATCCTCATTCAGTTATATTAAAATGGCAATAGTAACTCCATGGAGCCACTCTAATAATGTTCCCCATGATTTGCTAGAAATCTTCTAAGCCCTGTTGAGAGATCATGTGCTCTTATTATCAAGGATTTCCCAGGAGGAGTATATTCTATAAGATCCTCTTGATTTAGTCAAATCCAGATACAAAAAGGAAACATATAGCCACCTCATGTGCTTTTTCACAAGTCTAAAAGAACCAGAGTGATTTCCCAAGGTCTGCAACCTTACTCCTTCCTGTAGTATATCAACTTCCAAAGGATTTTAAAGAATACAGCACAACAGGGTAGTCACTTAAGGCAGAAAATTCATCTCCACCAATGCTGAGCCTCCTGTTACAATGGATTAATCATCAAAGTCGATTATTCTGTCAAATTCTCCAAGGGTGAAATCACATATCTTACCACTGGTGTGTGGAGCAGGCATTCCCTTCATCTTACTGGCACGGATACAAACTGTGAGTAACTTTTATGCACTGCAGAGGTGGAAGTGCTGATACATTTAAAAGAGAGCTGCTTCTCCAGCAGCACCTGCCCAGAAGTTGCTGAAAATTATACTCCATGCATGTCTTTCAATACTCCCTACTGATAGGTCAGCAGTTATTACAAAACTGTCCTGATAAGAATCTGCTTGGAGCTTCTGGGATCATATTAACCAAAATGGAACCACTGAGTCAGAGAAAAGCAATGAGATGAATCAGAATAGCTAACATCTCTTTCTTTTCTCCTGTTTATATCATACCCAACATTCAGGGAAAAATCAAATTCTTAACTCTTTGTAAGATTTTCCTCACCACCACTGAGCTCATTCATCTCCCTGATCTCTGATAATAGCAGTATTGTTATTATTTCTTCAGGTTCTAGTATTTACTAATATTTATCTTGCATTATCTGCTTTTCCTCTATTTGCATTTGTTTTAATTTCTCTGATTGGTTATCTAGCCCTTTAAGCATAGAAACAATGGTGTAGCTTTTCTATGGCCTCCACAATATTTAGCACATAGTAGATACTTAATAAATTCTAGGCAATTGATTGTTAAATTAAACCGAAAAATGTTGTTCACTGTTATTAGGCTTTGGTAATGCATTCTAGAATTTTAATAAATAGTATACCCTTGAAAGTTATTTCTTCAATTATCAAGTATTTACTATCTTATAATCTAGTATAGGAACAGAATTTAAATTATTAATATATGCAGTCAGAAAGAAACTAAATGCATTAAGAATCACATAATATGCTATAGTATGCTATAGCGCACTGTTTTCATTGCATCTTTTACATTCATTATCCTTCCATACCTATGCAAAATATCCCCAAATTGTAGTTGAGGAAGCAAGCTCAGAAATGGTAAGTAGCTTGTCCATCGTCTCACAGTTAGGAAGTAGCTGGGCTGGAACTTGGACCCAAGTCATTAGACTCATGGTTCTATATTATTTCCACCACAATACCTACTACCTAGAGACTGAATTCTGGTTCTTAACAGTAAGATACTGTCTGACTTTGAGTAAGTCATCCAACTCACTGAGCAGATCTTACATCATCTATAAAATAAAATAAGTGGGGCCCCAATATTTAGACATCTAAAATGTGGAGTCATGTTATTATGTAGTCGTTGGTCATAGACATCCTGGCAACTAACTGGAATTAAATAAATGTCTTGGTCCCTGACTGCAGTTTAGTGCCACCTGGTGGCACTTGCTCGCTCCGGCTCACATATCAAATGGGGATGGTTTGGGGTGTGGTGGCTGACTAGAATATCCAGAAAAGCGGCAACAATTCCAGGAATCTCATGGTTTGTTGATGCCAGTTTCTTTTGCCTAATGCAAAAAGATTAGTCCTGGATAATAACCCTCACAGCTCTCCGCCCCATCACCAGAAAATGATAACTTTAGTGGACGTCCATTTTCAAACTGTGGCTGGATGGAGAATGGAAGTCATTCATCAGATTATATCTGAATTTCTGTAACCATATGCACATTCTTGCAAGATATAACTGTACTTTGAAGACTTGTACTAAAAGTCAAGTAACATAATGTCTTTGAAAGGGCTTTTTCAAGTTTAAGGCACTAATAGAATGCAAGGGATTATCATGAATTGGTAATTCCTTTAGAGAAAATTATCCAGTGTTAATAATAAATATGACACTATATGCATTTTTTTTTTCATTTTAAACCCATACATTCCACTTTTCTGCTTTTTCCCTGCTCTGATTCTGTCTTCAAAAGAATCATGCAAAACAAAGTAGAATGATCCCTGGTTCAAAAATCTTCAAAAATTTGTTCCTTCCCACCCTCATTGCTTATTACATGCAATTCCCATGCCTTATTTTGCTATATTTCTAAAGCCTCCCTTTTTGTATATATTTGCTTATTTAAATTTTACAGCAACTTCATTTTACAAATGAGACCCAGTTGTAGAGATGACTTATTAAAGATCATCCATTTATTAAATGTCATATTTGAGCCTCTAACTCAAATTCTCTAAATATATTATTCTTTTCTACTGCTGCTTCCTTTGTCTAACATTCATGCATTTCTATATTCTCACCACAGACTACTTTTCCAAGTTGATTTTTCAACACCTCCAGTTTATTTTATGTATATGCCTTTTCCAACTTGAAATATTCTACCAGCTATCATCTGCAAAGCTTACATACTTACAAAAACCCATGAGATGGTAATGTCTGAATCAGCATCACCATCATCCTAATCACCAATTAAATTGTGCTAATAGTAATCGAGATGCCTCACAGTATAAATGTGCTGTTAATTATGTGGTGGTTGGAATCATCCATGCCTATTCAATCCTTTTGTAAGTGATGCAAAAAAATACTCATACACACACACACACACACACCACTTTGGTGCCGAATAAAACAAAAGCATAATTATAAATAAATCAAGCTTTGATAGAGAGGCTGTATCATATACTGTTTAATATCCTGGACTTAGAATGATTCAGAAAGACTTGGGTTTGATTCCTTGCCCTTTCATTTATTAGTTTGTCATCTGGAAAATATTACTTAATTTCCCTAAACCTCAGTTTTCTCTTATGCAAAATGGGGATGATAATAGTAGAACCTTAATCATAAAGCTTAGGGGAAAAGTAATTTTATATGATATATATAGAGAGAGCTTACCATGGTGTCTAGTAAGAAGTAAAACCCATTGTGTGTTAGCAATTATGATTATGACTATTATTATATTTAGCAATGTTACTACTATTATTAGTCTTTACTCCCTTCTCTGTGCTTGATTGCCTAGGTAGGAGCAAAGCCAACAGGAGTGAATAATGTAATTAGTAGACTGATAGGTGTCTCCATACCAGTAGTCCTTTGTGATTAATATTTTATGATGGATTCCATTTTCAAATTAAATTTAACAGCCTTGATTGCTATGCAGAGGCCAATACTAGAATAGAGTTATCTCATTGGATAACTTTCATTTAGAAATAATGGTGTCAAGTTTAAATGATTTCATTTGACTTCACGGGGAGCCACAGCCATGCTTAACTGGCAGAGAAAACTTCTCCCAATTTACATGTCACATTTACCTTATGCAAAGCATACATTTATTTTAAAGATGTGATAAGGTCCTCTAGTAATCTGGCCATAGTCACTGATTGTAAATTTTACTAACCAGCATTCTCCTAGGGATGAAAAGGAGTAACAGGCAGGTCAGTTCGTTATTCACATGACTGCTGATGTCCTTGTCCTGCACTCATCCCACCCACCTGACCCTGTTCCATCAGTGTCCTTGCCAACATTCACTTTCCCAGGCTTTTCATATTTCTCAAAACTTAGATTCAAGTTTCTCTTAAATGAATGTTGAAATATGATGAATTCCCTTGCTATCTAAAAGTTTAATCATAAGTTTAAGGAGTTTTCAGTAATTATTAATTCCTAGTATTGACTACTATTTTATGATTAATTGACTACTAATTTACTACTATTAATTACTCTAGGGTATGTTATATGTGCATGTGCCTCCAGTATATTTGTATGAAAACCTTCCCGCTGCACTTTTAACTCAATCGTTTCATGGACAATATCTGCCCCATCATCTAATTGGAAAAGAACGTCTTCACCGTCGTGCCAGCGAGGCAGATCACTCATTCTTCTGTCAGGAAAAAGTCTGACTTCATTTTCCAATTCAAATAAACATGTAAATTCATGCCCCCAAGACAGTATCTCACTTCTGAATTCGGATTCTAAAATAGATACATGGATAAGGCATAGGAGCTTACCAAGAATTTTGTCACCAGGATGAAATAAGCCGCAGTTCACTTCAACGTTTCCAATGGGCTTTGAAGGTACTTCCCCTTAGGAGAGGGACGCATCCTAGAACAGGCCCTTTTGTTTGGTGCTACCGGGGTTTTCACACCTTTCTTTTGTAAAGAGGGAGAAGGGCTTCTGTGAAAGGGAAGGTCAAAAAGGAGAACTAATAAGAGGGACTGCACTGTTGAGAACCTAGGAAATAATTGCTTAGAACTACCCATCAATGCAGGCAAAACTCTGCAACATCTTGGTTTATAGTCGTCCCGCATACACGCGGGCCATTGGCTCCAGGACCCCCGCGTATACCAAAATCCACGCATACTCAGTCCCACACTGGTCCCAGCGGAAGCCTATCAGAAAAGTCAGCCTTTGGTATATAGGTGGGTTTCGCATTCAGCGAATGCTGTGCTTTCTGTCCGCGTTTGGTTGGAAAAAATCCGCTTACAAGTGGACACACACACCCCTGTTCAAGGGTCAAGTATACTTTCAGCAGGCCACATCACCCAGTTTGGAGACAGCTGCCCCAAGGCACAGCAACCTGGTTCAAATTTGGGAGTCAGCAAGTAGGTATTGGATGAATTTCATGATTCATTTGGCCTTCTATATTGTATAATTCCATAAAAACAAAAAGCTTATCATCTTTTTCTCACAGCATATCTCTAATGCATTATATTTTATATATTTTATATAGTTTATATATAATGCATTGTATTTTAGTATCAAATTATTCTTTAAAATATGTTCATTGCCGCAAACTTGAAAAATAGGGAAAAGTATGAAATATTGCTTTAAATTCCCATTGTTGTCAGTTATAGATTTTTTAATCCATTCACACTTTGTATTTAGATCCCTGTTGTTTTTCATTCCATATATCATTTTTAAAAAATAAAATGTAAAATAGGCACGATATGAGTGGAGTTCTTTTGTTTTATTTTTTGTTTTGTTTTGTTTAATTTTTTGTCCTTACCTTCACCAAGTCTTTTACCCATGAATATTGAATTATCAGCTAGAGGGATAATCTTAAATAATTTTCTCAAAAAGAATATATGGGAACATGATTTTTAGCCTTTACATCTCTTGTTGTCATCTCCCATGAAATGCGACATGGCTGGATATATGATTATTATTTTCCATCAGAATTCTCTTGTTTGCATGATCCAATATGGTAGACACTTGTGGCTACTGGGCACTTTAAATGTGGCTGGTCTGAGTTGACATATGCTGTAAGTATAGAACACACACCAGATTTCAAAGATTTAATACTACATGTATATAATTATATTTTTAACATAAATTATATGTTGACTTGATAATATTTTGGATATAGTAGGTTAAATAAAATATATTAAAATAATTTTCTTATTTCTTTTTATTTTTTAATGTGGCTATTAAAAATTACATATATGGCTAGCATTATATCGCTACTGGACAACACTGGTCTAGAAATTACCAGACTTTGGAAATACAAAGCCCTGTACTGTTCTGAAGTTACCTTTGTTTTTGTTTTTTGTTTTTTTTCTTCCTTTCCCCCCTACTTGATGCTTGTAAAGAATATTCTACTTATCACATACCAAAATATTTTCTAGACTAGGTCTAGCTCTCCCTTTGGCTGGAACATGGGTAAATTCATTGGGTCTTTATTTCTATTATTAATTTATTTGTCCATTATTCTGGTTTCTACCTTGGCTACAAGTGAGCAGTCAAAACTCTACATGTAATTTTTGACTCCCTCAAACCTTAGCTACTAATGCCTCCTGTGGACTGGAAACCTAACCAATAATATAAACAGTCGATTAATGCATATTCTGTATATGTGTTATTTTTTTTTCCAGAAGAGAGAGAGTGTGTGTGTATGTGTTATATACTGTATTCTTACAATAAAGTAAGATGGCAAAAAGAAAACATAATTAAGAATATTATAAGGAAGAGAAAATATGTTTATTATTCATTAAGTGGAAGTAGATCATCATAAAGTTCTTGGTCCTCGTCTTAAAGTTGAGTAGGGTGAAGAGAAAGAGGAAGAGGAGGGGTTGGTCATACAGTCTCAGAGGTGGCAGAGACAGAAAAGGTGGAGGAGGTGGAAGGGAAGGCAGGACAGGCAGGCACACTTGGTGTGACTTTACAGAAATATATCATAATCTCTACCTGACTTTTTGCTTTTTCAGTTCTCTAAAAGTGTTTCTGTCTGGTACCAATCTGCCCCCCACCATAGAAGGGCCTATGTCATAAAAGAAGTCAAAGGTTGTCTTGAATAATCAGGACCCTTCTGCCAGATTGTCTAATATCAGTTTGTTTTCTGGCACTACTTCTTCTGTGTCTTCTTCCTCATCATCTGGCACTGGTTTGGAAGCCTTCATCTCCATCAAGTTGTCTTCTGTTAATTCATTTGGTATGGCTTCCATTAGCTCTTGATTTCTCCAACATACATATCTTAAAATCCTCCCCCCACCCCACCACCATCATTTCTCCTTTATTCACAATTTCTTTCATGATTTCCTTAATTGCTTCTGTCGTAAATCCTGTGAAGCCATACACAACATCTGGATACAGTTTTCTCCAGCAGAAATTTATTGTTTTGGGCTTTATGTCTTTCACGGCTTTTTTTCTTTTAATAGCAATGATGGCATCTTCAGTGGTATAATCTTTCTGGACTTTTATGATGTTCTCTCTATTGAGGTTCTTTTCAATGGAGTTGAGTACCATGTGTAATGAGCCTGAAAGTTCCTTATGACACCTGAAAGTTCCTTCCTTGATCTAAAGGTTAAATTAGAGAGACATTGTATTTAGGGACAAGTAGACCACTTGGACACCTTCAATGTTGAACTTATGGGGTTCTGGGTGGCCTGCGGCATTGTTGAATATCAAAAGAACCTAAAAAAGTGCTCCCTTACTGGAAAGGGACTTCCTGACTTCAGGGGCAATAATATAAATGTAACCAGTGCAGAAAAAGGGTTCTCATTGTCCAGGCCTTCTGCCATACAAACAAAAGAATGGCAACTGGTGTTTATCATTGCCCTCAAAGGCTTAGTGGTTAGTAGCTTTATAGATAAGGGCAGTTTGAATCACAAACCTTACAGAATTTGCACAAAAGAGTAGAGTTAGCCTATTCCTTCCTGCCTTAAATCCTGGTATTCTCTTCTCTTTCTTACAAATAAATGCCTTTTGTGGCATTTTTTTCCAGAATAAGGGACTTTAGTCTGCATTAAAAACCTGTTCAGACAAATATTTTTTTCTCCTCGATGATTTTCTTAATGACGTGAGTTGGAGAACTCATCTGCTGCCTCTTGGTCAGCAGAAGCTGCTTCTCCTGTTATCTTGACATTTTTTAAAGCCAAACCTCTTTCTAAAATTATCAAACCATCCTTTGCTGGCATTAAATTTTCCAGCTTTAGAGCTTTCACCTTCCTTTTGCTTAAGTTGTCATATAATGACTGCCTTTTCTTGAACCATATAAAGTCTATAAGTATGCCTTTCTTATAGCAATCTTACACCCACATAAAAGCTACATTTTCAATATGAGATAAAAAGGTATTTTGCAAAAAGTTCAAGGTTTTTGTGCCTTCTGTTGTAGATGCAATAAGAGCTTCATGAAATTCCTTTTCTTTTCTTTTTTATACCAATGGTTCTTATGCTGATTTATTTATCTTGAAATGGTGAGCCACTGTAGCTGCAGACCTCAATATATGGTACATATCATGCAATTCAACTTTTTCTTGTAATGTCATGACTTTTCTCTGCTTCTTGAGAGCACTTCCAGCATCGCTAGTGGCACTTCATATGTATCCCATGGTGTTATTCAAGGGTTATAGTATTGCTCTAAACACAATGAAATATATGTAAGAATGGCCAGAGATCCCTTTTTATGGAATATGCAGTTTATACTGGAGAGGCAAACTGCTCAAGGGGAGACAATTAGTGTCATTTTAAGCAGCTACTTACAACACTGGAGCTCACTGCAATAACAACAATAGGTAGTTATGAAATTATTACAGTAATACAACATGTACCATGGCTAATTTTGTGCAGTTATGATTTAATACTGCATCCTTATGTTTGTTTACATTTCTCCTGATTATGAATGAACCATGTACAGTATGTGTTCGTGTAAGTTTTGATAAATTTTAACTTTTTATAATATATTTGTGTTTATTTTATGGTAGTAAATGATAAAATTGGCTAGTATCTACATAAATTTTATGTATTCATGACATACCTAACTTTTTTGCAGTTTTTTTTCAATATTTCCAAGCTGTATAGTTCATCTGTGAGTGTTTTCAAATTGTCACAAATGTCTGAAAGTATATTTATTGGAAAAAATCCACATATAAGTGGATTCCTGTAGGTCAGACCCATGTTGTTCAGGGTCAACTATATATTCTTAAATCACCTTTTTTCTCTGCCTTTACAATGCATTATTCTTGCTGTTTTTTTGACAAATCTTTTTGCCTTGTTTTCCTCAAAGAGAACTTTACAGGTTTGCATCTACATAATTTATTTGATTTTCTGCAGTGTCAATTCTGTCTAACTCCAAAGAAATATTTTGTTTTTAGAGTTAGTTTCTTTAAAATTATTCCTTTCCCTATTTCCAGTCATCTTTATACATCAAGCTGGTATTTCCTTATGGCTTTTTCTCTCTGTCCCACATTTCCATGTCTTCTTATCTTTTATTGGTGATATGTTATATTCTGAACAAAATTCATTTGATGCATATTGCAAATACACTCTTCCTCTAAGTCAGAATGATGAATCCTTTCTCTATTTTTGTCATAAATTTTCCCAGGCTGTTTAAATTTGTCCATTTTTGAATGAGAGAGAACTATCCAAAACTGGCATTTCCCGAGAGACCAAGACCATTGCTTTCCAGCAGCTGGGATACTTTTGAGAGTGAATAATTATATCAGTGCTGCAAGTATAAATTGGGATACATGCTCACCTTACCCTAAATTCCTGCTCTGTCACTTGAGCAATGGTCTAATTTTCTTTTTAGATCTACAGCAGGAAAGTAGGAGACACAGCTCAGGGCCGGATTCCTGTGTTTTACTAGCATTTTATATATCGTCTATGCTGCACTAAGAGGTCTTGCCCTTGTCCCACAGATGGACTCTCCCTCTCTAAGCTGTCACCTCCGAAGAGGCGTGCACTAAGCAAGTCTTTTGTATTAATTCTCTTCATACATCATCTCTCTAAGTGGCTTTCCATTTATTTTTAACTTATTTTGGGGGAACAGGGTCATTGGGTCTATGATTCTACATAGAGACAAAGGTTCTTATGAATAGAGATGGGAAACAGTATTCTAGTCATATCAAAAAGTGGGTGTATAGTACCCCAAGATACAGACTTGTGGAATTCATCTATAGGAAAGATAGGAATAAAATATCTATTTTTAAGTATGCAAATTTCCTCAATTTCCTGCTTTTCTGGCCATCAGTTGCTTTATTCAGTATAATTTCAGTGACCTTTCAGCTGAGAAAATTTCATGAGATTCTAACAGTAGGCTGGTTCTGGCTTCATTGCTGTGTGTTTATTTTTCTGTTCCTTTATGAATATTCTAATAAGAATTACTTAGAAAGGCTAAATTGTCATTATCAGTCAGATGTTATTTTAATTTTTATTGTTGGCTTCTAAGTTGTATAACTGTAGGACTTAGCATTCTATAAAATCGAAATCTTCTTCCTTCTCCCTGTGTGGAGAGGAGAAAGCTATGGGAAGCCTAATGTTAATAATCTAGATCTATCTAGTGATAGAGAGGGAAATTAGTCTTTGTACTGTGTAAAAAGGATATTCAGCAAAGAATAACTAATCCCAGGAATTTTCCGGGCTGCTCAGACCTGCAAAGGAGCATTCTCTTGGTACCCTCACAGTTAAGACTGGTGAGTAAATAACTAGCAGATGTTTTGTTTGTGTGCGTGAGGGTCAACTTTGTGCAAGTACTGGTCAAGGTGATGAGGATTAAAAACACTAAGATGTAATCCCTAGTCATAAATGAGTTTATAATCAATCTCCCTGGAGAGAAAGGATGTACTTAAGATTAACAGTAATATCACATCTTAAGTTTCCAATAGATGGTTTAGGTGATAAGTGCAGCAGGATGGAAGGGAAAGGCTGCCTGCTGTAAGCTATTGCTAAAACGTCACGATGGAAGGAATATGTGTTACGTGTTGGAAGTAAAGAGGTCCTTAGATAAGCTAAGGACGGGCATTCCAGGGGAACTATGAATACACTTTCGGGGTGGGAATGTGTATAGAACATTCAGAGGACAGTACACAGAAGAGTTTGGGAAGTAGAGTGAGTCATATAAAGAAATGTGACAAGTTTGGTCACATAGTGAATGGAGATACATTATTTGAGGCAGATTGTAGGGGCTGTACATGCCGTGCTAATGTGCAGATAATAAATCTCCAAAAATGTTGAATCATCACTAAAAGGAACCTTAATTAGAGTATCATTTAAAATTTTCATTGTAAAGGTTTCTTTGTTGCCTGGGATTTTGCTCAACTTTTTTTTTTTTTTTTTTTTTTTTGTCCTAAGAAAAACATAACAGCCAGGCATGGTGGCACATGCCTATCGCCCCAGCTACTAGAGAGGCTGAGGCAGGAGGATGGTTTGAGCCCAGGAGCTCTGGGCTATCATGCTGTTGTGTCATTTGGGTGTTAAGCATTAAGTTCGGCATCATTATGGTGACCTCGCAGGAGCAGGGAGAAGTGAACCGACCTGGGTTAAAAATGGCGCAGGTGGAAACTCTCGTGCTGATCAGTAGTGGGTTCCCACCTGTGAATGGCCACCGCACTCCACCCTGGGCGACATAGCAAGACCCTGTCTCTAAAATAATGAATAAATAAGAAAAGCATAAAATGAAACAATATAATATGGACTGTCCTAGGATGTTATTTAATTATTGATTTATGATACTCCTGAAACTAAAGCATTTTTTAAAATTACAAACATAAAATAAAGTCTTATTCCTATTTATGCAATCAATAGGATCTATTTTGTCATTTAAAAGTTTTGAAAAATTAGGCAAACTATTAATAAATTAACCCCAACCATTTAATAAATAGATGAGTAATCATCATTATCTGGTACTTTGCTCAGGTTACAAGCTAATTATAGTGCTTACCTCTTTGAACTGTGGCTTTTAGGTGAAAAGAGGATACTGAGCCAGAAGCAAAAAGTTACCATTCAGTATTACTTCTTTAATAAATATAAATATAACTACCATGTCCTATGGAAAAGGAAGGACTGGCTAAAGTTATCTAGAGAGTTGCAAAAAAATAATGAAGGATGAGTAGAAGTTCAATAGCGGACAAAGGAAGGAGGCTATTTCAGGTAGAAGAATCATCAAGCTAAAAAGCCAGAAAAGATCATAGTATGATTTTTTAAAAAATCAAATATCTCTGTGTGGCTGAAGTATCAGATTCATGGGGAGATGTCATGGGAGATGAGATTGGAAAGACAATTTGAAGTCAGATTGTAAAAAGTTTGAAACCACATCTTGAAAAAGTATGTAAATAAGTATTAAAATTGCTTTTATAGTAAATGTCAATAGTACTCATATTAGAGAAGGGATTGTAATTTTATAGACAATGTAAGTTATAAGTTGTGAATTGACTAAAAATGTAGACTGTATGATGAATGTATAGAACCTAGAGAGTTAAAATCTTTGATGGTTTTAAGATCCTAGATATTAATATCTGTATCAGTCAGAATACACTGGATTAAGCGGCACTAACAAATGGCTCCAAAATCTCAGTGGCTTAAAATAATTGATGCTACATATTCATTGAAAGTTAGTGCTAACACTGTCCCCTGATATCTCTATTTTATGACCCAAGCTGATGAAACTGCTATCTGGAACAATTTTCATCTTGTGGCAGAGGGAATAAAGATCATGTTAAAGCAAAAACTGATTTTTAAAGCTTCCAACAAGAAATGACACACATCACTCATGCACACCTTTCATTGATCAAAACAAGTACCCTGGGCTGCCTGTCAATGAGGCAGGAAAGTACAGTCTTCTCCCAGAAAGAGGTGGGAAATATATGGTCTACAATAATTTCCAATCTACATCACTAAATCTCATGGAAAAAAAAATCTCAAAGTTTGAGACTTCTTGAATAATTCATTCATATTTTGTATT
>VBSM01001124.1:47969366-48007676 GCA_008086735.1 Cheirogaleus medius
GAAGCAAAAGAAGATGGTACTGCCAGCTGGCATTAGGAAGGACCTAGGTTCTCGTGCACACCATGAGTCCACCATGGTGCACCACCCTTGACTAACACACCTTTCTCTCCTATATCCTCTTTTGGCTACACAGCTCCATATCCTATGACATTTTTGCTTCCACAGAGTTATGCTTAATGTCCATTTTAAAGTACTTCTTCTGAATAAGTGCAAAAGAAATATAGTTATGATGTCTTTTATCTAGAACCCCACTAGCAATGACTCATATCCCGTGTTCCCCAGAAATAGCTTTGCATCTAAGCCATTGTGTTTAATTGTAAAATGAAGTAGTATTTATAAGTAGTTTTACATATCCTTTTATAAGCAAAGAATACTATAAATGAACATTTTTCTAATTGTTTACATTACCAGGAAATTCCAAAATATTCATAGAAAAACCAAGTATATTTTGTTTCTATTATAGATAGAGCAAGTTGAGATGTGTGAAAAGTATGTGCTGTGTGCAGAGAAATATTCAGATGACAGTGAAGTGCACACGAGATGGTTAATGCCTCCATTTTGTAGGCATCCCTAAAGCTGCGATTCATACCTACCTAGACCTTACAGCTTGCACTGGCTTAAAATCAGGTGTATACAGGATGGTTTATTTGGCTTCTATATTGTGGTTCTAAATATTTGATAAAGCAGTTGTTACTTTACACTGACTGTCTTTGAGTGTCTCTACTCAGCAAAGCATGTTGACCTTCCTCCTATTTCAATTTTGGGACTCATTCAACTGTTTTCACTCTGGATTTGAGGTCTGAAAGGAGCCTCTTATATAGTTCTCTTTCTTTTTGGTTTTCTGTGAACATTTTATTATATATTAAATAAGTGGGTCTTAGAATGCCCCTTTACCATGAGTTTTATAATTTTGTATATTTAGAAAGATATCCCTCCAGGATTTTTAATCTGTTGTTGACTGAAAAAAAGTGAATAGAAAATGTGTGATTTGCTAGCAGTATTTGATACAAATATGAATGTGTCCTTTAAAA
Source organism: Cheirogaleus medius (assembly GCA_008086735.1). Lineage (NCBI taxonomy): Eukaryota > Metazoa > Chordata > Mammalia > Primates > Cheirogaleidae > Cheirogaleus > Cheirogaleus medius. The sequence goes on from VBSM01001124.1 coordinate 47,970,398, forward strand.
AAGAAATGATACATCACTTCACCAGAGATTAAAAAGAAAATCTTGGATAGATGTATTTTACAATTGATTTTTTTAAAGTTGGTGAAGTTTTGTGTTTTTTGTTCTTTTAAACGTATTTGAAACAGATTTACTCTATTTACAAGAACAGCTCAGTTGTTATAATTTTATTTTAATAGCCACTTTTTTCTCAATAAGAAAACAATTTTAAAGCCTCTATTTAAGACAGATCATGAAAGACTCCCTGTGTGTATAAAATATTGGTTATTTTTCAATTAACAGACTGTATTATAGAAAGAGAGTTTTTAATAGACATGGTCAAGGTTTCAGAATAATTTTTAAGATCAAGAGCTACATTTTTAAAAAGATCCAGTTATAATTTTATCATAAAAATACATTTTGAGTCATTTTTAAGTCATCCAAACTTATTATAGCTGAAAATGTGAATTTTAAGCTGTGTTGGCAGGAAGCAAGCATCTTTGCTGTTCTATATATTATATGATTCCAAATTGTATTTCCTTGGATATGTCTATTCAGTAGGTAGACCAGCAACATGTAGCAAGTTGTATTCAGCCTTCTCAAGAGGATCTTCAAGGAAAGCAAGCTGGTACCTCCCCATCTCCTTTTCAAAAATTTAATGTGTCTGGGAACCCCTGGAAATATGATTATTTCTTGGGAAATTTCAGATTTGTGGGGAAAAAAGTAATGTTACTGATAAACTATTAAATATGAGATGTCACTTTGATTTACTTTTTTATGGCAATATTAAGTATTAATCATTAAACATCTACCTAATTTTAAGCATAAATTTCTTCTCCTCTATTCTAGTGAAATTTTCAGTGTGCCATGATGGTTAAAATTGCAATGAACTAAAGTAGAAATCAAGCCCCACTGCAGGCACCAATATATCTGAATATCTGTGAGTGGAAGTGTAATCCCATAGGGGTAGAGCTCATCAAAGGAACATAGACTAGAATAAAAGATACCTCTGTAAAATTCTGTTATATCTTTGCTATTTAGACATTTAAAAATATTTGCCTATTTAGCATTCATCTTACTAAAAATGGCTTTGATCTTGAGCCTCTGGTACACTTCGAGATAATGTAATTTGCTATATAACTCCAGTCCCAATTTTGTATTCTTAAGAATCCAGTTTGGCCTACTTTGAAAAGTAAGCAGATAAAAATAAAGATTTTTTTAAATATTTAAAACAAAGGGCAAGCAATTGACATTAAATACTTTCTTTCATTTCTTCTACACTGGGGAATAAAACGGCAAATATATTGATAATTGGTCAGACAAATCCATGAGTCATATTATCACTACTGCACAGAGACCCTAGAAGCAGAATAAGAAATTAATAAACACTTGAAGATTTATTGATGCTTGGGTTATTTATTGGGTTTGTCAATGATTGGCTACACATGGAAGAATATTCCACAAAAATATTGTATTTATTAGACAACTTCTTCACTAACTAAATATTTGAGATTGGCTTCTGTACATGACTATTTTTGTACTAATATAATTCAAGTGTTTATAATATCTCTTTTAATTAACACCAGATAAAACGTCAGTTGCTCTTCACATTGAATAATAAACTGATATAACCACTGTTATGTCACCAATTCATTAATAGTCTGCATTTAGTCATTAATTATCTTAAAGTTTTTTCCATACAGAACTCTTTATTCACTGAGCTAATGTATGTGCATATGCACACATGATTTTGCATATAATTTTAACGTGCTCATGTTCCTCTTGAAGTCCATCTATGGCCTTATTTAGATTCACAATTTTATGCTTGGTAGACAAGAGGGTTTGTATGAATTTTGAGCAAAATTTGAGATTCCCTCTCTAATTGTTCATATATTTAATGAAGAGAAGATGGTCTATACATAATTATTATTATTTTTTGGTTGCCAAATGATCCTTTATTGAAATATTTTCCTTGGTACTTCACTGAGCACTCCACCAGACCACAGCTGATGGTGGCAGCCATCAACATTGCAGCCCTCAGACTGGCCAATCCCCAGGATCTCTCGATTCCAGAGAGTTCTCTGCCTTATGGTGGGGGAAGCATCTGTCAGGCAATGTTGACAATCTTATTAAAAGTACTGTTTTCACTGTGATAAATATTTTACTGATTCTTTCTGTCTCTGGGTGATTTCTTGTGGGCTTTGATGATCAAGGCAGAGGAAGAGGTATCAACCTGGGTCTGTCCTTAGAGCCTTTCAGTCACTTGTTGCCTTGACAGTGTCATCACCAACCTTTTCTGGAGATAGACCCAAGGGACCAATCTTGAGGGTGAAGGGAGACCTGGCACTTAATTCCTTACCTGTGCATTTCAGGCATATGATTTCGATTTTGTTGGGATTAATCTTGGGAAGTGTGGTAGAGACAGTTGGTATCAAATAAACTCAAATGTGAGACCACTGAACAAGCTTTCCTGTTAGCCTCCTTTGAGTTGCAAACCCTCCACATAATTTTTAAATGCCAATCTCTTCTTGAAGTGGATGCTATCTTCCAGGGGGAGCAAAAATAAATTTCATGTATACATATATATACTATATAATTTTCTGCTATGTTCCAGAACACATCCAAGAACCTAGAAAGATGAAGAAAAACAAACAAATAAGTTGAATTTAAATGTGTACATAGATTTCAATTGAAACAAATATAAATTTTGGTTTAAACAAAACTAAATTAGATACCACAAAAGGTCGTGTATTTTAGTCTAACACTGTACTGTTAGAAGAAACCTTCAGGACTTCACTCAGAACTCATGCACTCTTTCTTAATTTAGGCACAATCTATACAGACTGATGAGCTGGTTTCTGAACTCATGTTGGGATGTTTGTTGGCAGCAGACACACTGGCGATAGCTGGAAGTGAACAGCCAAAAGAAAAAAAACACGCACACACACACACACACACACAAAAAAGTGCCACGTCCTTAAGGAATAGAGTGACTACCTCAGTAGCCCTTGAGAATACTGTACTTCTGTAAACAGTGCATGTGTCAAATGATTCCCTGTTCTCTGACCTGATTTTGATGGGTGAAAAAAAGGTAATACTTTATATTTTAGCAAGAGTCTCTTTGAAGAACAGTCAAATAACAACTTTTGGCCTTTAACATGGTAACTAATGCAGATCAGACAACTCAGTCATAGATTATAACAAGTAAATTAAGTGTTGTTGTGATCTTTTTTGCCCAATTTTTGGATGCAAACTGTCCAAGTCTGTATGAGTACTTGAATGATATAATTGCTTTAGCTTTTTCCTGCTATTCCTAATGTTCAGTAATTTACCTAGGTTGTTTCCATCTACTGAGATTGTTTATCAATATTCATACAGGAGATGAATTCTTGGCTACGGAACCAGAATTCCCTGTAATTTGTTTCATAGGAATATTCAATTTGGATAAATTTTGCTTTGTTTTCCTGGGAAAATGGTTTTGGCTGTCTTGCTTTTGTGGATACCTTTGACTGCTCTTTATATAAACAGTAAAGACACTTTGAAGCTATAGTTTTGTCCAGGATTTCTAGGAAGATTCACATTTAACAGCTCCTTTCAAGTCATTGTAGGGAGGTTTCAGAAATGGTAGGTTAGATGTTGGTGCAAAAAAAAGTAGACAATTATAAAGAAAGCACTGCCAATGCAAATAATATATGTCATGCTTTCAGGGCTATTTTGGGGAGGGCTGAATTTTTGTTTCTCTCTACAATTTTACTTCTTTATAACCCCCTTTCCTTTTCTCTGTATCCTCACCTAACCCCAGAAATTACTGTAGTGGGCTTTATGTTACTTAAAAATGCTTCTCGATGCTGGGACAGTGAGGCTAATGGACTTAGGACAAAATAATTGATACTGAAAACAAGGAAAGCCACCCAAATCCTATCTTTATGTGCTTATTAATTTCATAACAGGCTTCACAGTCAAAGCTGGGTTTGAAATAGCAACTATTACACAGCATTGTAAATCCATTTGCCTCATATACATCTGTTCCAACACAAATAAAACATTCCACAAACACACTTTTATCATCTTCTTCCCTCTCTCCTAAAAAAGTTAAAATACAGAGGTTGGAGAAGAAAGGTACAAAAAGAACTGTTCAATGTAAATATGAGAGATATTTGTTAATGCTGACATAGTAGTGTTTATTCTAATGCATTATGAAAAATAAAGCAATAAATAGATGATGGTAAACTATTTTCATAGCATCCTTAAACCAAATAATGTTGTAAAAATATTGTGCAATTTTTTATTTCTAAAATACCAGAGAACTCCAATATACCAATACATAAATATAATTATTTGAGAGTCATGGAAAATAGAAAACAATTTTCTTATAAAGCATAACAAATATAGTAAAAGTTAAAATATTGCTTTATTTTATTTATTTACTCAATAAATAGTTACTGCATGCTAACTATATACTAGGGATTGTCCTAGGCACCAAATACAGCAGTGAACTTGCTTCCTTTAGGAGTTTATGTTCCAATAGGTGAAAGCAGATGATAAGCAATTATATACATAAATGTATATTTTGTTAGATGGTAAAAACTGTTATGGAGAAAAAGAGGACAAGAGAGGGAAAATGAAAAAAGGAAGCTTTCAATTTATTATAAGATTGTAAGGGAAGCCCTCACTTAAGAAGGGGACATTTGAGAAACTCTAAGAAGATAAAGGAACAAACCATGGAACTATCCTAAGCAAGAGCATCCCAGGTAGGTTCAGCAAGATATTGGCGTATTCTGTAAATAGCAAAGCAGCCTGAGTGTCTGGGCAGAATAAAAGAGGAGGAGAGTGTGGCATATGAAGCCAGAGAAAATAGTAAGGGAAATGGAGAAGGAACAGCCAGTGAGGTAGGAAGAACATCAGGAGAGTGTGCCGGGTAGAAGCCAAGGGAAGGAAGTGTTCCAAGGAGAAACCATGCTAAATTTTGCTGATATTCAAGTAAGAGAGGTGCAAGAAATGACCTTTTTATTTAGCAACATCTTTGGTGACATTGACAAGATCAGTGTCCTTATAGTTGGAGGAGTGAGCACCTATAGAAAGTCTGATTGGGAGATAACAAGCAAAGACACTTGTTTCAGCCAGTTTTGCTTTAAGTGGGAGCAGATCTATGAGAGCTGGAGGGTTTTCATTTTGTTGTTCTTGTTTAAGATCAAGAAATTATGGTATATTATTATGCTGATGGAGATGAACCAGTTGAGATGGAAAAGTGTTGTGTTTTCAGGAAAGAGGGGGAGCCCCTAACAGCCAGGTGAAGGGAATATGGCAGTAGGTTGTGAGGGCAAAGTGCACGGACACAGGTGCGTATAGTTGCCTTGATGTTGGGGGGAAATTAAGTTTTCTTTTGATTACCGCAATTATCTTAGTGAATAAGGAAGCCAGGTTGAGAGAGAATGAATGGGGAACTGATGTTAGACAGTGAATAGACTAGGGAAATGTATGATTGCTGGGAAACAATACTGACCCGTTTAATGTTATTGGTCATGAATTTAAAATGAGACAGGATTGCTGTGTGCTTTCCTTCAGCTAGTCTATTGCTAGGTATAAATACAGAGTAGTTAGAAAATTAGAGTGAACGAGGTTGGAGTTTTGCCAGACTAACCAAATAAAGCAAGGCGGGGTGAGGGAATTGAGAATATTTCCAAAGAAGGGTTTATGATGAGGGACACAGTGTTTAAGCTGGAAAAGCAGAGAAATGGAGATATAAGGAGATGAGGGACAATGGAGAAAAGGTGGCAGTACTGGATGCTGGGTTCCAGCGAGGTTAAAGACTATTGGAGTGAAAGTTCCAGAAAGAGTAAATTAGAACAATAGGAGCTATAGTTTGAGAATGGGATAGTCAGATGTGAAATTATATGGGACAGAGTCACAATTGCTGGCAATAAGAAGGCCTAGAGAGTGACTGGTTGTAGGTAGGGTAGAGAGCAAGTTCATAGGTTGAGAAGAGGCCAAGAAAATGAGAGTTCATATGATCATATATCTGGACATTTTAGATTTTGAAATCACCAAGAATTAAATCAGGAGCAGTGTATTAGAGTATCCAGGAGCTAAGTTTCCAAGAAATGAGGGCAAATGACCTAGAAGACTCTAAATGACTGTCACAAGTAGTTATAGTATGATAATATGAGAGTGAAACAGATTTTTAGAGGAGGAGAGGGAGAATTGTCTGCAATGAGGAGTATGCAAAACTATTCCCCCTTCAGGCCAAGTAATATGCAGTTCGTAGGAATGAAGTCAGCCACCACTCAAGAGGGTAAGAGCAAGAAAGCAAAGCAAACGTTCATAGAAGTTGACGTGTGGAAGGTTCTGCTGGTAACTTCCCTTGAGCACCAGTGGAAGAGTTTGGGGAGTTGGTGAAGGATGGAGGAGGGAATTTCAGTCAGAGCTATATGAAGATTAGACTATGGAGGTGAGGGCCATGAGAGTTCTACTCCTAGGAATGTCTGGGGAAAAAAAAAGACACAAAGATCATAATAAGATTAGTTCTCATATCTCAAAACTTGGAGAATGGAAGTGAGGCTATGTGTGTTGGTGAGAAATAATGTGGGCTGAGCAGTATGTGCAGGGTCCCGGGCTCTGCACTCCTCTAAGGGTGCCGTGGAAGCTGAGGAGGGGCAGGTAGTTTTTGTGAAGCACCTGAATCTCTAAGGTCCTCTTGACTCCCTTTGCCAAACAGCAAACTTATCCTTAATGATCCAGGCCCTGTGTGCCCACCATTCTTCATTTCTGGTGCTCTTTATACCAACTACTCATTGTAGAGAGGCTCACAACAAATGCTCTTCCTTTAAGTTAATTTTCTATTATATTATACTGCTGTCTTTCAAGCATGCATATTTAACATACACAGCTTACCAGGACACACTTGCTTTCATCAGCCTAAACTTCTTCATATGTTCATAAATTTCTCTTATAACTTGAAAGGGCATATGGACTTTTGTACCCTTCAACGTGTGAGATCATTTTTAAGTCAGATCAACTAAACTCTGCATCTTAAAAACATCATAAATATGCATGTTATGGACATGCAAATAGACAAATTATGAACATGTTCTCTTAATACGTATCTCTTTTTCTTTTCCGACATGTCTAGAGAGCTAGGGTTGAGCACATGGAGGAACAATGACTTGCTCCCTCTCTTGACTCTTTATCATTCTTTCTATAGTTCCCTGTGGAGGTACATGCTCTTAAATGGTAAAGCCACGATGCCCAAAATATGCCTAAGTATTTCCACTGGTGTCAGATAAGCAGCACTCCTTCCCATAGGCCATCATGTTCCCAGCACTAGGATTCATGGTCCCACCTCCACCTTTGACTGGGCAGCAGGTCCCTCACCTGTAATCAGATAGACATTAAATCCGTTAGTATTGCACTCTGACTGGACACTGAGGATATCATGGAGATCCAAAATAAAGTAAGTCCATGTTGTCATGGAGGGGACAGTCTAGTCAGAAAGACAGATGCTAATGAATGTATAATCACAAACTGAGAGACGTCCGCCATAGGAAAGAACCCAGTTCTTTAATGGCATATAACCAGGTAAACACACCCAAACTGGGTGTAAGTTTCTGCATATGTGTGTATAGGTGGAGGACAGGAAAAGCTTTTTTGATACTTACATGAGCTGAATTTAAAACTTAAATAGGAGTAGGATGAAGTTTTCTAGCCAGAAGGAACGGCACGTGCAAAAGACCTGTGGCTGTGAATGGTAGGATTTGAAAAATTTAAAGAAGGCCAATGTGGCTGGAATAAAGGAGAGAGAAATAACTTGGAGGCAGCTGGTGCCATATCATTACACACAAACAGTTGTATCCTTGTGATCTCACAACTTCATGGAGGAATTGTTTGCTCCTCTTCTTTTGGCAATTCTTGGCATGGTAAATCCCAACTATCTCAGTAATTTTGAGGGAACAATAAAGGTTGCACATATATTACTTCTTATGCAGTCACAGAACGTACACATCACAAACTCTATCTCTTCTTTTCATATCCAACTTGAAAGTCACATCTGCCTCATCCCAGATCCTTAGTTTGTAATGTTATCTGTATACATGATGACCCTAAGAAAACTATATACAGTATTGGCTTTCTACAGTATACTTCTATACAGAGACTGTATGGTACTATCTATCGTCTACCCAGTATCTCAGAGAGTGACTGCCTAATAGTAAATTAGGTCAGTTTAACATTGCTCAATAAATGTGTGTTGAATTGGATTATCTTAAATATTTGAATTCTTCAGATAACAGCATCACACAGAATATCTTGTTGTTATATATGCACAGACACCATCTCATGCACGGATTTACTGACGTTAAAAAATGTCATACTGTACCTAATAAGAAAATACATACAAAGATATTTTTGCAAAAAAAGCAATTAACTAAAACCAAGCAAGTTACCAGTGTTGTCTTTAACCTATGTGTTATGTTATAGCAAAACATGATTATCAAGTGATAACTTTAGAGAGCTGTGCTTTCAGGATAGGATATGTTTTATTCCCCAGAATTTGTCATTTGTTAGGAATATTTTACCTTGCTTAGCTTTTAAGAATTAAGAATGATTTTTGAAAAAAAGGCTTAATGTTATAAAATCATCATCAGCTTTTTTTATTCGTCCCAGTTGTAATTTTAATGTCCAATTATGCACAGGAGAATGGCAATTCCATCTACTGAATTGGATAAATGCCCACCTAAATAACAATGCTTATTTCAAAAAGAAACTTTTGAAGTGTAAGGAATGTATACTGAAAATGTCCTTTCTCCTCTTTGTGGTCTCTGGGTAAATGACTAGTCTGTGGCTTATTAAAAGAAGGTCTTTGCACCCCATTATAAAACAGAGTTAAGGAATCTCTTGTGTGTCAGATAAAGACTTTTTGACCCAATCATTGGGATGTTTACAGCTCCCTTAAAAACAAAGCTGAGTCATGGTAGAATGATACAATTACCGATCTATTTATGATAGGGATATTTGGGTAAAATATGCCATTGCTAACTGCCATTATTTAATTATCTAAATTTGAGTGTTTCTATGGGAATATTTTCCAGTTGGTATTCCCTGTTGTGTAAAATACCACAGTAATAACAAATGCTCATTTGTGAAATATGTTTGTTTTATTAGCATCAGGTACTAGTGACAAATTATTGCTTATAAGAAAAGCTATGAAAATATTTGTCAATAATCTATATTCTCTTATTAGACATATATGAAAGGCTTTTTGCTTTTGTTCTTATTTTTGGTGAATGGTGATCAGTGTGGATTGTGAATCCTTTCCCAAACCTTGGCTCTTCAGAAATAAACATTCAAACTTAAATCAAAAACTATTGCCTCTATTTCCCTTTGTTAAGGCTGACACAGTCTTTAAGTTGACCAGAGGAAGCCATCCTTGTTATTGCAGATATCAAATATCACCTGAAGGACATTCTGAATTTGCCCTGCCATGCCTGGAATAGAACTAAAAGTGTTAGAAACAACTAGTAGGTGTATTAGATAATGTTATTTCAAAACATTTTATTTTTCTCTGAAATATATGGATATGTGAATGAACCCAAAGTGTCTGTGACACAAAGGAAAAAATACTTTAAATAGCAATTAAGGGATTTTTTTCTTATTTCAGGAAATGCAATAGTTTTAATAATGAAGGATGCAGACTAATGCACACATTTTGCAGTACTAATAAAAACTTCTTGTTATCATCATTATTTTTAAGAAGGAAGAAGGCATTTCCTGAATGCACTTCACTGCCCCCCTTGCCAGCTCTGTTCAGGCTCAGAATTTGATAATAACATTTCCAAATTGTGAAAATAAAAAATAGCATTAAAAATTTAGTTAACTTCAAATTTCCAAATCAGTTAACCCGAAGGTTAAGTACTACAGCACTTGACCTAAGAGAGAGTTTGGTCCTCTTTTACAAGACCTGAGTGTAAAGAATAAAGACAGCATTTTTCTTCTTCTCTTTTTTAAAGAAGCCACATGTAATGTTCTCTGAGTTAAGTTTTACCATTCATAATGAATGCAGTCTCGCCATTCAAATGCGACCATAAGTACACAGAAGATAAGAATTTAATTAAATGTAGATTAAAACCAAACAGGAAAACACACTAGCTGATAATTTTATCCCATCCTCTGGCCATATTTTTTATACTTCCTTCTTGTTCTTCTTTGGGCTATAGCTTATCAACATGCCGATAGTACCATAACTCATTACATCTGATGGTGCAGCAGAAATGTGCAGGCTCTGTGCTTGGATTTCCAAGGCACTTAAAATGCAAAGCATGTAAATGTCTCTGTTAAATATACTAGTGTGGTAACACTGATGAAAAGGAAGTGATGCTGAAGAAATCCTTAAACCTCTCACATGATGCATAGTAGCATATTGCACAGTAGCAAATGGAATTTTCAAAATGGAACCAATTCATGAATTCACACATATATAGTATGGCTTAATATTTTGTGGTTGAGGTCTTTTAGCAGTTGACAAGTTGAAGTGACAATCAACTTGCTCAGTTTACTTCAATGTAAGTAGAGTTTGGTATATTGGCTTTTATATCTCTTTGTAAGAGAATGATGTTTTTGTCCATTGTTGACTATAATATAGTAACACATTATCTTTGTGCTTGAGTGATGCTCTCATTAACCTTATATAAAATTATCTCTTATTATTTTATATGAATCTGTTGGGATTGTGAAGTAGAGGCCACACAAGACTAGTGATAAAAGTTGGAAGGGATAAAAGGCTTTAGTTATTAAGACAGTGTGTTATATGTTATTTGGATTGAATCAGCTTAACTAATTTGTTTCTAATAATTATTTATAATTATTGTAGAAATAGGCAATAAATAGTTTAAACCAATCCTGGTCATTATAAAAGAAGGCTCTAGACCAAGCACAGTAATGTTAAATCTGAAAGAGAATACGTATTAGGTCTGTTAATTAAATATTGGACTAAGGTTTAGAATGCAAATGCATTCCTTGACGTGCAATCTTGATTTCTTGAGCACTAGTAAAGCATAACTGAATCATTTATATATTTGCCTTCTCTGTATCTAAAACTAAGAGCCTGAAGAAGTGTAGCATGCTGTTGCTTTTTTGTTTTGTTTTGTTTCCAGCAGACATAAAATGTTAAGGGTCTTTTGAAAGGTAAATTGGTAGTAGCTTTTTGTTTTGTTTTGTTTTTTGTAATAGGTTGTTTGGCTCACACTAAGAAATAGGGTTTTCCAATTAGAATTTCTCTGAAAAAGTGATTTAGGTTTTTGCTCTTTAATGTAATTTTGAAGTTCTTGGTGGCTTGAAGTACTAAACTGATAGCAAGTACCACTGTCTCTGCATTAATTGACACATGATCACGTTGTGCTCACACTGATATAGTATGATGCATTGACACAGCTGCAGATTTTGCCTTCAGGAATAAGTCAAAAGATTGACTCAGTTTTCAGATATTCCAAAAATTTCATCATCTAAGTCAGCAATGTTTAATGGATGAACTTATATTTTCTTTCCATTAAATCACATGGAGAAATGAGCATCGCAGCGTGGATGTGAACTGTGTCATCACTAGCTGCACTGAAATGCATTGGCTGTATCCAGACTGCTGAAGACATTGCTGAGGCATCAGCGATCTTCTGTATTAACTCCTTTTCCCTTGGTCCCCTTTTCCACTATAATTTAGTTTCAGTGGTGATACTAAGAAGGAGCAAAATAAAATTATAGAAAGTAAAAGTAAAGTACAAGATGGAGAAACATGTTCTGGGATTTTGAAAGGATACATTAAAAAATGCTTTTGTCTACTAAAGCTTTTTAAACATAAAATATAAAAAGAAAACTAGTCTGCATATATCTGCATAATGTGTAGGAGGTAAAATCACTAGTCTCTAAGGCACTCTAAGAAAATAATAGATTAAAAACTAAAATTAAAACTCCCTGGCATGCCATGAAAGCAAAGAAAGATAGATTTTTTTTAAATAGTAAGTCTAATAAATAGCTTCCTCCGCTTTATTGAACATATATTTAGGGCAGAGGAAAAAATAGTTTCTATGAAACTTGCATTAATTTTTCCCCAGGCTCCAATCTTCCACCCATTGTTTTTCTTTAAGAAGCTCCAGCCCCTTGCTTACCTTGCAGAACACTCTCATGGTATAGCCTGGTCATGTTTGTCTTTTCTCCTCTCTAGAATCATGAGCTCTTTGAGAGCCATCCTCTCACTACACCTTGCCAAATGCCTGTTAGGTCATAATAAACAAAAACGCTGTTTTTTAAGATGGAAGAAAGTGAGAGAAAAGGAGGGACAGGGAGGGAGAGAAGTAGAATGAGAGCAAGGAAGGGAGAAAGTAAGAGGGAGGAAGGGAGAGAGTGAGGAAGAGTGAGGAGAGTATGCAAGATTTCTCCTGGGCCACAGCAATCAGTATTAACTCACAGTAAACAAAGAACAAGCCATTTGTATTTGTCAATGCTTTGTTAAGGGCAAAACAGAGAGAAAAAAATGGGATTAGTATTTATCGAATACCTACAATGTGATGAAATTTGATATATTTTATTGAAATCTTTGGAAAAAAAAAACCTTTAGACTGAATTACCTACATTCTACAGATTCAGAAACTAAGTCTCAGGGAGTTTGAGTAACTTACCTTCCATCAAAGAATTCATAAATTCTAGAGTGGTTTGTTTGCAAATAGATACCCATCTTGGTTACAAATCTATACTTTATACTTGTCTCTGCAACATAACCTGCTTCTTCCAAGGGTGTGATTGTAGTTAAATGTACATGTATTTTATCTCTAACAAAACTGCCACATTAATTATTTGAAAACAATTCTTTATAAACTACTATACACTAAAGGGTTTTTAACATTTTACAATTAGTAGGTAAAATTATGATCAACATTTTAAAATCAATATCATTCAAGGGAAATGAAATTAGATTAGTAAAATGTCTTTCAGGAAATTTTTATAATACATATTTCCAAATTATGTGTTAGAAAATTATTTCTGCTGTCATTATTTGATGGGGATCCCTGAGAGATTAGGGATTTTATACCATATACTCTGTGCCTATTTTGATGATAAATCTTAAGTTACTACACTTTGAACTCTTTTCTTAAGGCAGAAATGAGCAAGAGTAATGCTCATAGTTTGCTTGATTCAGAGGAAAAATATTGGCACAGCACAACCAATTTCGCCAAGAGGGAAATTGGTGAAATATATCTTAGAGGCAACTATGACATTTTAAATGTAAATACAAGAAAACCAGTTTGGGAGAAAGATACAAAAGGATTTTCATAAAGACAGGCTCACCCTGGAACAAAGCTAAAGGAAGCTTTGGCCACCCACATTTTAACACTACCCTTTGTCTGAGGGAGACCAAGGCCTATAATAACTGAACTATCAGTTCAGCGTGCAGACTTTTAAGTGAATACAAGGTAGACTTTTCAATCACATTTGATAATTTCTTAAAGCATTCTCTATGCTAACCAGGTATAAATAGTAGGGAAATAATAGAGAGGGAAAATGTTTTCCTACCAATAATCACACCATGCAGACTTTAAACATTTTTACTAATACAAAAAAGTACAAACCCAACTTATTTTTACCTTTACCAACTTATGTTGTGGTTACACAGGGAAATCAAAATGAATTTCAGGAGAACTGCACGGCCAGGAGAAAAATATGTATGTCTCCATATATATATGTCTCCATATATCATTATTTTTATTTTAATGAAATAAAAATAATGATAAGAAAGACTGGCAGTTAAAATATTATTCAAATATTTTGGTTAATGGGTGGTTATAGTTACCTCCATGGCAGTGGCAAAACATGAAGTCAGATTGTAACGAATGCATGTTACAGCATTAAACAATAACACATTCTTCCCGGGAAAACTGAAATGACAGGTGTAGCCATTGATGCTTTAAGCATATACTCTGACCTCAAGGCTCACAATCTGCTACAGTCTGTGGAGCACATACTGTGGAGTTAGAATTATGCTTAGGGAAAGAAGGACTAGAAAATGTAGTGTGGGAACTTCATCTTATTTACTGCAAAATATGTTTTTCAATGTCTTATTGAGATAACATTTTAAAAATAAAATGGAAATGAACATCTCCCTGACTGCTTACTTCCCTTTCTCATTTTCTTAAGCACAAAAGGAGGTTTATGAGTGAAGGAGGCTATATTTATGTAGCTTTTTAAATGGATAATGCTGTGGTATTTGACCTTAGGTAGATTGTTTAAAAAAAAAAAAAAGTTCTTCAGCTGAGTGTCTCTTAGTTATATTTGAAGCTAGATTCTTTCTGCATTTTTTATTTAAATGGTTTGCCTTAATGATCAGTGCTCATAGGTTTCAGAATTATGCAGAAGATGAAAATAAAACTAGCATTAGTCGAATCCATATTTCTGAAATACATTTATTATTGCATTTTGTAGTTCTCTACAGATCATTACTTTGTGCGTGGTTGTGCTCATATTTCCAATTTTGTCTAATTCTCAGTCACAATTTTAACATTATAACCCACTGAAGATTTTATTTTTTTTTTCATTTCAGTAACCATTATTTGAATCATAAAAAAATGCATTACTGTATTCATAATGTACTGCTCATGTGACAGTTTTTGAACTTTAATATTCTTTTCTGTAATGTGCCGGCTTAGCAGCCTATAAAAGAGACATATTGTTTGTAATGTTTCTTACCCACAACAAATGATGTGATTCTGGGGTTTATGAAATGGCAGTAGTTTTCTAAATTTGTGATTCTTCTGTGTTCTGTCGTCAAGAACAGTTGTACATCTGCTCAGCACAGACTTTCCGAGACTATGAACTTTAATTGAGGAAAAATAATGAGGGTTCAGGGACCACTGATATAGAATCAGTTGCGAAGCAGGTGCCCTGCTGCCAGATCAATGGATTATTTACTCCTTTGTCATAAACAGGAAACAGTTGGTTGTTTGTGGTGACTACACGCATATTTTAAAGCCTCTATACATGTTTTCTCCTTCTTTGTCAAACTAGAATATTTTAAATAGTGCTTAGTTCGTAATTTAACGTAACTATATAGAATAAACACACAACGCTTGTTCTGTTTTAAAAATTAAGCACCTTATTTGAAATGAACTTTAAGAGTGATTTCCAGAATACACATCGTATATACTTCCAGCCCTTACCTCCTCAATTCATATGGTTGCAGTCATAAACCCTCTATATAATTGCCTAAATATTTTTTCTGCCTCTATAGACATATGAAAATAGAAAACCCTTTTTTCCTAAGTACATAGGGAAATCTAAAATATAAATTGTTTATAGTTTAGAATTTCATTAGGACACTGTAACAGTTTGTGCAAGTTTTTCAAACCAATTGAGTAGAATTTTCTTATGATATAATTGGGAGGGAGCAGGGAGCAAAGCTCAAAATCCTTTTCTGAGTGCATAAAACAAACACATCAGGCTTTCAGTAGGCATCAGATTTCTGAGTGTGTTGGAACTATCTCTGACACACCTGAGCAAGATCAACCTAAGAGGCCAGGGTCACCCAAAGGGGGCGTGCTCTTCTCTCAGTGCCTCTCATTAGCAAACCAAACAAAGGGGCTGTAGGATACCTGGAATTAGCTGCAATTTCCACCATGACAAGTGACTTTTTTGTTACATAATGATATGCTGGGAATTTAAATCTTAGGTTCTAGAGATCAGTGGTTTAATTTCTAATGATGGGATTTTGTAGCATGAAAGTCTGGCTTTTAACACTTGGAGGTTGGAAACCATATAAGCCACACTATGAACTTTATACACAGAGCCCACCGATAGACAGCTCCTCTGAACCCTCATGCAGTTCCCATATACCTCACCTCTCAACCAGAAATGTTATAATTGAAACTGTTCTTGGGAATACTCCTCAGTTTTACTATAAATCTCTTTAATAATTCCTCTTGGAATTGGGATTACCACTCAAGATGTGAATTATGTTGGAAAGAACTGCCACCAGAGAAAAACAAATTTATGTTTAAGAAAAAGAAACTTGAATTTCTATTAATAAAATGCAAATGATTGAGCCTAAATCCATTAAATATTCAGTACTTCAAAGTACATTTAACCAGAAAATGATATTTGATAATCTGATTCAACTGCCCTAAAGTTTGAAAACATGTTGGTAAAAAAAACTCAAATTTATTTCATATTGATTAAAGACATATTCACTGCAATATGATGTAATAATGTAACAATGCATTTTCCCTACCACAAAATAGTGACAAAAATATCATTAAATGTGGAAATAAAAATAATAGCATAATTTCTGCTCCTACCAAATAATTGCTACTAGTTAAATGTGTCATTATTAAAGTGAGGCAGGATTTTATACTGCTATTTCAGCAAGTATTTGTACTTAGTGCGGTCTTGTACTATTGTTAGCATTTCTAGTGTTCTATTTAAAATAATTATGTTTAGATTTTTAATTCATGCTTCCTAAATATTAGGTGCAAATATTCACTGCCTAATTTTTTTCTGTGGTTCTAATTACAATTATAAATGTAGTTATCATGGTAAAGTTGAATTTCCCATCAGTACTGCAGGAATAAGGCACAAATGAAATCTACTTTTTCCAGTGGGCTGGGTGGGTTTTGTTGGCTTACAGTCAATGAATTTCCTTTGAGTCCAAAAGCTAGATTGGGAATCAGGGCAAATTAGAACTGTGCACAATGAGAGAGGTAGTTGCTTCACTTTTATTGATGAAAGGGCTTAAATTAAAAGATAACTTGAAGTTATTTAATTTAAAAACAAATATTCACCTATAAGTCTATATTCAACTGGCTAGATAAAGAATTTCTTAGGGCCACTATCTTGAAAATATGTAGCATCAGAAGTAGAATTAGCCATTCATAAATGTGTGTTATTCTAGACAGCAAGAAGTAGTAAGTCCAGGCTTCGAAGCTCTGTCATAACATGCAGAGATGAAAAGTTTGAGATGAGGTGACATCAATGAAAATTCTCTGAATAAAAGACTTCAGGAACAAAGTCTTTGTCTAGGACCCCTGATCTCTAGAGATGAATATTGTGCCTGAATTTCTTGTCTATGACCTGCCGTTCTCAATTGTATCTAATTTTTCAAAAAGAATATAAGAAATGTGAATTGTAAAAGAAGAGTGATAGTGACTAATATTATTTTTTCTATTGACAGAGGTAAAACATGTGATTTTTTTTTCCCCTTTTAAACACAGATGTGTCTGAGGAAAAACAGAGAACAAAACCAGGACATGATTAGTAAGCCCAAACATGACTGTTTCGAAATTGGCCCTGGCTGTAGAAGATTTAAGTAGCTATTGTTAGGAGGATTTTTGTTGTGGGCAAACAAGTCTGCCATAGATATGCCTTAAATGTGTCTGTTTTCCTGCATCTTGTGATGGAAAATTTAATGTGAGTGTGTGTGTGTGCACGTGTGTGTCTGTGTGTATGTTGTAATAGTTGTAGCAGCAATAGCAGAAAGAGGGAAAGAGAAGACTAACGCTATTTTCAGGAAGTTATTTAGTTGAATGAAAATGTGGCAAAAATGCTGAAAACCTTCATTGTTTCCAAAATGAAACTTGATTTTCTAGGAAATAAAAATTACATAAAGAAAGCATTTTAAAGACTTCATAATGATTTTATTGACATAGTAAAAAATTATTTTCCAACTGAAGTTTCAAGCCTATAATAAAACCTTTATGTCAAAAATCACCCTTATGCAAGGAGAATAAAGCGTGCTGCAAGCCTTTCAGAAATGCCATTTTCAGAATACCTTCTGATGATTATTGGTCTCTTTTTTCTGTAAAGTTCTATAGAGAATATATTTTAATTAGCTTCCACTTGATACCACTTCGTGCACACTTCCCAACTCTGACCCAGTGTGTGATCATATAGAATACATTACAAAAGAACTGGTCATTTGAGTGCTTTAATATAGCTTTGTATTAATGTCAGACATCATTTAGACAAGGCATTAAAAGTGTTATTTTAATGACTGAAGTGTGTTGGGTAGAAGAGGCTTAATCTTTATAGGAAGAACAATTTCAATTAGCTCTAAAATATTAATTTGTTGGTACAACTATATACTCTAATGTATTTGGCTGCAAAACATCTTATGAATAATACATTGCCAGATTCTACTTGTCTTATTATGTAACTAATACTGCCTTTTTAAAAAACAAGGGTTTCTAATTTTATAACCACCATGATTCAGTTAAAATTAACAAAAAAGCCTTGATCATTTTTAATGTTGAAGCTTTTCTCTGCTCCCTTCCCCCAAGGTAATTTGTAAGGCTATAAATAAAGTATGCAATCTCTGGCTAGTAAGATATTGAATAGGTTTTAAACATGATATGGCTATCTGTCTTAAAAATTTAAGGGCATTTTTATTTATTTGTTTACACGGTGAGTGTAAGATATTCTCCCTGGAAACAATTTGTCTCACTGTGGAAAGTGTAAAAATATGAGAACAAAAATAACTGCATACCTTAATCCTACCATTGTGTTTCTGGG
The DNA here is from genome assembly GCA_008086735.1 of Cheirogaleus medius. Lineage (NCBI taxonomy): Eukaryota > Metazoa > Chordata > Mammalia > Primates > Cheirogaleidae > Cheirogaleus > Cheirogaleus medius. The sequence goes on from VBSM01001124.1 coordinate 47,988,908, forward strand.
AACTAAAAATGCTGCTGTCCTAGCTTTTACTCTCCTCAAATATCTCCCTGTAGCCTTATCTTTCCATTGTGCTGGCTGTTTATTGCAACATCTTGGCATTGGTTTTCATGACTGTGCATGTGGCCCTACCTTAAGGTGAGTGAGAGCCACACAGGTAAAAACCCTGTAACCCTTTTGAAAATATGCTGCTTTTCCCTGCAGCTAACCAGAAATCTGTGATGCTCTCATAGCTTCTCAGGAGCTGCCTATACAAGTCGAAATGTAGGCGGCTGTAAATTGCATGTACACCATACACCGCCATGGAGCCCTTGTCTCCTGGCTTGGATGACACAGAGCTAAAACAGCTGCATGAAAGGCAAAAAAGCTCAGTTGGGTAGTCAAAGGTTTCATGCATCCCTACAAATGCCCCCAAACAGGCTAATAAAGTGGGAACAATGGCTTTCATGGAGGTGGGCCTAAAAAGCATACGTTATTTTCCATAACTCTCCTAGTTACTCCCTTTGTCATCAGTGGCATTGGTCACATTTAGCCTGATTAATTCTCCAGTATATGAAAACTAGATTTATTTTAATTTACCTCTTGCACAATGTGACACCAGAGAGGAGAAAGTGCTGAGTTTGGTGGCAAAGCAGAGCCACACAAATGCAGTTTTTAAACTAGGTAAAGGAGGCTTTTGTAGTAGATTTCATGCAGCAGTTGGCATTGGCAGTATTGCAAAAAGAGATGTATTCTGTTGTGCTCTGTTTGATCAAGTGCTAAACCCGTGTGATCAATAGAGAGACAGATGTCGGGTGCAGATGGCGATGCCGTGATACCTGGGGCAGCGCGGGCCTGCCAGAATGACAGAATGGGAACAGGGAAGAGCAGCAATGCAACAGAATGTGACAAATGAAATTAGGGTTTATACTAGTCGATAATTTACAGCTAATACAAAGTGACAGAATTTTTCAGTACCCAGTATATTTTACTTCCAGTAATGCTATAGCCAATAAAGGCATATTTCATGCAACATAATAAAATGAAAGCTGTGGGGAAATATAGTCCAACCATTTTTTATTATGTTACAACTTTTAAAATTGATCCCTGAGAGAATACTAATAGCATGCAAGTCTTGTTAGAGTGACGTCTATAGGCATTTTATCTCCAAATTTATAGCAGCCCAATCACTTACTTTCATCGCATATTATACTCATGAGTTGAAGACAGATAACTCTGTAATGACCAAAATGCATATGCTTTCCTTTAAAAGATATATTTTTAAAAACTCAGTCTATGTATAAAATTATAAAAACAATTATTAATTTGAACTTATTAAAACATTTTAATTTCCTATATTAATGGGAATGTTTAAGCAGTCACCTGTGTAATTAAAAATGAAAATCTAAGCACATATTAAAAATTTCCCTCCATATCCAGGAGAAAAGCCATAGTTATTATATTTGGAATATATTTTATGACTCCATAATTCAAAATACATTGATAAATACTTTGAAGTAACAACTTTTGCAATAATGGTTAATGAATCCATTGATATCCTTTTGTGAGTTAGCTAAAATTCCCTATATTCTGGAATACACACTTATATTAATAGATACTCCATAGCCACCTACCAACAGTCTGGGAATAGTATAGGGTGCATGAGCAGGCCCATCCCTAAGCAACACTACGTAGTTCTTTTTTCCTACTTATACCTCCCTTGATTCTCCTTCTTCTGAGCTTCCAGTGTTGTGAACCTATGCCATGTCTGCAGAAAATGACTTCACAGAACTGTTTATAAGCCTGGGACCTCTCTCCTCACCCACTCCCCTCATTGTTAAAATATTCATTGAACAATAGAATCCTAATTTGTTTCCCAGGGCTTTTCTAACTATATCCAAATGGAACTCTAAAGATGAATGCCCGCAATCAGGGATCGTCTCATGGAAGGCCTATTGGAGAGTACAGGAATTTTCTTATTTATACAGGTAGAGTAATGGGGAACAAGACCCACAACAACCTGCGACAATGACAAATGAATATTAATAACATTAATAGGAGATAATCCTTGCTTTCAACAAACTTTCCTAAATGCCTGCTTTGTGAACACCAAAGAAGACCCAGGGCATATTCTTCAGTGAAAGTAATCACCACTATCTTTCTTTGGCTCAGGTGGGAGCATTCTCAAACTATGGAATCAATGAAGGGAGAGAAGGTCATGATGCCCACTGCAGTTCTGAAAATTTGGGGAATCTTGGCTGTCCAAGATAATGCCTGGCAGCTGAAAATCAATCTCTCTCTCCCTCCCTCTCTCTCTCTCTCTCTTTTTATTTATTTCACACACCATAGTAGTTATGTTGATATGACAGCTAGGCTAAATTATAACTATTCTCCCTAGTTGTGCCATAACTCAGGCTAATCTAAATTTAAATAGTAAAGCCTTCTATAAGATGAACCCAGGCTCTATAAAGAATATTTATAATTACTAAAAGTAATATAACACTTATGTTCTAGATACTTCAACAGACATTATGCTTTTGGGCTTTTTATTTCAGTTGTTTGATTTATAACAAAAAGCTTCCTGCCCCATTTTTAAGAGAATTATTGTAAAATTTTAGTAATATGTTGATCAAAAACCTTAACTAGATCTTTAATAAGGAGACTAGTTTCAATGGGCACTCCTGAGTTATTCTAATCTACCAAACATGAGAGTTGTTATAGAAAGCTAAAGCACTATTAACTCTGAGGGCTCATACAAAAAGCATGCCTCAGGTAGTTGGCGTGTTATGATATGAATGGATTATTCATTTAGGAAGACATGCACAGCTGGACCCAGAGTCATTATAGGAAACTCATGCCTGACAGTAAAGGGTTTCCTGGCCTGTATTAACAAGAATCTACTTAGATCATGACATTCTCTTCCAAGTAATTTTTAATCTGCCATCTGATAAGAGCTAGTTGAAGTTTACATGGTGAGGCCATAAGGTGTTTACTAGCTTCTTACATTTGTATTACTCCATTTCACATCTAACAATTAGTAAGCTTAGACTCATAGAAAACCATTGCATTTGCAAGCTTGAAGAACTCATCTGGAGTTGTCTAATGTTGGGAGTATTTATAGTCATGATATTAATATTATCACTTTATCCCATTTGTTGACTTTAGTCTTTGAGTTAGCCAAAAGAAACCAAAGTACCAGCCTTTTAATTTTAAAGATGATGGAAATGAGGCCCAGATAAATCATATGGATTTCCCACATTCACAGTATCACATGCTGTATACTGGAAAAAAAGCAAGTTTTCTTGACTTTGTCATCATGGACAAAGGTAAACACAATGCTAGCAGACATGGGTTCTCTGACTAGGGCAAGACTCCTTTCCATAGCCACATACATTCTTCATGAGCCAGCTCAAATCTCATCTCTTTTCCTGAGGCTTCCAGCTACTGTACACATAATGATTTTGTACTCTCTAAACTCCTAAAACAAGTGATGTTATATGATTCAGCTTGACACATGAGTTGTCTCTTGATAACCACATAGGTGCACACACACACGTGTGTGTGTGTGTGTATGTGTTCATTACTCAACTGGATAATAACTTGCTAGGGTCAAGGAACTTGACTTTATTAATATCTTCAACTGTAATCCTGGTAGGCATGGTAGAATGATGGATGCATTTATGCATGAATGAATTCAACCATGAATTCTTTTCATTCACCGTGACCCTCTCTCCCTTCATACCATGCTTATTGGTGCATGTAAGGAGGAGGCCTCCTTAGTGTTCCTGACCACTGCCAGGGATAATGATATCCCTTCATTTAACAAATATTTATTATTTACCTACATGTGCTGGCCATTCTGATAGGTTTTAAAGGATATGACAGTAAACAAAACAGACAAGACTTGCTTTTCTGCAGCTCTGAAAAGTGAGACACTAAATTGGCTGAATTCAGAGGTCAGCCAATGAGTGAAAATTATCCTGGGAGAGTTGAGGGTCTTATCTGGAGAGAGTGTTGAACAATGAAATCTGACCTATGCTGGGAGCTCAAGGAAGACTTCCCTGATGGAAGAGTGACTTGCAATGTGGAAAGAGTATTGGTCAGGCAGAGGGAACAGCATGTGTTAAGGCCCTGAGCCAATGTGCTTGGAGCACAGTCAGAGCGAAAATTCATATGCAGGGGAAAGTAGCCAGTGAGTTAGGGAGGAGGTTGTATCTTTCAGGGCCTTAATCAGGTAGGTCTCATGCAATGTATATATTTAAAGAAAGTAGAAAGAATGCAGAGCTGTGTTGTGTTTCAGTAGTGCTGAGACTTCGCTTAACCAGCTCCGCACTTAGAACAGTTTCAGTCATCATGCACTTATCTGAAGTCTATGAAGCCTTTGTAAGTTATTATATTTAATTAATTATTAACAGTGACCTATATTTAAAATAAAAGCAAACATAAACTTAAATGTACTTTCCTGTCTAAAGATCTTGGGTTTAAGAAATCAGGCAGGAGATGATATGAGGGAAATAATAGTGTATATGCCACAACAAGGATATATGATTTTTATTTCATGGTATAGTTTGACATTTGTCTCTTTTTTTTTAAGCAGGCAGCAAGGCCTTTTTTAGGGATAGGATGATGAGAAGATTAATTTGAAAAAGGAACAAACCCAGTTTTGAAAGGTTGTAGCTATTTCAGATAATATTTTCAAATAGGGGATAGACTTCAAACAAAAGCAAGTAATGGGTGTATTATTCGTGCCTGAAACACACTACTTTGATGTATAATCAAATTAATATTTTTGAACCCCTTTTCTGTGCTAAACATTTTATATGTGCTATACTATTCATGGAATAACCCTAGGAAGTAGGAGATACTACCTCATCTTATAGAGAAATCAGCTGAGGTTCAGAGAGAATAAAACAATTACCCAAAGTAACATAGCTGAAAAATGACCAAATTATAAGAGAATACACAAGTGTATACCGTTAACAAACTTTTTAAGAAGTGTACCAAGCTGTTTCCTATTATCTCAGTGTTTAGGGACTGATTTCCATAGGCATCATAAGCATTTCATCTGCAGAGATACACTGACATCTCAGTACTTAGGTCCAGTGGGAGGTAAGGCCTGGCTAAGAGGCCAGTGTCACGGGACCCCTCTTTTTCACACAGAGTGAGCACTTTGGGGGAATTATCTATGTATTCTTTCTCCCTCTACATTTCACATTTCCTTGACCAGTGTGTGTTCTATGAATATAGATTAAGTAAGTGGCTGAATAAATTAATGATGAAAATTATCTCTTACTTACCACCTTATGCTTTGTGCTACCTAATCTGACCAGGTAATAGTAGCCGATAAATTATAATACAAAGTCAGGAATTAGAGAAAGTCAATCAGACTGTGCTCTGAAAGATTTTCTCATCTTCCTAAATGACTGCTCTTTTTATAAGTACATAGACCAGTTATTTAGCTATAAAGGGGCTAAGGAATATCCCATGATGCTCCAAGAATATTGGGGTGGGTGTTTTCGCTTTTGCACTGCTAATGCCTCTTTGGACTCAAAATGACTTGATGCATTGGTTTATATAAAATATCTATTCCTTTGATTTCCTTCACAAACATTTATGTAGTGCTGCACCCCTGAAAAAAAATACATTTAACTCAAAAAAGTACATGGCAATGGAAGGCAGGCTTCTTTATGAATTTTAACAGTATGGACATTTTATAAAGAGTTATAGGAAGTTGATGAAAAACAATGGATCAAATATATATACTTTATTATTTGATCCCCAGAAATAGAGTAGAAACTCACTACATTAGTATAAGGACTGAAGCACATAAATGCAGTGCAATTGACAGATGTAGTATAAGAAAAGCATTTAAGAAACCCTTTGAACAAAAATTTTAAGTACTGGATTCTTTTAGTGCTTACTCCTTCCTGTAAAATATTGTATTTTATATATATATTAATGTGTAGTTCTTTGAAAGTCCCTTTGAAAATCACTTATACTTCCTATGTGTTCTTAACCTACTCTAGAATATATGTACTGGTAGTATTAGTTCCAAGCTGGTGCAAGGTCTTAGACCACATTATTTAACTTTCCTCACTTTGGTAAAATTTTTAATATTCCAATGAGTGACAGCACACTGATTTTTTCTTTCTTTTTTTTTTTTTTTTTTAGAATGGAGTTTTTGGTAATACAGAGTCCATAGAGTTAACACAAATCCTCCACTCCAATACAGCCAGCCACCAAGGGTCCTGATTACAGGAAGGTTCATAGCTCACTCCACTATCTATCCTCTCAAACCTTCATTTTGGTGTCACCTATATCATGTTAAACTGGCATAACTCCTTCTGAGTGGGCACGATGCCAACGTAACAGATGGCTCTGAGCTGGGCATGCCAAGGGACCAGTATGTGCATCAAGTTTGACTATTAGAAATGGAGTATCTATCCAGAAGTGTTGTTCATATAAATATTTTTGCACATTTATAGTTTTTATTTTTAAAATTAATGCCCCAAACTATGTTACACATACACATATATACACACAAAACATACACAGACAAACACACATGCATCCTTTCACAATTGCTTCAGAATTTTTTAAATTAAACATTTAACCAGACTTTGGATATAAACAAATCTAGACTCAATGGCACAGTACTGATAACAACTGATATAATCTTTAACCTTAGGTTAGTGTTTCCAATTTAGCCACATCGTTAAAATTTAGATCTTTATTAGTATAACTAACATTTGTCATGTTAATTTATGTATTCAAACAGATTTTTAAAATTCCTATTCAAATTTCTCTAAATAAATGTGAATTATATTTAATAAATATACACATTTGTAGAAAATATGTATTAGAGAAAAAAATAAAGATATAACATCAATCCTAACAACTTTATTTCTGCTTTTTTATAATTTCCCTTGCTCTATTCAGCTTTTAAAAACTCAAGCTGTGATCTGAAAAACAAAACAAAACAAAATTCTAGTAATTTAGTACTCTGCGGAATTATAAAATTATGTAAATCCCAAGGGTTTTGGTGTTTTACAGCCAATATCTGTTTTTTGGATTCCTAGCACACAGAGTATTAGCAAGTGCATATTTATTCCAAAAATGCAGCAGACAATAGAGGTCTGAAAGCTAAACAGGGCCAATCTTCTTCCAGAATAACAGTCTGAAATCAATGATATAAATCACTCCCCAAAAGGAAACCAGGGCCAACAACAGAGTAGCAAACGGAATGTGCTTTCTAGGGCCAGTGCCTTCTGGGACGATACCTCAAGCAGGTGATATTTCACAATCTGCCCTAGTTAAAGCTTCCAGGGGATAGTTTTTGTCATTCTAAGTGAAATAATTATGAGATAGGAGCAGAACTAACATTGTTGAGGTGCCTATTTCATGCTCATCCCTATGCTATGTCCTTTATATAAAGTGATCTTATACAACAGTCACAACAATCATCTATGAGTAGACAGGATACCCCCCATTTTCCGGATGAGGAAACTGTGTCTCACAATTAAGAAAACTGCCCAAGGTCATACAGATGCTGACTATTCGTAGCTGAATTCCTCACCTAGATTTGTCTGATTTTAAAAATGCCACTTCTTTGCACTGTATCAGGGTGATTGTCTTTAGTAGGCAGGCAAATGGAGCAAACTTCATAAGTGAGCCTGGAGGTTTACTAAGGTTTGGGGGTTGTCTTTCGTATCTAAAAGAAAGTGGTCATAAACATCATGATCCTAAGAAGAAGTGTAGCCAAACTGCCCAACAGCCGATTAGCATAGCAGAAAAGCTTCTATTAATGCGGAAAATCTGCTCTTCCCAGAAACCAAATAGTAAACTAATTACTTTCAGAGTCTGGAAATGGGAGGGTACTATGTGCGACTTGAGTAGGATATTTTATTGACTAAATTTCCAGCCTGTTGTCTTCTTTTGGGTCCTTTTAAAATTAATTGGTGAGTATCCAGGACTTTCTTTGATCCTCTAGAACTATAATTATGAGACCCAGGGAATAGACAGAAGTACAATTCATTGCCTTCTGATACATGAGCCAAACTTTAAAATTGCAGGGTTTGGGTGATAAAGCTAGATCAACATTTAAAATTATTTGTCATGAGGAAAGTTTGGATTTTGTGAAAATATTTTGAAGACTAGGGAAATATAGGAGATACACATACACATGTATTCATTTGAAAATACTCAAATCAAATTAACCCCTCAAAATGTTCAAAAACAATATTTGCTAAATCCAATGAGGATTTTCACAGATAATTTCCTTCTATTCATATTAGAATATTAATAGATATTCATTTTCTGTTATCCTTCATTACTACTTTTCACTTCTGTTTTTTTTTTAATAATTCACTGAACCAATAGTTTAAAAAAATAACTTCAGTGTTTTCTTTTTAGAAAAAAAATACTCATGGATTCAGAGAACATCGAAATAAGGTAGACTGTGTTCAAAACGTGAAAGGGAGTGACTATTTCATTCTTAGACCCTTGACTCTATTATATTTCCCTTGCAAAGTGAAATGTGTTTCTTCACGATTTTTTTTTCTTTTAGTTTCATGGTTCATTGCTATACTTGATGTGATTTCAGGGTAATTTTATACAATTTTGTAAATGACTTAAGTGATGTAATGCACTGAAATACACAGTAAGGTGTTTTAAAATCTGTCATTTCCATTTAGAAGGGAAAAAAAAACACCAAGTATTTGATAAGCATTTGAAAAGAAGTCAAATTCAGAACCCCTAGTGTGCAAAAAAGTTTGATTTACCTGTCTCCACCTCTCTCCCTTTCCTTCAGGCAAACATGAGCTCTAGCTTTCAGAATTCATAATGACCTTTGATTTAAAACAGTTAGTATTAAGTTCTATGTTTCATTTAAGAGCTAAATTCTTACAGATTTCAGGACCACATAATCATTATACAATGTGTCACTATTTCCCCACTGAACACAGTTTCTAACAGGCTTTATTTTGTTTTTATTTTAACATAAGCCATCCTTTTGAGTCTCTGAATCATGAAGATGAACTTTGCTGTAAAAGTCACAGTGGCTATTATTAATATATTTGGTTCTATATTTCTTAGTAATCTCATAGTTAACCAGCAATGCTTTTAAATTTACTAAAATAGCACTAATGCTAGTTTTAATCTAGTACATAAAATGAGTTGTTTAGAATTCATATATCTTTTCATATTTTTCACATCATTCAAGCCACTGTCAATTTCCCCTTAATAAAGCTAATCTTCAGTTCTGCGTTCAGCCACAGTACGCCAGTACAATTTACATTTTGATTCACTGTAAAATTTTTAACTTTTCATATTATTTCATTCTAGAGTTCCAGTTGCTTTATTTAATAGATTGTCCTTTGATCTCTGGAGACAATTGCATTTTACTCCTCTAATGAAGCTTGTATTAATATAGCCAAAGTGAATGTTGCACCAAATGGTAGAAGAAATCCGAAGGGAGACATGTGTTTCTCCATGGAGGTTGGAAATAGCAACATAATTCATTTTTGAGAGTTAACCAGGCAGTTTGTCCTAAAATCCCTATTTCATGCTATCATTTCATTTGGCATTTTAAGGCATTTTGTAATGATAACATATTTTCAAGGTTTTCTGAGTTATTTCTAACAATCAGTTAAGTTAATATGCTATTTATTCAGCAGATAGATTTCACAACAGGAGAAAAGGGAATGCCGGGTGGCCTCTGGTTTTAGATATTTTTGGCAAATACTTTTGTCCTCTTATTTACACTTTAATAATTTGTCACTGGTATTTCTGGAAATTGATTTTCAAGAAGCCTCATGCGGTTTGCTGGACGATGAGTAAAAACTTAGCCCAAATCTCACTGGATGAACTGGATGTGAAAGTAGTCAGTAGTTTACAACTATACTCTGTTAGTGGTTTAAATGTTGTATTTAACTTTAAGGCATTTGTCTTTATGATTTTATCTATTTTGAGAAAAATAAGAGATTAAAGATAAATTGTAGAACATGAAGGGAGAAAAAGGTCTAATTCCTAGGTAGAAACTTGGAAGATTCATTCTGTAGTCATAACCAGCAATGATTTATGAAAAGTACTGGTTTTTGTTAACTATTATATTAAAGTCAGAATTCAACACTTTATAACCTCTCACTCATTTGTGTTCTCTCTCAAATATTTTGCTTGTACACACAATTACTCGATATCTGTTTAGATCAGCTTGATTCCTCCTCATCAAAAGCAGAACCCAGCATGACGCTTTACTTCTAGGATCTCTTGATAAATATCTTGAGTTCCCTCCTGTAGGTGGTAGAGAGCCATTCAAAGATCTTACTTAATGGTGAACAGAGTCAGACTTGGGTTTTAGCCATACATTCTTGTGTAAGTATGGAGAACTGATTGGAAAAATGCAAGAGAGTAGGGAAAGGGATTAAGCATTGAGAGGGAGAGGTGATGGGGTCTGAACTTGATTACATCAGTGGACATGAAGGGAAGGCTATTTGGAAGATACTTTGAATGTATTGACAGGACGTTAGTGATTGGTTGATTTTAAAGAGTGAGGACAATGAGGATTCTACTATGATTCCAAGATTTTGAGAAGATAATCAGACTCATTCAGGAAAATCCATTTCTCGGGCCTATAAATCTGATCATAAGATGAATGCTATACCTTTATAGATTGGCAATATTGTCAGCCATCTTCTCAGACCAAATTCCTGCCTCGTTGTTAAATTTGTTGCTGAAATCAGCCATCCTGCCAAGAGCTCAGATACCAACCTAAAGGAGGTCAATAATATTGAATTTTCCTGATGGGGGTTATAGTTTGGGAAATAGTCAAGCAATTATGAAATGATTGATAGTAAAATACTAGTAAAAATAATTCATGTCAGACGAGCCTATTCCACCACCAGTGAAGCTTGTCCTGTATTGCTACTGTAGAGTAACTATAGCAATTTAAATGCCAGATGTAGATACAACGATCATGAGCACAATGCCTATCTGTGGTTTTAAAACAGCGGAGATGGGGGAGTGGGGATGCTGTCTGGAAAACAAACAGGTGTAAAGATTTCAAATGATGTGCTTTACAAAGCTTGGTTTGATTTTACATACCACCCTGTATAGTGACTTTAAAATTATTAAATGAGAACTGTAGTCAGCAATGCATGCAAAATATTCATTCATTGTTGTAAACTACAAAAATATTGCTTTTATGCAAAGAGAATGCCATTGTAGAATTTTAAAAGGCATAGAAATAAAAGGCTCAGGATTGGAGCGATTTAAACATACTCACTAGAATATAGTAGATGATTAAAATACAATCTATAATTACATTACACTGGTATCAGGTAAGGATAAAAGCCTATAAATACACTGGGGTCAGGGTAAGCATAAAAAATGAAACAGTTATTTGAATAATCTGAGATCAAGTTGCAGTAATTAAAAACGAATGTATTATTCAAATGAAGGAATTAGGTTACAACACTCTTCGTATGAAAATATTATTGTGACAGACTGAAATAAGTTGGAAATGATTTTGATTAAAAAATGGGTAAAGGAATGTAATAACTTTCACTGGGGAAAAATAGACAATCAGGGAATATAAAAAAATTTTTTTGGCTGCCAGATGAGAGACTAAGAGAGGCTAGCAGTTCAAATGCTTTTTGATATCTTAAACTTGCAACAGCCAAGCTTCTGTTGCTATTTTATTAAATGATTTAATTTCTAATATCATACAAGGGTTTCAATTTCTTTCCAAAATGTAGATGGTTGAAGAAAATCTTTTTTTCTTTTCCTGCAAAAATTTACACAAAACTGGGTAGGGGGAGGTTGTTATTTATGACTTTAGCATGTCTTATGATTAAAGGATGAAAATTATTTTTATTTATCTTATAGCAAGCATATCCAGTTAAATATGCAATTGCATATGTCATGTACTGAGGGAAAACTTACCTTAGTGAGGGAACACACATTCTCTCTCTGTCTCTCCCCCCCGCCCCCCACCAAGGGTGACGTTCATTTGCACTGTATTCAAAGATTTATACATTTATCTTCCATTATCGTTTACAGACACTTTACCATTAAATCCACATGCATTATCCAAAAAATAAAATAACTTCCTAGATGTAACAATATCAATAAAACCAGATCCTGGGAAAATAGAAGCATCTATTAAAAGCAGAATAGATTTTTGAACTATTTATGAGTAAATGATTCTCAAAAGTAAGCAGCATGATGTTTCTCTTAGCTATTTTTGCCAATGAGTTCTGTTTGGTTAATGAAACCAGAGAATGTATTTTAATGTACATTTTATATAAATACTCCACAGTGTCATATAATTAACTGATTTTAAAAACCTACTGAAAGAATAACATGTTATGAATACCCGTAATCACTTTATACCTTGTTAGTGGATACATCAGACTCGTGTCTGTCCGTCCATTGTTTTAAGCTAAGAAATGTATAAATATCTCTAGAAGCACAAAAACATTTCTTTATTAATTCACTAGGACTACCTTGTTTCCTCCATTACAATATCATTAGTAACCTACAAGTTGTACCATCTGAAAGAGTGATGTTATATCCATGCCGCACATTTGCATTACACCCCCATCCTGAAGGCTCTCTCTCAAATGAGTAAGGACCTTTTGTCAAAGTTTACAATTAGCAGAGTTTTCTGTGCTTGTTAGACTGCTGACTTGATTGTGTTATCTTTAGCTAATTGAGAGGTTGCATAACAAAGAGTTTTGGAGTGGGCAGACTTGGGTTCTATTCCCACAATTTAGAATCTCTAAAAATTTGGATGATATATCTCTCTCTTTATTGCAATGGATATCATAAAAGCACGAATCTTATAAAGTTGTTTGGAAAAAAAATTAGATATCAGAGTAAGGGTTTAACAAATACTAACCAGTATTCCACAGTTAAAGTCCTTACCTACAAATCAATTTACAGCAGTCCTACCCTGGAAGACAAGCTACTGCCATGTGAAAACAAATACATACATACACACACATACACATATGTACTCATGCACTTACTGGGTGTGTGACCTTTGGCACATCACATAACTCCTTGAAGTTTGATTTTCCTCATCTCTAACAGATCCAGAAGCCCTCCATGGTTCCTATCAGACATAAATATTTACAATCTTATGAGAAGCATTCAATTGAGTAAGATGAAAATATGCCTAGAGATTTGCAAGGAATCCTGTCTTGTTTTAATATCTTTTATTTAGAAGGTTTGAAGAAAAAAGCTCAGGTTTCTTTCTGCAAGAACACTTTGCCATCTATTGGGATTTTCATATTTTGGGATTTTCATACTGTTTTACTTTATATTCTTCAAAAAACATATTCAACTACAAAGGAGACATGGTCATTTATTTATGAAGTACCTATTATATTAAATTTATATTAAAATAAAAGTAGACCTCTGGCATTGCTGTTGAGCTAGATTTGGCCCCTCAAGCTATTGGACATAAAAATAAAGATCTATCATGAGTTAATTTCAGCCACCCTTTTCCTTTGATTCACTGTCTGATCCTTTCAGGTCCCTTCTTGGCTTTACTGGGACATGTCCTGGCCCACGTGTAACTTCCTACTGTGGGATATTTCAAAGATTTAAATGTTCTCTAGAGTAAGAATTTTGTCTTTTTCACCCCTTCTAGCCTTTTTGGGGGGAAGAGGAGAGAGGATGGGAGGAGACCCACATTTTTTACTTTATTGTCCTTTTATTTGAGTCAGAACTTTGTTGGTTCTCAAAGACTACAGCCATATAATGAGCCTTGATCTTGAACTTTTATTTTTATGCTATATCTCCTTTGCATGTCTTTCCTCTTATCACTGCTTATAAAACATTACCACAGTTTGTCCTTAGCCTGACCCTACCTCTGTTGAAATCCTTTTCAAGCCTTAATTATATCCTGTCTTGACTTTTCCAGTTCCTTCTTCAGCAATCTTCCACTCCCTAATTTTTTGGCTATACTGAGTGCTTCAACTAGATCATTCTGGTGGATCCTTTGTGCACAGGGAAAAAAACAAATCATAACCTCAGCAATGCATCTCCTTCTTTCACTTCCATTTTAATGGTGATTTAAAGAAAGATGATCTGTTGTACCCGCCTTACCTGTGTAAAGAGAAATCTATTGATAAAAATGTTGATTCCCTTTTTTCCCCCAAAATTCCACTTCATTCTCTGTTTCCCTTTTTACTTATATTTTGATTTTTTATCAGGTTATAGGTAGAATAGATAGCAGACTAATCGTTTAACTATCCTTAATCTAATAAACAGAGTTAAAAGAGTGAATAATGAAAATATTGGAAATAATTACAGCAAGGATTTGCAGAATTCCAAAACATTTCTCTCAGCATCTCCTAGGTACCAGTAACAGTATTTCCCTCACAAGTGATCTGTAACAGTTTTCCTTATGATTTGGAGTTGACTATTCAGCACAATACTCTGTAGACAGCCAGAGAGAGGAGCCATGAGAATGATGCAGTATTGTACCACCCAGAATGTAGGTCTTCAAATTTACAAAAGCTTTAAAAAAAGAAGAAGGTTTTGATCTCAAAGAAAATAGATGAAAAAAACCACAAACTAAAGCCATGTGAGTTTTTGCCCAAACATTTATTTCTATTCTATTTATAAATTCTGTTCAAATGACAGCTCATGACCAAGGATCTCCCCATTACTGTGCATAAGATCTCCCAGTAAGCGTTTAAGGAATATTACACAATAGCCTATAATTTCAGTTCTGCTTTCAATTCATAGCTAAACCTTAGAGGGCATTTTATTTTGTTACTTAGGTAGTAAGTTAACTCTTCCGATCTCCTTAATAATATCCTGGCTACTCTTAGCCCTTAAACCAAAAAGCTCCATGTAGAAATTCAAGTCCAAAATGCAATAATAAAGTGTTCTGATCGATAGTAAAGCATTCTGGTAGACTGTTTGCCAAAACAAACATCGGGCAATCAAAAGAGCAAATATAAAAAAACAAACAAACCCACTCACAATGGGGAAGGTGCAGCTTAGACAGACGTGCGTAGCTGTGGTGAACTTAAAAGAGTATCACCCACTCAGAAAGTCATAAAACAGTGCCAATCTCCATATCTTTCCCCTAGGGATGTGTATCTAGATCACTTTCCCACTTCCTGCTTTGCTCGCTCCTGGCCTCACTAGGATGCAGATGCAATCAATGCTCAAGTGCAAAGTGTGTTCGTGACCTGGGCATTGGTAAACGAAGACAAATATGTTGACGTAACAGTTGTAATATCATCCAAGTCAGTTTTTCTAATGAACTTAATAAGCTGCACTCCTGAGTGTCAAATTCTTCTCTCTCATTCCTCCCCATGCCCTGATTTTTGTGTCCCACTGTTATGCTGTACATGAGGAAAACCTCTTCGGAAGAGGATACCCACTGTCTTCTCCTTGTTCTTTTTCTTTTACTTGAGACTCATACCTAGAGGCAACTGACAAAATGTGATATAAAACATGAACCTATTTTACCCAATCCTGTCAAGACAGTTCAACTAAGAAGCATCTGTGAAACCTTGAAAATTATTTTCCCTTTATTCTTAAAGGTAGTGATATTAGTACATTTTTTTCTATAGCTGAATGATACCAGTCTGAGGATGTTTGTACTTATTTCGGTATAAAGACAACTTTTTTGGTTAATCTTACTGGAAACAATTGGTACACTCTTAAATATAGCACTGACCCTTTTGTGCAAATTAATGCACAGTAAAATTTATCATTCCAAACTGCACAATAAAATGGAACAGAAGGCCATACAAGTCTTAGAAAAATTATCTGGCTCTGGCTTTATCATCACACGAGCAAAAATTTGAGATTTTGCAGTTCATTCCCCTAAGATCACCCACTCATCTGCAACAGCCTTGGCAGAAGGCCACCCTGCCTTCCACACTGCCCTTCGTAACTCGACTGTGAAGGGCCGACCTTGAAAGACGGATTTTCAAAGCACGGGGCAGAGCCAGGACTCCCTTTTTCTGTTTGTGGAGTCATGATGACTTAGAGTCCTAATTTTTTTTTTGCTTTGAAATTATATGATATGCTATTATGTTGACTGAGCACTTGTTTTTAATTTCCCTTGTCTTACTATTGTTAATATAATTTGTGAGAGATGCTAATGTTCTTAAATGGTAATAAGATTATATAGTAACTACATTGTGGATGTTCTAAAAATACATGCTTTAAGTAGGCCTTACAAATGATGGTGGGATGCAACATGATGCTTATTACACACAACCCCATGGAGGTTTTCAAAACCGCTTTCCACTCGATTTAATAAGACTTTGCCTAGAAATTCAACAATTGCAACTTTAAAGGTTAAGGCCACTGTTAAGCAGCCATCCAGTTGGGACTATGATCAAAACTTCCTCAGAAGATTGACAAGGGTTGAGAATGTAGTGAGACTATGGGTACCTTTGCAATATGCGAGGCCAAATTAGATTCAAGCTGGGAAAAGCACTCAGCCCATGACAAAAATGATAGTAAGATGTGGGAGAAGGTGAGTGTGGGTGCTCAGGTAAAATTCCTTACACTCTTTAATTAATGTCATTAGAGGGAATGAAATAGACACCTAATGATGTCTGAAAAACAATGAAGTTTTAAAGTTCAAAGCAACATTTTCTTCTTCTTGGAAGAGGAGAAAGCAAGCAGGAGAAAGGGAAAGAAAGATCAAACCGTTGGTAAAAGGTTTCATGAGTTTTGCATGCATTAATATAATAATCTTAACCATTCAAACCTGTTGTTGTTATTTTCTGCCTCAGCACAAACACATCATTCCCCATAAAATTCAGAGGCAATATATGTGTCTCAGTGATCAACAAACATCTGCTCAATGAGTTTTATTACAAGAGATTTGAAAATATCTGTGACGCAGATTATAACCCATTCCAAATTAAGATTTTTGCATTCTTCATTTAATAAGGCAAGGTGCTAAAAAGCAAAGAGATGGCAATTGTCTTATTTTAAGCAGAAAACTTAGCTCTCCTCGCTTATGTTAGCTTATGTTATACTCCAGGAACCCAGGCTTCTGTTCTTTCCCTGTTTCAGGGGGAAAAAGTTACATCTTTATGCTTCGTTATCTTGACATGGGCACGTGCGTTGAATGCAATGCCATTTAGATGAGCATTGGAGGATAGTCTGTAAATTACCACAAAGTTGTTTAGTCAATTAACATAAATCTTCAGGGATTATAAAGCTTGGTGTAGCAACTTCACATTTAAGGTAGAATAGAATTAAATAAATAAAGCCCATGTTTTCGTTTCTTCTGGTTGGCTTCATAAAATGCACCGAGCGCCATCTGCTGGTTGTTACTTTTTTTAAACTATTTTCTTACCAAATTTCTCAGTCCTTTGAAATTGAGACTAGGTGTAATATACATCAATATAGAGAGAAAGCATCATGAAAAAACAATCATAATAATAAAAGGGCATCCATATACTATAAATATTCCTTATTTCATATGAAAGTGTTTTATTTTAAACCATTATATAATAGTTCTAAAATGTGTCTTAGAATACAGATCCAGTAACCTTTCTGATTAAGGAATGAGTTGAATTTCCCTATTTTAGGATAGACCATCATGAAAGTTTTAGATATAGAAGTAATAACTAGAGATTCACATTTTCTGGTTTTAACTAAATAATGACATGAAAATATCCATTTGGTTCCAAAAAAAAAAAATTTAGTGAAAGAAAATCAAAACACCACACCACCATTTCTCTGTGTATATTTGGAAGCCACTACTGAATGTGGAAATTTGATCTTACTCATCTTTAAACTAAACATTAAATTACAAATTAAATTATGTAACAGATTTTTTTGTTAATTTTTGTAAAAGACATTATAAGTCAACATACCGAAACACAATCACTCATACTCCATAACTTATGCATTAATTTTAAAAATTTCCATGACCAAAGAATTTTAGCCTGGAAAAGTAGGATAAGAAGGAAACAAAGTACCTCTAGAAAGAATGATACTTCACACAATTAGTGTCTTTGAAGATTTTTGTGTTATTTAAAATCTATGTCAAACCCTTGTCCTAATATTTGATGTCTCTGAAATTCAAGGAACATAGTCCCATGTGATTTTTTCCTGCATTTCAGGTCCCCCATAACCCGTGTAGAAAATCAGGGTCATTATTCCCCATTAACTTTCTTCTCCAGACCAGGCACAGTAAGAAACGGGTGCCTGAGTGCCATTTCCACTGTGCCTATGGAAGGCAGCAATTATTAGTTCTGTTATATTTAACAGTCGATTATAAAGAAAAATAATGACCTATGGGAAAGCTCTTAGAAAGATGAAATAAAAATACAAACATTAATTTAAAATTATATGTTATAATAAGAAAACCTGACACAAATTGTTATCCCCAGAATTTGAACCTTAATAACAGGACTTGGTCATTGTTCATTTGTGATGCACAGTGAGCCTGTGGTCTCCTTCACTGAGCATCACTGAGCTCTTCTGGAGGGATAACGTGTTCTCTGAAAAAAGGAATAACTTGAAAAGGGGACCATCATTTGGACAACAAAGGGATATGAAAAGAAGTATAGTATTTACAGTTTTAAAATTTTAGTATCAAGACAGTTTGTGTGTTTAATATAGTGGTTTTAAGAAAAATAAATAGTATATTTTGGGAAAATAAAGTCAGGTAAATATACTTAAAACTTAATAAACTTTCTGAAGGCATAGAATGATGTTGGCCATTCAGAGAGGGTTTTTAGGAAAACATAATGCAAACAAATTTAACCCCTTTCCCTAGTTTTTTTTTTTTTTT
>VBSM01001124.1:48007776-48060649 GCA_008086735.1 Cheirogaleus medius
CCTCTTTTTCTTTTCCTTTGCACTTAATTTCTGAGCATTCCCAGGCTAGGCAAGAATGAAAATTAAGCATACCCAACACACGAGTCATAATGAAAGTGTGGAATGCACTCAGATTATTCATAAGCCTACAAGTTGTGTATTTTGGTGGAGATTTCCTCCCTTCTGCTCCTGATTGCTGATGAAGAATGGTATTTTAATAGGCAGATGGTAAAGACAATTACAGTTAGGGGCTCAGCTGGGAGTTACATCAGTTTATTGCAAATTATTAGTTGATAAATGCTTTTGTTTACAAGCAGAGTCTTAAGCAGCTTTGAAATCAGTTTATCAGCTGCAGGCGAAATTTTGACAGCTCGCCTTTGGGGTGTAATGTCACCTCTTGCCTGGTCATCTAAAATCATGAGGGTCAGGGAACCAGACAGTCAGATGGGCTACCCTAGTTCCCTGCTACAAGTTTCTGCAAAGCCACCAGAGCACAAACTCCAAAAAATGCTGAAAAGACTCCACGAACAGGATTTTTCCCCATTGAAATCCCATAAAAACAGCTTATCAATTTGACTAAACCCAAGGTAGGATGCCCAAGTCTCATGGCCTCAAACACATTAGTTGAGAAGCTTTTCCAGAAAGTTCTCAATGCCTTTGTATTCATGGGGCAAAACTTTCTGGGCACATTCTTCAGCAAAAATCTGGATCTGACCACAATGCCATTTTTTACTTTTCTTTTTTGTAAGAGAAGGGGTCTCAATCTCACTCTCTCACCCACTCTGGAGTGCAGTGGCTTGATCATAGCTCTCTGCAGCCTTGAGCTCCTGGACTTAAGCAATCCTCCTGCTTCAACTTCCTGAGTAGCTAGGACTACAGGGCGTGTGCCACCACTGTTGACTAATTTATTATTTTTCATAAAGACAGGATCTTGCTATGTTGCCCAGGCTGGCCTCAAACTCCTGGCCTCAAGCAATCCTTCCACCTCAGCCTCCCATGTCACTGGGATTACAGGCATGAGCTACTGTGCCCAGGTGTTTATTTTTCTGAAAGGGGCTTCATGTGCTTTTTGTAAAAGAAAAGAATTTATCTCAATAAAAGACATTTTCTTACAGGAAAAATAAAATAAATAAATGCTATAGAGAGAATACAGCCAGGAGGCAAAAGATCTAGTGAGAATCTATTATAAGTTTGGGTCAGGGAATGCCTTCTACGAGAAGAGCAGAGCTTAGAAAACACACTGCTTTAACCAGCCTGGCCTTTAACCAAGCCTGGCCTTGATTTCCTTGTCTATAAAATGGGATAATAGTACTTCCTATTTGTCACACAGCTAATTCCTTTCAATTAATGAGGGTGTTCACATTTCTTTGTTTCTGATATCTGATTAGACCAATATATTATCTGTTGAATTCATGCTAAATAATAAAGCATATAACATTTGAAATGAAAATTCACAGATATTAATTTAAGCTCATTTCCAAAATTTTTGCTGGAAGAGGGTGCTGTAATTTAGTATTTTTACAATATAGCACTACTAACGTTTCTTAGTTTTTTGCATTGCCATAAGGACATAGTTTATAACTTCATGTTTTCAAAGATGTATACTTGAAAGGGTTCACGTCATCATTCATAGCATATAAACAATTCATGTTTATCTACTTTTACTTTCTCCTCTAACAAAATAAGTTTTGCAGGCTTAGTCAAAACAGAAATACCCAAATTAATAATCATATATAATAGCTCCTAAAATAGTCATTTTTATTTGTACCCACTGACTGTTTGCTAATATGCCTTTATTTCCGGTATTCA
This sequence comes from Cheirogaleus medius, assembly GCA_008086735.1. Lineage (NCBI taxonomy): Eukaryota > Metazoa > Chordata > Mammalia > Primates > Cheirogaleidae > Cheirogaleus > Cheirogaleus medius. The sequence continues at coordinate 48,009,565 of VBSM01001124.1, forward strand.
AGGAAAACTTACTGAGCTAAGAGGGAACTAATTACTGAAGTCAGAAGCCAGAATTCCTAGCCAGAATGAGATTTTCCATATCCTCTAAAATATAGACATAATGCAGAAAGATCTTTGGAAATATGACTGCAGCTGACACATTTTAAATTACATATAACATATATGTAAAAACAAAGTTTTCTCTCAATCTCAGAATATGATTCAGCATCTCTACCCATTTGTCTCTCTGCTTCCTCTTCTAATTGTCTCAGTTTCTCAACTTAGGTCCTAAAAGCAGCAGAATAGAATAAACTTTATTTAAACTGACCACCACATCATTTAATAAAGTTTGTCATTTTAAAGTTGAGTTGCCATAAGCTTACTTAAAAACATTTGTGTGAAAACCAGAGTGCAGTTTTTATCCAACTCCAACATTTGTCGTAAGTATTCAGTTACTAATTTTCCAGTTCTTAAGCAATTAAATGTTCTATTGACATCAGAGGAAAGGCTGCCTATCGAAGAGTTGGAGAATGAAAGCCTTTATATCTCAAATTGTATTTTAACATAAAGAGTGTAAAAAGTTTCTTTAAATTTTTCTATAATCAAGCTAATGAAGGATAAATAGTGTGTTTGGCAAATAGCGTTGCCATTTGCCTCTTATTGGTAAAGGCACTGAAGAATTAAACAAAAAAAAATCTGTCTTCTCCTTTGGCCCAAATACCAATACTCTGGAGGCGCACTCCAGAGTTGCTGATCATGTCTGATTTTTTCCCTCTCTCCCAGGAACTGCTAGGATGTTCTATAAAAAGATATCAGGAGTGCTAGCATTGGAAAGTTGAATGCCCCCAAATGCCCTGCATTGCCTATATAGTACAAATGAAAAATGTTAAAGATCATTTAAAAACAGGAAAGACCTTTTTGCAAAATGCTTTGATTTATTGCTGTGTAGTGTGCAGATCTTTATCAATTATTTTACTCTATTTTATTCAAAAACTATTGTAAACTATGAGTTGGCATGTTGCTGCATACAGAAAAAAAGGCATTAATCAACTCTAAATAAACAAGTGCATAGATCTATCTAACAACTATGAAGTAGTTAATACATTTTTAAGCAATTTTATTATAGAAAGGAGGGCTAAAAGAGTAGTGCTTAATTATCTGGACTCCTCTGTGCTGGGCTCCCTTTTGATTGTATTAATGAAGCAGCTGGCCCATTGTTTCCCTTTAATTCCTCTATTGTTTTAAGAATATGTCACAGCTCTTTATTCTTTTATCAGGTGCTGTGCAGGAGGATCCACACAATACCTCATATTCCTACTGTATTTGCCAAGGCACAAAGAAACCTCCAAAGCGGTTTTCAAAGAAGGGGCACCCATAATTTATAAGTTCTATTCCTTGTACTACTCCACTGTCAAGAATTTCAACAGTATTGGATTTGAATTCATTATAAAATTTGTCTTAAGCAATGTGGCTACGTATAGATATATGTACCGTGTTAATGTCTAGACCCTGAGATCTAGGCAGTACCACATGTGATGTTGAAATGGGGCAATTATTTAGCTTTTAAGGAATTATTCTGACCAATCACTTGCTAGTTATGAAAAAAATAAATTTCAGAAGGAGGTATCATGTGAGATTTCCTAATTATCTAGTAAAAATAAAAGAAGTTAATGACCACACAAGTGAGTAGTCCCCTTTTCTCCACCTCCAGAAACATGATGTCACTCTGCATGTGTGTCTTCGTGTGTGTGTTGTGTATCTGTGTGTTAAATGGCCCATTTATTCCCCCAGAGAATGAGTTTAATTTTACCTGAAGGTGCCAAGATACCATGGTTTACTCCAAGGGCTAATATATATTCTTTATTAACTAAGCCCTTGTCATCAATTGACCATCTTTTTTGCATCAATTGTGACGGAGATAGACTTTTTAGATTAACATAAAAAAATCACTCTGCATCTTAAGAAATCAAAATGTGGTAGCAATTAATATGTTGTATAACATGATTTTATGCAAGAGTTATTTAAAAATGCCAATTTAGCTACACATAATTACTTTTTCTCCAACTTCTATGAAAACCACCAGAAATCACCCATGCTAAAATAATCTTGAGAGTCTGATTCACAGAGACTTTTCACACATGTGGCTTTTTATTTGTTTTTCCCCTGTCAAATATCTATGTTTTGGAAGGTTTTTATTCATTGATTTTATTTTCCTATGTTGTCTAAAAAAGAGAAATGATACCTAATGACTTAATGCTATGTAGTAAAAGTTATTAACTTCAACTTTTAAAATATCCTTAGAAAAGCCATTAGAATAAATATTTATTTTAAACCATCTATTTCCTTTTATATTGTCAGGTGGTGGGTGTGTGTATGTGTTTTAGCTTAAAGTTTCACACTGGTATCTCTATCTGTTTGCTTGAGGCTCCTTATCCTTCTGTATATTGAGGCAGAGTAATACAAAATCTAATGTTATTTAATTGGTTCAATTTGCTATATATTTTTATGCTAAGCTTAGTTCCTTATCTTGATGAGCCCATGTAGTTGTGCTAGAGGTTTACAGCTTCACGTTGCTTGCATTTCCTTATTTTTATAAAGCAAGCGTCTATCAATCACACAGATAAATTAGAAAGAAACATGTATAGACATAACACATGGAAAAGATTTTTCAGTGTGCTATGTAATTATTAACCTGATTTTTACCATTGTAAGAAGCCGTGAATTGCAGATAGCATGGACGAAGTTAAAACCTTTTATTCTGGATACATTTTGCTTATACAGAACTCTATAGGTATGGTCGAACAATATAATTGAAGCTTTGTCAGCTCTGTAACCTAGCAACAGATAATACTGTTAGGTTACTGAATTGCTCCTGGTTGACAAGTAGGGAGTATTTTTGTGTTTATCATGTTTGCTAATGATGGGATCCTTTCCAAAAGGCTTGTCTTAATCTTAATTAGAGTTTATCAGCAGAGGTCTGCATGACATTGTGCAGACACTGATTTCATAAATAATAAGTGCAAGTGAAAAATTTGGCAGGATGGGGAGATATTTAAGGCCACTGCTTCTAGTAAGAGGAGCGTGAATTTCCAAAATATAATCGAGTTTGAACTGTGACTTTATTCTTTATTATCGAAACTTGTAGTACACTTCACTGCAGTTTTGACAGCAATTATGAGAAAAATTTATAAGCTTCCTGTTAGAAACCATATCTGTTTGTACAAGAACCTTGATCATAAACATTACTTAGAACAGCAAGTACATGGTTTCTCAAGAACGTGAAGGTCTTAGTCGTTATTACTTTTTTATGGAAGCTTGAACGTATTTGTCCTTTATTTGTGAAGGAAGTAGTATGTGTATATGAAGACTGAGGAGAGGAACTATGTTTGCAGCATAAGATGCAGACAAAGAGAGAATCCTAAAATAACCTTTCCATTTGGTGGAAGTGAGGAAGGTATCAGATAGCTGCTTCAGTGCCTAATGTCATTTGATAAAGATTTCATGCCCATGCAGTTGGAATGTGATTTTTTTTTTGCTTTGGTTTGCACAATATGATCTATTCACAGTTTGAGGTGGATGCAATATTATTGATCATTCCTAATAATAAATTGCATACCTTCAAAATAGTAAAGAATTGCAAGTTGTAAAATATAATTGACAAATTTACTAAGTTCCTAACTAGCTTATTCAGTTGAAAGATGGTACTAGGTCATTACCTCCTTGTTTATCCACCTTCCCTCACCATTTTACTCATCATTTCCACATTCTTCAATCATTAGAGGGAAAGGGAATATTCAAAGCTATTTTCAGTTGTCATTTTATGAGATTCAGAATGGCTATCCTCTCTACTAAATTGTCTGAACACTTCTATAAAATATTTGATCAAGAGACTTTTTTGTTCATAGAGCTTCACACTTTCTACAGTATACAAACTTTACATAGTTTACCCCTATGACAATTATTCTTAACTCTAGAAGTAAATTAAACCCCATGAGGAGCCTCTGAAAAATACAGAAGCCCAGACTTTAGTCTCAGAGACTTTCATTCAATTGTTCAGGCATAAAGCCAGGAAATCAGTGTTGATTAAATCTCTCCATGTGATTCTACTGTGCAGTCAAGATTACCAGTTCCATAGTTAGGTAGAATCTTGATACCCCTTTTAATGTCCAGCTCAACTTGCAATTTAAATAGGAAATTTGGAAAGTGCTGCTTGTATTTAGTATTAATAAATGAGTTTAGTATATGTGAAGTGTTTAGAACAGTGCCTGGCATATAGTAAGTGCTTTCTAAGTGTTAGCTATTTTAATGAGGTATTAGTCATGTTAGAAGATAACTTGGAGTCACATCCACATTACACATATAAATATATTCTCCAGATTGTAGCTATGCATTTAACAGTTCTATATCATAACTGTAATCTGCCTGACACTGCTTCACAAAGTGAACCACCGTATTTCTGCTTGAGAGAGATAACTGTGCTAATGACTCCAACTCTGTAATTAAGGTGAGGGGCAATGGATTACATGGTGACCACCAGGTGGCGCTGTGACTAGGGGCACCTGGTTTTTTGTACAGAGGAGTCAAATTACCTTATTCAAATCCCATCTCCCCTATCTTCTTCTCTCCTTCCGATACCCCTCTAACTGTGTGATCTTGAACAACTTGAACACCTTGAACAACTTGAACATCCAGCCTGATGATCCCACAGTAAAATGGGAATAAATAAAAGCCATCTCACTGCTCTCTTGGGAGAAATCAATAAGATAATGCATGCAAAGCCTTTAGCACAGTGCAGGCATGCAGCACATAGTAATCACTTAATAAATGTGTGATTATTACTATTATGAGAACATTGGTCATAGAAGTATAAAAAGTTGCTCACAACTGGATGATGATAATTTAGAGAGGATCTAGTCTAAGGCTGCCGTTTGATATAATGCAGGTAAAGCCATTTTCCAAGTTCACACAATAACTAGTAATCAGTCAGGATTAAAACTAAACTTTCGCATCCACCAGGAAAGTGCTCTTTCTAGTTCATCTTTGCACTGTGGACAAGTTAATTCTCAGTGATTTTACATGCTAGTTAGGCTTCATGATTAGCATGTAATTCCTTAAAATAAGACCATTTACTCCTTAATGGGGGTGCCAAGAAGTAGTAAAAGTTTTATTAATTAAACATACAGTAGTCCCTCAGTATACTCGGGGGATTGGTTCCAGGACCTCTCTCCTCAGGCACCAAACTCTGAGGATGCTCAAGTCCCTGATATAAAATGATGTGGCATTTGCATATAACCTACACACATGCTCCCATATACTTTAAATCATCTCTAGATTACTTAGGATGTCTAATACAATGTAACTGTTATATAAATAGTTGCTATACTGTTATTTGTTTTTTCCTTGTATTATTCTTTATTGTTGTATTGGTATTTATTTTTTAAAATAATTTGAATCCAAGGATGCAGAGCTCAAGGATATGGAAAGCCAACTGTATATGACATTACCATATGTTCACCCAAAGCTTTTACATGATTCTACCTGTTTTCATATCAGTGTACTATTAGTGTGGATTAATATATTAAAAATCCCTCGGTTTAAATCCGGGGCATTAAACATACTATTGCATATGAAAGCCACAGAAAACATCTTGTTTAGATTCCTTAAATTTCATCTCCATAGAGAGTTGACAGGAACATTCCACCGGCACTGGAAACGCAGGCAGAAACCCAACTCAACAAAGTAACCAGGAACCAAATCACTTAAAAATTTTCAGATCTACATAAGTATCCAAAATTTATTCAAATGAAAAGAGTTCGTGTGGTCACATAACGTAAACTCCATCTCAGCAAGACCTTGGTTTTGTTTTTTTAAACCATTTCATAGAGAAGCCACATTATAAAAGTTATATTCTTATCCTTAGCTATGGCTAAAAAAAAAATCATGTCAATGTTCTAGGTTCATGGAGGATGAAAAAAATGGTACTCTCATTTGTTCCAATTTTTAAAATTGTGATAAAATACATATAAAATTTACTATCTTAATCATTTATACTGTACATTTCAGTGGCATTTGCATTGTTGTACAACCATCACCACTATCTATCTCCAGAACTCTTTATCTTTCAAAACTGAAACTCTATGTCCACTAACCATAACTCCTCATCCCCCCAATCCCAGCCCCTGGCACCCACCATTCTGCTTTCTGCCTCTGTGATTTGGAGAGCTGTTAAGTACCCAATGTCAGTGGAATCCTATAGTATTTGTCTTTTTGTATATGGCTTATTTTACTCAGCATAATGTCCTGAAGGTTCATTCATGCTGCAGCATGTGTCAGAATTCCCTTCCTTAAGGTTGAATAATAATTAATTGTATGTATATATCACATTTTCCATATTTGTTCATCTGTCATTGTACACTTGGGTTGCTTCTATGTTTTAGCTATTGTGAACAATGTTGCTATGAACCTGGGTGTTCAAATATCTCTTTGAGACCCTGCTTTCAATTCTTTTGAGTATGTATCCAGAAGAAGAATTGCTGAATCATAGGTAATTCTAGTTTTAATTTTTTGAGGAGTCACCATACTATACAATTTTACATTCCCTCTGACAGGGTTACATTCCCTCCAACGCAAGGGTTCCAAATTCTCTACATCCTCATCAACACTTGTGATTTTTCTGGGAGCTTTTATAATGGTCTTCTCGTTATAAGCCAAAAGTAATAAACTGTGGTTTGTTTCCACTAAACATGAGGTCAATTGGTACAAGATACCAAAATAGCTAAATATCAACATGACAGCATTTTTATGTGCTCAGATTTCTTTTTAATTGAGATGAAAACTACTACCTTCCACATAATTGTGAATTAGAATTGACCGTATTTACCCTGGCTCTAAAAACAGTAAAGTAGGAAACTGGTTCTCCTGCCTCTTCAGATTAACATAGATTGGTAGAAACGATTTCCATTTTTAACTGTTAAAGATATAGAATGTGATCCACAAACAGATTCAGCCATAGTCTTCTTTTCTAAAATGAGTTAACTGCCTCCAATGAAACATAGATATATTTGCTTATTGAATTTATATGTTTGTCTTTTCTTTCTGGTGAGATTTCTTTCCTCTTGGATTTAGCAGGACAGTGAATAATGAGAATAATAGACCCAACTGGACCAAACCAAAAGAATAATGGTTAAAAATTATATAACACTTCTTATATGTCAGGTGTTGCTCTTAAGCTTTCACATATCTAAGCTCATTTAATCTTCATAATAACACTGTGAGTTCTGTACTAGTTGTCATCATCCTCACTTTCAAGGATGAGGAAATATAGGTAGAATGCTTAGGTGACAAGTTCCAGGATCCTCTCCCAGGAAGTCTGGTTCCATTGACCAGACATCTTCCAGATGGGGTTACATCACCCGCTAGTAATCACATTCTGAAAATTTTATTTGAATCAGTAATTGAAGTTACCTTACCATACTTGGGCTATCTCTCCCTATAAATGACTCCCTCAAGTTGTATATTCTAAATTCATCATCTAAAAACCTCAGCCAAACAGTTTCAAAAAGCCAGCCCTTGCTTGTTGTGGTTGCCATTCTCTTGAATTCTCCCTAGCCTTTTCACATATATGCTCTCTGGACATTTTAATGGTGCCTTCTCCTCTGGTCTCATCTTCAATGTTGAGATGCCCCACGTTTTGCTCTTTGGTCCTTCTCTTTTTATTCTATACTCTCCATGGGTTACCACATCAATGCAAAGAGCATCTACAGTCATTTAGAATGTGCCGATAACTTCCAAAATATTTTTTTTCTTCAGCTTGTATGTCTTCTCCAATTCCAACTTCCTCCTAAATACATTCACCCAGAAGTTTCTCAGGTATCTCAAACTTTACTGTCTCAAAATAGAATGCATTATTTCCATGCATGCACACACACACACACACACACATACACATGCACACTTGGACTTTCGAGTTGGACAGAGGAAAGTCTAAGACATAATTCTGCCACTGACCTGGTGTGCAACTTTGGGAAAGTTAGTTAACCTCTCTAAGCTTCGGTTGTCTCAACTCTAAAGTGAAAGAGAGAGATATTACCTACCTCAAAGAATAATTGACAGGATTACAATAAAGATCGTAAACCACCTGGCCTATCAGGCCCAAAAAAAGTGCTCCTTATTAATACCAATAGTTTGTTTTCTGTATAACATCAATTGTTAATACACCAGCTTCACTGCCTAATTAATGGCATCACCACGATCTGGTTTTGCAAGCCGGAAACCTTGGTGTCGTTTTCAACAGCTTCCTTCTCTCACTCATCTCTTGAAATCACCTGAGCCCTCTCTCAGCCATGTCTTCTGAACCTGGCTCTTCTTCTCACTATGTACACTTCTCCACAGCTGAATTAGTGTAATAGCCCCCAGATGACTGCTGTATAACATTTCCTACCCACTCAGTTTCCTCTCAATATTCTGGGGAGAGAGAGAGAGAGAGAGAGCGAGAGAGAGAGAGAAAAGTCCATGTCAAGCATTTGTTCATTTTTTCACTCAACTAAATACATACTATCTCCACACCGTGAGCCACATACAGCTATTTTTATCTTACATTCAAAGCTGTCTTGCCCTGCCCCAAGCTTTTTGAGGGGGGAAGCCCTGATTTGTAGTGTTTGCCAATTCTTGGGGCAAATGCTACAATTCTCACCATGACGTATTTCAAACTATGAAGGTGATATCAACCAGCTTGCAGATTCCTGCAAATGTAACATTCCGCACTCCTGGTACGGAACAGGCTGACTCCAGCACACCACTGCCCTAACCGACCCCCTTCTCCATCACAAGGCCGAGTCAGGCACTTCCACAACTCTGAGCTGGCACATGTGCTCATTTCTCACCCAGTCATGATGGACCTGCGGTCCCTCCTACTCATACTTTTGGTATTTTGCCTCTTTTTATTCTTCATGAACCAATAAAAGAGTCACCTTGGAGAGTTGGCCTAACTCACACAAGAAGTGTCAGTTACTCCTCTCACATTTTCTTTAATATGAGAAGATGGCACTCTTGTTGGGGTATATAATGTATTTGCTAACATGTACGGATTCTAGTTGTATATCTGTGTGTGAAGCGCCCAGCAAGGCACACAGCAGACAGGTCAATGAATAGCTGATGAATGAATGATTTGAAAGATTAAATCCTAACCAAGACAACTGACTTCCTCATCAAGTCTAACAGCACATTTTCAATCGAATTCGGCCTTTTAAAATGATATGCTCAGACTAACCCATCAAATGAGATAAAGATGATAAAATATGAAACATTACTGGGCACATGTGAAGGCACAAGTATGTATTACAATTGCTAGGTCATTTAATAATGTACACAAATTATTTTTTATTTACTTTTCTTTGAACTTAATATTTTTGCATTTTATTTTAATATTTATTGGACCTTTTAGGTTCAAAATTTGAGCCTAAGTGTTCTGGGTCTTCCTGACACATAGCTCACTGGGGTGATAAAGATTGGCTGTGAGTGGGTACCTTCTCTAAAATCTTTATCTTTCCAGAACATCTGAGTCCAAACTTTTCCTTACTTTTGTGAAAGGGACCCATAGCTAGATTTACCAATAATGTAAAGTTTATCACTGAAATCCATTGACTCCAAAAGACCATGTCAGGAAGCAAAACTGAATTGTGGTTCCTATCTTCTTATTATACAGATTAACATAATAAAATGTATTCCAAAGGAAAGATAAGGTGTGAATGATTACCTTGTGTCCAGCTGTAAGTAGGTTAAATCTGTATGCACATAGAGAATGTTTAGCAACTAAACACAAAAGCCTTCTAGGAGGAAGAAGGGCAGAAATACCACTGCTCACACTTTGAACTCTCATCTGACTGCACAGTGATGCAGTTTAGCTTCTAATACTGGGAAATAAATAAATCAAACCCAAATTAATCTGTTTTATTTAACTGTGGTAAACTTGTATGGTTTCAGATACATTAGTGTCAAAGTGGGAGAAAAAGTCGTTTTCTAGAATTTTAATATATTTGTGTATCACTTTGAAACTTAATTTGAGGTCTGTAATCTTAGCTTTATTTTTTAGCAAACATATACTCTCACAGATGGTGTTTGGTTTGCTTACCTTTAAAACTTAATCAGCTGGTTTAATTAATTGCCCAGGGTTTCTCTAAAACAATGTCCTGATTCTTTTGTGCAGCTCTGCCCTATCATATGTCAGTGTTATCGTTTCCACCAGATTTTTACTGCAAGTTGTTTAAAAACCATGATCTCTGAGGGTAGAAAAAATGAAGTGCAGTTGAAAAGACAGTTATGTTGAAAGATAAACGGAGCAATATTACTTATCAAAATGGGTACAATTTTTGCTTGCTTAATGAGTTCAAAACACAGCCTTCTAATACATACATAATGAAAAAAAAAGCCTTATAACATATCAAGTATGCTACATTATTTCTACATAACTGTTTAGGATACATATCTAGGCCTGAGAGTGTAGATAACAAAATATAAGTGCTTTGCCTGTCTAAACATGTTAAATAAATGAGCATTCACTATCACATTCCAATACATTAGAAGATGTACTTGCATAGTTAATTTTTCTTTTTAATGCATCACATGTGATCATTTGAAGTGCAGAGCCAGAGTATATCTTCGTGTTTGAAGAAAGAGTACTTTTCATTTAAACAAATCTTTATTTAAATAAGCCTTTTAGAAAAGGATCTTTGGCATATCTTCATTTGAGGAAGTTCAATCAGGGTAAATGGAGATAAAGAAGCTACATTGTAAGGAATATCATATAAGTAAAGATCATGCAGCCCCCTCCTCTCAAAATGGCAACAGGCATAAGGAGAATGAAACTATCTGGAATTTCATTTTAATTTTCCAGATTTTAGGAGCTTTTGTTCATGTGTAGCATATTGATATAATAGAAGGTTTTTTTGGAGGGGGGATGGAAATAACTCCTTATTTCTATAAGATACAGAAAGAGTAACTTCTCACATGAAATAACGTCTGCCATTGGGTCTCTACCAACAGTAGTATACCAATGGTTTTAATGGTTTTTAGGCACTGTACCAATGAAATAGCACGCTTAATGATTTTGGCAAGCCCTGGGAGGCAAACATTGGCAAAACTCTCCAGAGGTTATGTCTATACTGTATTTGGTTCTTAGTCTTCTACTGGTCACTAAACAGTTCATTTAATGCAAGGAATACACATTTCCACCTAGGAGGGAAGAGGATCACAGCTGTTGTCTTGATGAAACACTCTGCCCCGGTGAAGCTGATATGAAAACACAAGGTGGACATGGACCTAGTGTACAACAGACTTGAGCATCCTACATCAATTCAATCTTTCTCTTCCTTTTTTCTTCTTAATAGGGGGTCAGCTTTGGTGTACAACTACGAAGGCCATCTCTGAGGGTGAAGAGCTAATTGCCTTTGTGGTGGATTTTGACTCAAGGCTACAAGCTGCCAGCCAGATGACTCTCACAGAAGGGATGTACCCTGCCCGCCTGCTGGACTCAATTCAGCTCCTTCCTCAGCAAGCTGCCATGGCTTCTATTTTGCCTACAGCTATCGTCAATAGTAAGTGCTGAGTGCTATCGCCCAGCCTGGTAGAAGTGACGGGAATTTATGGGAGAAAAAAAAATGTCTACTGACAAGCAACCAGGAATAGACTTTTTCTCTAGCGTGGTTTCATTTTATCTTCTCTCTAACTTTACGAGTGTGTGTGTGTGTGTGTGTGGTCACTTCTCTTGGGGGTTTAGAAAGAATAACTTAATTTCCAAAATTTCAAGTCAGATTCCTGAATGTCACACATACACAAAACTGACATTATAAACTAGTTGAATGATATGAAGGCTACTTAGCTATGAGAAGGCTGGGAACTTTCATTGATGCTTCTCCAGAAGAATAATTTTGGCATTTTTAAAGGGTATCGAGTTAAAAACTTGAAAAAAAGGAAAAAGAATACAAAATCAGGGTTTGACTCGGTAAACTAATGAAAAAGAAATATAACCTTGATAAATCAATACATCAGCTAATACAAAAAGAAAAAAAGGAAAAGAAAGAAAACTACATACAAGATTGAAATACTTTATAGGAGAATTTAAAAATATGCCCTGGCAATTTACCTTTGTGATTTTGTGATTTTTTTTTTTTTTTTGGAAAAAAAAGAAAAAGAATATGGGACTTAGTTTCAATTCCTTATATCAGAAAGTGACACTTTATATGACAGAAAACCAGTGGTTTCAGGGCCCCAAGATCTGTATTCTACACAGATCTGCTGTTATCTAGTTATGTGAAGAAAAAAAAAAAAACATCAGTAGCAGACACGTCTTAGGAGAATAGATTCTGAAGTTAGTAGGTAAGTGAAAAATTGCATTTGTCAAAAATACACTTGAAAATCTCTAAGACACTGAATGAATGATGCAGAAATCTAGAGACAAATGATGTCTTGGTATTAAAAAAATATCCAACAAGATTCTCTTGCTATAATATCATCCTTTAGATTAAAGAAATAATCAAGTGACTCTGAAATTACTGTGCATCCAATAAATGGATCTAGTACTTCCAACCTAAACTAATGTTATTGGATTTTTTTAATGTAAATGTAGTTATTTTCTTTACTGGATCTTTACTTTGATTCTGGTCTTGAGGAACTTGAAATAACATGGGCCCAACTTGAATTTGAGGTAAAAAGATTTTATTACCAGAGACTCCAGGAGTACCTGATGTTGCTGTGAAACTCTAATGTATGAATGTTAATTCTAATTATATTTGAGAGTGTATGCTGTTTGCTTTCTGTAGCAAGACAGCTATTAATTTCAAATAATTCAGCATAGATGCATAGAGCTTTTATTTTCATTCTGAAATTAATCAGTTAAACTTGTCCTACTTAAATGGACATTTTGCTAAATTGTGTAGCCTTGTGAATAATGTAAATGTGATTAACTTGACAGGGAGGGGTAAAATAATAAATAGTAGTAGTATATAATTTTGAAAGTAAATTTCATTTTGAAACTCTGTATTGTCCTTGCTATCCTTACTTATATTCACTAGAATTTGGTCCTTAGTTTTCTCCTCATCTCTTTTTATTCCATCTCCCTGAGCTATCTCCTTCACCACCATGGGTTCTACCACCAGCTACAAATAATGCTTCACAAATTGCAAATCCAGCTGTTTCTGCAGTTTTAGGCCTCTGTTGCTGCTTTTCTCATGGTCTTCTGTATTCCTTGCAGAACTATTAGATTCCACATATCTAATGTGACCACATGCCCTGGTTGCCTGGCTTAGTCCCACTTTACCTTGTTATCTGGCATCCCTCTGGGTGGTGCCTGCTTCTCTACAAAAGTGCTGGGTTGGCTGAATACAAAGACAGACTTGATCACACTAATGTGCCCCAGCCAGAAGCCGTCACCTCTCCATCCTCTGTTCCATGTATAGATAAATGTAACCATTCCTGACACAGAAATGCTAACAATAAGCCTAGGAATAAAGCAGAACATTTTCCATCTGCTCTAGCATCTGACTGCAAAGTATTGGTCATCACTTTTAGTCAGTTTGATTTCCTCTATGTAACTTTTCTTCCTCTCTGCCACCCTTGCCATTGAAGTGTTACGGAAGAGTGGCTCAGACTAGATTCCTGGCCCATTTCATCCACTTACGTGATCATGGGCGAGTTACTCAACCCATCCAATGGATGCAAGTTGAGTTCATCCATTTATAGGTGAACTCAACTTTGTTCACCTATAAATGGAGGAGGGAAAAATAAAACACACATGAAGAAATTTTCCATGAGTGAACCCATGAACATTACATATTGTAGCATGACTTAATAAAGATGATACGACTATTCACTACAACTCAAATCTTGTTGTGTTTCATTTAAGAGTACTGAGATTGCCTCCTACCAGTAAAAAGTCTTCCTTCCAAATTCACTACTTTCAAAACTAGACTCCAGTGCTATGATTCTAGAATATCCAGTTGTGTCAATCTCCTCCCTAAAATGATCCATTGATTCTCCATAATCATTAAGACAACTTCTTAAAAGAATCTTCAAGTTCTTTCATGGTCTACCCCTGCCATCTACAGCCTCTTCTCTCTCTGCACCCCCTCATCATGCCTATTGCCTCAGCACCACAGAGCAGCCACCCAGCCTTCACTCAGTACCTCTTTCAGGCTCCTATGGCTTTCCCTGGGCTGTTCCTTTGGCCAGGATGACCCAACCCCTTTTCGCCACCTGCCTGGCTTTATTTCATCCTTCATACTTCAATTCAAGCATATCATTGTCTTCCCTCCCATCCTTCTCTGATCTTTTCCTCCCTCCACTCCTCTCACCAGCCTAGCCCAGTGAGTGTCACTTTTCTATGCCCCCGAACACCCCTCAGACAACTCCATCAGAATAGTTATCAGGCTATAATGTGAATTAGCTAACCACTTCTTCATCAACCCCAGAAGATTGTAAGTGTCTTAAGGCCAGCTGTTTTGTCTTTCATTTTGTTTTGTACTCAACCCAACATAGAGTCTGGTACATGGGAGGTACTCTGTAACTAGTTTATTACATAAACAAATGGTGTCATGGGTTGGTGTCAGGCCTAACATTAGTTTAGCCATTACATTCTTACCATTTAATCAAACAAATATGTTAATTACATCACTATTTATAAATATGTATTTTTTTCTAAGCCATAAATACAATTTGAAATCAGTACCTTGTGCTTTTAATGTTGGAGTCTCCTACAGTACCACTTCTAAAGAATCTGTAGGAAGTTAAATTGCAGAGGGTAACATTTCTTTAAAAGCCTAGTCCTGTACTGTAGAACAACACCCAAGACCGTACTCATCACGGTCTGATTGCCTAATTCAGTACCTGAGAGCAGCCTCTGAGAAAAATTAAACTAAATGCTGCTTTACCCATGGTTGGTTTCAAATGGTCAGCAGCTAATGTGTCTCTGTGTTTTTCTCTGCAGAGGATATATTCCCTTGCAAGTCCTGTGGCATCTGGTATCGGAGTGAGCGAAATCTGCAAGCCCATTTGATGTACTACTGCAGTGGGAGGCAAAGAGAAGCTGCTCCGGTGTCAGAGGAAAACGAAGACAGTGTCCATCAGATTTCCAGCCTGTGCCCCTTCCCACAGTGCACCAAGAGCTTTTCAAATGCCCGAGCTCTAGAAATGCACCTGAATTCACACAGTGGTAAATGCCTCTTTTGTTCCTTCTGTCGCCCCAGGAGACTTCATTCTTTCTGTACATACATATGTACACACAATACATATATACATCTGTATCCATCTATAAAATCAAAATCTAATTTGCTGGACCAGCCAGTGTAATCTTAATGCTACTTATACTTAGCATATTTTACTCAAAGGACTTGGGTCTGAATTCTTCCCTAACTACTACAGTGCTCTAACGGGCGGCCAAATTGTTCTATTTGTTTTCAACTGAGGTGAAACAGCATAGTTAAAAAAAAAAAAAAAAAAACCTCTCAGTACCCTTTGTACATTGTCATTTAATATTTATTGCTTTAATATCAAGTGATCTTTGGAAACTGACCATAGTGTTTCCCATATGGTAGGGAAGAAATAGTAGGTACATAAAAATAAGTATTTGCTGAATTAAAATAAAGATGTTATTTTGATAGGTACAATTAAAATCACACTTCAGGGATATTTGCTTTTAAATATGGGTCTATAAAATGTTCTTGACTTCCAAAGTGCATATCATAAAAGCTTGGTTGATTTTTATGAAATAAAACTACTTTTAGTATCATATTTTAAAATTCCTTAAGAAAAATTAGACTGAAAAAACAAATAAGCTTTTTATTAGTAAGCCCTCTCTTAACAGCAAAGTGGCAACTATTCCCATTAATTTTGGAATTGTATGCCAACTGCTTTTAGTTTCATCAAATAGAATTCTAATGAAAAAATGAAATTAATCAAATGTACAGAATTATATTAACTTTAAATATTGTGAGGTGCATTCTTGGATGGAGCAAACCAGGGTTTGAGAATCACAGTTCTTCAGCACCTATAATACAAACTTGTAGGACACCTCTGGGTGACTTCCTTAGCTGTTTTTGCCTAGGTTAAATAATTTAAAAGCCAAAATAGATGCTGAGTTTCAAAATACTAGTTCCAACCTCCAACACTCTTAGTACAGTGCAAGCTTTTGTCTTTGAACCTATAAAAGTAGGCAATTTCCTTTCTACTCATCCTCTTCCCTTGCCTTACAAACGGGCTGCCTTCATGTAAGTGATGAAGCAGGGACACAGAAACAGGTTAGTTGTCTCAGATGGTGAGTAAAGTCATGCACAAAACAGAAAGAACAGAGACGCAAGATTCTTTTCAGCTAAATGGGAAAATGAGGATTGGATTACTTAAGGAAAAAAGGAGCTAGGGATAGGAAGTCCCCTTTTATCATAACAGGACTGGGTACCTCTGCCATGTTTTCAGCTTATTAATAGAAAGGACAGTTCTCATTTTAGTCTAGAGAACAGAGGGAGTGAGCCAAGCCTAATTTAACCATATGCCAACAAATGGAACCTAGAGTTAACCTTAGTAATGTTTATTTACCACAGTCAATGGTGATATTCAAAATATTTAATAACTGACTATTAATAAAAACAAGCAGTGATCAATCAGCACAGATGCTCATTCAAAATGATTATATTAGTGTACTGGTGTCTACCAGCTGAATATAAGCCCTGGATGGAGATAAACCATGTTCAGCAAAACTAATGAATAAAATTCTAGAATATATACAAAAGATAAATTAGGAGGTTATAATTACTTTACAACATGGTTCCTATTTGGAATATTTTGACTAAAATCTATATGTAGTATACTGAGATTTATCTGATTTGCACCGGCTTTCCATAGCAATCCTCATGAATGTTCACTTCTTCCTGACGTAGAGCATAGTGTGGTAGTAAGAAGGTTATTGGATTAGAAATTATAAACTCTAAAGTATAGGTGTGGCTCCACCACTTAATAGCTTTATTACCATAATCAATTCCTTTAGCCTCTTTAAGAGTGTTTCCTGACCTATAAAATGGAGACAATGACACTTATTGCATTTCGATGCCTTAATACTCATGAAAGTGCTTTGGAAACTATAAAGTGCTATTACTATCACCACACATGTCAAAACATGTCACGAGGAAAATAGCTAATATCACAAATGAGATTCTGAAAGAATTCAATTTATTCCTGTTGCGTTGCAGATGTTAGGTCATTAGTAAAGGTCCCTATCATTAGAAAACCAATGCATATGGTTCTCAATGTTCTTATTTTGTATGTCCCTCCAGGAGTGAAAATGGAAGAATTCCTTCCCCCTGGTGCTAGTCTAAAATGCACCGTCTGTAGCTACACTGCTGATTCTGTGATAAACTTTCACCAACACCTGTTCTCCCATCTCACTCAAGCTGCCTTCCGATGTAATCACTGCCATTTTGGCTTCCAGACTCAGAGGGAGTTACTGCAGCATCAGGAGCTCCATGTCCCCAGCAGCAAACTCCCCAGAGAAAGTGACATGGAACACTCTCCAGGTGGAACCGAAGACAGCTTACAGCCAGCCACGGACTTGTTGACCAGAAGTGAACTCCCCCAGAGCCAAAAGGCCATGCAGACTAAAGATGCGAGCTCTGACACAGAGCTGGACAAGTGTGAGAAAAAGACTCAGCTCTTTCTGACCAATCAGAGACCAGAGATACAGCCTACAACAAATAAACAAAGCTTTTCTTACACAAAAATAAAGTCTGAGCCCTCTAGCCCCAGACTCGCCTCATCTCCAGTTCAGCCTAATATCGGGCCTTCTTTCCCTGTGGGCCCTTTCCTATCTCAGTTCGCTTTCCCCCAAGATATCACAATGGTCCCTCAAGCTTCAGAGATCTTAGCCAAGATGTCTGAACTGGTACATCGGCGACTGAGGCACGGAAGTAGTAGCTACCCTCCCGTAATCTACAGCCCTTTGATGCCCAAGGGGGCTACTTGTTTTGAGTGTAACATAACATTCAATAATTTGGATAATTATCTAGTGCACAAAAAACATTATTGCAGCAGCCGATGGCAGCAGATGGCCAAGTCCCCAGAGTTCCCTGGTGTGTCAGAAAAGATGTCTGAAGCCGTGAGTCCCAACACTGGCCAAACCTCCATAAACCTTCTCAACCCAGCTGCTCATTCTGCTGATCCTGAGAATCCACTTCTTCAGACATCTTGCATCAATTCTTCCAATGTTTTAGATTTAATTGGGCCAAACGGGAAGGGCCATGACAAGGACTTTTCTGCTCAGACTAAGAAGCTTTCCACCTCCAATAGCAATGATGACAAAATTAATGGAAAACCTGTGGATGTGAAAAATACCAGTGTCCCCTTAGTGGATGGGGAAAGTGACCCCAATAAGACTACCTGTGAAGCTTGCAACATTACCTTCAGCCGGCACGAAACATACATGGTCCACAAACAGTATTACTGTGCTACACGCCACGACCCTCCACTAAAGAGGTCTGCTTCCAACAAAGTGCCTGCCATGCAGAGAACCATGCGCACACGCAAGCGAAGAAAGATGTATGAGATGTGCCTACCTGAACAGGAACAAAGGCCTCCGCTGGTTCAACAGCGATTTCTTGACGTAGCCAACCTCAGCAATCCTTGTACCTCCACTCAAGAACCCACAGAAGGGCTAGGAGAATGCTACCACCCAAGATGTGATATCTTTCCAGGAATCGTCTCAAAGCACTTGGAGACTTCTCTGACCATCAACAAATGTGTTCCAGTTTCCAAATGTGACACTACTCATTCCAGTGTTTCCTGCCTAGAGATGGACGTGCCCATAGATCTCAGCAAAAAGTGTTTATCCCAGTCTGAGCGGACAACCACATCTCCCAAAAGGCTGCTGGACTATCACGAGTGCACTGTGTGCAAGATCAGTTTCAATAAGGTAGAAAACTATCTGGCCCACAAGCAGAATTTCTGCCCGGTCACTGCACACCAGCGTAATGACCTCGGTCAACTCGACAGCAAAGTGTTTCCAAATCCAGAAAGCGAAAGAAACAGCCCTGATGTCAGCTATGAAAGAAGCATAATAAAATGTGAGAAAAATGGGAATCTAAAGCAACCTTCCCCCAATGGAAACTTATTTTCATCCCACTTAGCAACTCTGCAAGGCCTGAAAGTCTTTAGTGAAGCCGCTCAGCTCATTGCTACAAAAGAAGAAAACAAACATTTGTTTCTTCCACAATGCCTTTACCCTGGAGCAATAAAGAAAGCAAAAGGAGCCGACCAGCTTTCTCCATATTATGGAATAAAGCCAAGTGATTACATTTCCGGTTCTCTTGTCATCCATAACACTGACATAGAGCAAAGCACAAATGCAGAAAATGAATCTCCTAAAGGCCAGGCTTCCTCAAATGGGTGTGCTGTGCTGAAGAAAGATTCTCTGCCGTTGTTGCCCAAAAATAGAGGCATGGTAATCGTGAATGGTGGACTGAAACAAGATGAGAGACCTGCCGCCAACCCACAGCAAGAGAACATTTCCCAGAATCCTCAGCATGAAGATGGCCACAAATCTCCCTCATGGATCTCTGAGAACCCATTAGCTGCAAATGAGAATGTCTCACCGGGAATTCCCTCCGCAGAGGAACAGTTGTCTAGTATAGCGAAAGGTGTGAATGGTTCTACCCAGGCTCCAACCAGTGGGAAATACTGCCGGCTGTGTGACATCCAGTTCAACAACCTTTCAAACTTTATAACTCACAAGAAGTTTTACTGCTCGTCACATGCCGCGGAACATGTCAAATGAACTAACTCAATAAATAAACATCTGTCACCTTTGGTACCAGTGTTTAGTATGTTGTTCTAACCAGTCCAGACAAAAAAAAAAGCTGTTTGAATTATATCTGGGCAATCAGGAGATAATTCATTATGGCTGAGTTGAAGACTTAAGGTGAAATTTCATTACAGTCCATTAGTAAAGTGTATTATTGGTGCCATTTTCAAAAAAAGATAATTAATTTATTTTACCAGCAGTATTCATAGCTGTGGTTATGTTATTTTTTATTTAAAAACTTTATATTAAAGTCATTTGTAATGTTATTGTATAGTTATTGTGTAGCACATATGGTTTGCACTGTATAGTAGCTTTTAAAGAAAATAGTCACAAACAATACAGAAAAGCATTTTAGAAATAGCTTCAAAAGCACTTGTGTATCTTGATTTTTTTCTTATATGCTGTTGCAGATTTATGTATATGCTAAAATATAACTTGCAAAGATGTTCTAAATACACATACTATGAGTTCGCCTTAAGATTTCAATTCTTGGATAATCAGGCTCCAGTTGCACTTTATATTTTAGCAGATACAGTCCCTTAGTCACTAGGCTTTGCATTTGTATGTAGCCGTATGTTTCTGTCCATTTTCTTAATCTTAAACATGTATGTTAAATGAAGATGGCAAATTTTTCTTGTATAGTACTTGTATTTTCTTTCGCTGATGCAGCTCTGTCTCAATTTTTAAACCTTTGCTGTTAAATGCAATACTTTATAAAGAATGAACAAAATTACTGGAAGCAGTATTGTAAGTAATGAGGTAGTATTAATCAGTTTTATCTTTTGAAAGGCACAGTCTAAATCGAAACCCTAAACTCAATGCTGCAGGTATGAATTTAATTCATATATAAGATCTATTTAAATATAAGAGTAGCAATACTGCACCTGGTGATCACAAAGATAATGTTCTACTTCTGATAGAAATAATTTCTCAACAAATGTTGTTACTATGCATGTATATGGATGGAATAAAATTCCAGATTGTTGGAGAAGTTTGGCATCTTTTTTTTCTTTAAAATACAAGGGAAACACTAAATCTATTCTTTGTGATGAGAATAGGTTAAAAACAATACTGAATAGCTGTAGTACCACAATGACAAACCAGTAAAGTGATAAATTGTCCTTTATATATGCCTAATTAATATAACTTGCTATATTAAAATGAACTAGAAACTAGAAAAATTCTTCATTATAACTATATTTAATTAGCAGAATCTCTCTGCCCTCCATCACTCACCATCACTGTAGCACAGAAAAAGAACAATTTCATGAATGTATAAATAACGTACAAGTTATATGCACAAGAATTGACACAATTGTTGATCAAATGCACCTAACTTTCAGATGGAGTGTACCAGAGAGAGAGGTTTGCATTTTGAGGAATAGTGAAGTAGTATGGTAAAGTAACTCTGATGAATAAAGATGTACAAATCTCATGCTTGCAATTTGTAAAAGACACTAGGTTTTACACATCTTTTTGTACACTCCAGGGGTTTATATATTGAGAGGGAGTGGAGAACAGAGAATATGGGTCAGATTGCGGAGGGCCAAATCGGCCAGCCAGAGGCACTGAGAGTAATTCAGCAGGCATAAGATTAGAAACCTCCTGAGCTGAAAAGGTGATTACCCACCTGTGGCTAAGGCCCACTATTTTCAGATAGGTTGTGATGCACTATTATTCATCCACATTGGATTTGGTAGCATAATGAACATAAGGTGTTGGCCTCAAACATAATGCACAAATACTCTGACAAAACAGAGAAAAATACTGTGTTGTCAAGAACGTTTTTCCAGTTGCTTGTTGAGAATAACTTTTTTCAAAAATCTTTGCCTTAACTGATGCTTTCCATTTCAGTCAGTGACTATACAGGGTGAACAAAACTGATACGCTGGCCGGGCGCGGTGGCTCACGCCTGTAATCCTAGCACTCTGGGAGGCCGAGGCGGGCGGATCGCTCAAGGTCAGGAGTTCAAAACCAGCCTGAGCAAGAGTGAGACCCCGCCTCTACTAAAAATAGAAAGAAATTAATTGGCAAACTAAAAATATATAGAAAAAATTACCCGGGCATGGTGGCACATGCCTGTAGTCCCAGCTACCTGGGAGGCTGAGGCAGAAGGATTGCTTGAGCCCAGGAGTAGTTTGAGGTTGCTGTGAGCGAGGCTGACGCCACGGCACTCACTCTAGCCCGGGCAACAGAGTGAGACTCTGTCTCAAAAAAAAAAAAAAAACTGATACGCTTAATAGAGGATAGCAGGAATCTCTCAAAGTGTAACTTTAGGGATCCACAGAGATGTTCAGAAACACATATGCAGTTCTCAGGTTGGAACTGGCAGAACTGGGTATGCTTAAGAGGACTTCCTTCCCCAATCTCTTTTACATCCTCTTTCCTCTTTAAAAAGAAAAAAAAATAGGCAATCAACATATATTTATTAACCTAGGTTTGTATCCACTGTTTTGGAGATGAAGGCAAAGAAGTATAACACATGATTACTTCCCCAAAGGAGTTTATAATCTGGTTCAGTTTAGTGTTTGTCAACAAAGTTCCCTCATTAGGATTACCTAAGGAATATTTTACGATGCCAGTTATATATGCCAATCAACCTACATCAATTGAAGAAAAGTGAGTGAATCTTTTCAAAAGAAGAGTATGTAGATTGGAAAGGAAAAGAGACTGAAGCAGGAGGATCGCTTGAGCTCAGGAACCAGCAGTGCATTTTTTAAATTATTATTTCAAAATATTAAGGTGGTACAAATGTTTTAGGTTACATGCATCACTTTTGTAATGCTTGAGTCCCAGCTATAGGTGTGCCCATCACCCAAATAGTCTTAATTTTAACCAGTAGGTAGGTTTTTGTCCCTCTCTTCCTTCCCTCTTTCCCCTTGGTTGATTTCTACTGAATTTTACTTCCCTCTGTGAACATGTGTGCTCCTTGGTTAATCGGTTAGTTCCAGTTTAATAGTAAGTACTTGTGGTGTTTGTTTTTCCATTCTTGAAATACTTCACTTAGGAGGATGGTCTCCAGTTCCATCCACATTGTTGCAAAAGGCATTAATTCATCCTTTTTATGGCTGAGTAATACTCCATTGTATACATATACTACATTTTATTAATCCACTGATGAATTGATGGCACTTGGGTTGATTTGACATCTTTGCAATTGTGAATTGTGCTGCAATAAACATTCGAGTGCAGATGACTTTTTGATGAAAAGTCCTCTCTTCCTTTGGGTAGATAACCAAAAGTGGAATTGCTAGATTGAATGGTAGGTCTACTTTTAGTTCTTTGAGGATCTCCACACTGTTTTCCAGAAGGGTTGTACTAATTTTCAGTCCTACCAACAGTGTGTTAGAGCTCCTTTCTCTACATCTATTCCAGCATCTATTGTTTTGGACTTTTTAATAAATGCAGTTCTAACTGAGGTAAGGTGATAATTTGCATTTCCCTGATAATTAGTGAAGTTGAGCAGTTTTTTCATGTTTATTGGCCATTTGCCTTTCTTCTTTTGAGAAGCTTCTGTTCATATCTTTTGCCCTCTTTTTAATGAGGTTGTTTGTTTTTTTCTTGCTGATCTCTTTGAGTTCTTTGTAAATTCTGGATGTTAGCCCTTTATTGGATGTTTAGCTTGAGAATATTTCTCCCATTCTGTAGGTAATGTAGCAGATTGTCCATTTTCTCTGTTGATTTATTCCTTAGCTGTTTAGAAGCTTTTTAGTCTAATCAAATTCCATGTATTAATTTTTGTTGTTGCCATGATTACCACTGGGGTCTTAGTCATAAATTCTTTGCCTAGTCCAATATCTAGAAGAGTTTTTCTTACATTTTCCTATAGAATTTTTATGGTTTCATGTCTTAGATTTGTCTTTAACCATCTTGAATTAATTTTTGTGACTGGTGAGAGATATGGATCCTGTTTCATTCTTCTGCATGTGGCTATCCAATTTCTACCTTCACTGATAAAAAAAAAAGCCCCATGTTCAATTAAAAACATTGAGGTCACAATATTATCAGCTGAGTTATCTGGGGAAAGGTGGTTAAAAAAAAAGCAATGGATTATATTGGTTCTTCCAATTGGTCTATACTATTTAAATCCTTTACAGAATTCTAAAATTTACTAAATCAAAATATCCTAGGTTTGGACCTGGGTTTCTAGGTTTTGGGATTTCTAGGATTTTCTAGGTTTTGTTTGTTTGTTTATTTTTTACAAAGCAACCCCAGGGTATTCTCTGTTGTCTTTCCCTGTCTGGAATTGAGAACCATTGAATTAAACAGAGGAAACAGGAAGCTTTTTGCTGTGGTCAACACCAAAATTAATTCAGCTGGCAGCAGAATTTAACATATAATTAGTATTCACTTTAAAGTGTTGCTATCTAATGTGTAACACATTTGAGTTTTTAAAACTATTACAATTTAAAATAACTCAACATGTATGTTTTAATATTGAAATTAAAACTGAAGATCAAGTTGTTATGGAATCTGTGAGCACTACTTGAACACTTTTTAATCAGGAAGAACTCTCTAATTTTCAAACCAAACCAAGAGTCAAAGATTTTAAGTGACCTTAGTCACAAAACTAATAAGTGAGAGTCAGATACTTGGATATTCCTCTCAGATTACCTGCTGACATAATGTTCCTTTCTTCATTAAAGCAGAAGGCATATGGCGATATCAATGTTACCCAAATGTCTTGGTCTCTGATCTATGACTTAAAAGAAAGTCAATGTTTCCCGTTTAATGCCTGAGTTTCAATGACACAAACCTCCACAAACTTGAATGCCAGAATTTAGAGTGACCAGCTATTGAGATTTTTCCGGTATGGCAACCCCTAAGAGACTGCTCTTGGGGGGATACCAACACCTTCTTCTGGTGATGACCACTGTTTCCCACACTCAGGCGTCAAGAGAAGAACACTGTTTCCCTTTACTGCATAATCACAGGCGTACCATATGCCTCACTCTTAATAGCACATTCTAAAAATATTTCCTTAAAGTCCAAGAAGGATGGAAAGGAAAAGCAATGCATATATAATAAAATAGCTCTTGAGTGCTCAACTAAACCAGATCTAACACTAAGGTTTCTTTAAGGATGGCCACCCAACTTCACAGTTCTCTGCACCATGAGTGGATCCACACCTCTCTATGCTCGGGTGCCCTAAACAATTTCACACCTGGACCTGGGGAGAAACAGTTCTTCCCTCATTCTACCCTCAGGTCCACCTCTGGAATACTCACTTTCTGCCTTAAGATCGACCCCTCTAAGTAGTACTCAGCTTATACCCCTAAGCACAGAAGATCCCAAAAGATATCAGAACACTCAAGCCAAGGTCGATGTATCTTAAAAACAGAGGCATCTATAATTAGTCCAATACTTTTATGCAGAATATTTACTGTCTTTAGGGCCTCTTCTCATTTTCACTGAGAAAATGCTTAAAGAAGAAAACATATAAAATAGACCAACAAGAAAAAGCAGAAAATATAGGCAAAGGGCAATTTAAATCCATGCTTAGAAAGGAAACATTTATCTAATGAAAATTGTGAAAACAAAAAAGAGCTATTTATTTCAAACGAAACTTTTTCTATTAACTTATAGAGTGATTCTTGAAGTTATCACATCTCAAATATTTTCATTCAGAAAAATATCTTTATTTGTTCCTGGCACCCAGTAATGTTAATAAATATTAGTTGACTAAATTAAAGTGGTGATTTTCCTATAACTAAAGGCAGTTTTGCCCCACAACAAATTCAGTATTTATTCTTAAAAGTTAAATTGCTTACAATTTTTTAAAAGATGTGTTTCCCAGTATCTAATTATTAAGGATTCAAAATAATCTCAGCTTGGGTCACCTTGTCATATAAAAATGGGAAATGCACAAGTAGAAGATATTTTTAGTTGTGGATACAAGAAATAAGTAGCAATCTCCAAAGTATTTCAGCCTTTAGCTCCAGCATTTTTTTTCTAACACTAAGCCTTTATGAGGTTCATTTTGAAAAGTACTAATATTAAGTTATTGAAATTTAAGAATAAAAAACTACTTTATACTCATGTGTGCATATAACTGACTCAACAGTTTTCAGTGGGTGCTATAATATGGATGTTTGCCACCCAAACCTCATGTTGAAATTCGATCCCCAATGTTGGAGGTGAGGCTTAAAAGGAGGTGTTTGGGTCATGGGAGTGGATCCCTCATGAATAGTAATAAGTTGAGTTCTTGCTCTATTAGTTCCCACAAGAGTTGGTTGTTAAAAAGAGCTTGGCACACCCTCCCCACCTTGTTTCCTCTCTTACCATGTGATCTCTGCACACACCAGCTCTCCTCTATCTTCCACCATGAGTGGACACAGCCTGAAGCTTTCCCCAGGTGCCCAATATTCCAGCAAACAGAATTGTGAGCCAAATAAAATGCTTTTCTTTATAAATTACCCAGCCTCAAGCATTCCTTTATAGAAACACAAACCAGAGTAAGACTGTGGGATTAAAACAGCTCAACTTTGAATTTCTTGAGCTAATATAAACCACTTCTGTAAACTACTCCTGCTCTATTATCATAAAGTACTAAACAAAAATGAACTAGATATCAAAAATGAAATTAAGTCATCAATTAAGTAACTAGTATCTGGCACAGGTCCAGTAAAGTGACCCTCAATAGGGATTTGTGAATGGATCAATGAGTGGATAATGGCAATAGAAAATAGTGAGTGTGTGAATATATATATGAGTGAACAATGCTTGAAAGAATAAATGGTTAGTTGAGAGTTAATCTGATCTATTAAATAATTAACTCATCAATGGAAAGGAATAATTTGTCAGGTAGTTTTTAAACCATTAGTTTTTAATATAGAGATAAACACTATTTCACCACCATTATGGGGAAATAAAACCACATGCCATAACATAGGAAAATCTTGTTCCTCAGGAAGTCAGTATCTGGCATAGGTAGTTCAAATATGGGAATTTTATATAGGGAAATGGTTAAAAAAGTATTGGAAAGCCTGAATGAGTTGAAAGGGATTGGGAACATCAGGAAGCCATGATCACTCTGAGGACTGGAGTAGCAAAGTGGAAGTGGTACTTCTCAGAAGCAATGATTATCATTCTGCTGTTGGATCCACTGCACTATAGCTTTGTAGGAAGCCAGGAGGCCAAAATCCTGCTTATAGTGCAGAAGCCAAGAGTCCAAACTGCCATCAATGCCCCTGATAAAGCCAGAGTCCATGAAGGCTGACAACTGAGACTGCTGGGGCTGACAGCACTTCCTACTGCTCCTGGGAACCCACTACCTGCACAGGAAGCTGCAATTGCCCAATGTTGTCATTGCTGTCACCAGAGGTACAATCCAAAGTAGGAAAAAAAATTAAAAAAAGAGCTTCTCCCTTCTTCCTGTCTTTTAATATCCCATCAATGCCTCCCATAGGCAACCAGATATCAGCTGGTAGGGGGGTGGGGGTCCAGAAATTATAGCCTGAGAAAAGCAGAAATAGACAAGCAACTGGGTAGACCAGTCCTGAGAGCTTAGCTTAAAAGGTGCTGTGTTTTCATTTCACACCTTCTCTTCCTCCCCTTATATATTTCCTTTGACAATGGAAGAGAACAACTCACAACAGCAAAAATTCCAGCTACTCTTTTCTCCCTCTGATACATACAAGTCTAGCCCAAACATTCTCTGGAGATAGAAGGGAGCATGCTAGTTCTTCATGACTTCTATAACAGTTTACCACAAATTTGGTGACTTAAAAATGTATTCTTTCACAGATCTGGAGGTCAGAACTCGGACATTAAGATGTCAGCAGGACTGTGCTTCCTTCAGAGTCTCTGTGGGGATAATACCTTCTTGCCTTTTCTAGCTTCTGGTGGTTGTCAGCATTCTTTGTCTTGTGGCTGCATCACTCTAATCCCTGCCTCCAGGCCACATTACCTCCACTTCTGTCTATAATCTCTCCCTGCCTCTCTCTCATAAGGACACTAATGATTGCATTTAGGGCCCAAAAGGATAATCTTGGATAATCTTCCTATGTCAAGATCACTAATCACATCTGCAAAGACTTTTTTCCTTATAAGGCAATATATAGAGGTTCTGGGGATTAGGTTCCAATATCTTAATATTTTGGGGGATTATTTTTCAGTTTCCTACAGGGAGGTATGGAAATATTCTGGCCAGTATGGAGGTAGAGAAAAAGGGATGGAGGAAAAAGGGGTATGGCTCCCAGCCAGGTTCTATATGTGTGGCAGCACAGCAGAAATTAAGTTTCACCTAACCTGGTGAATCTCTTGGAACTTGACTGAGATGTGAATTTTATTAACAAACATTAATAACATCCCATAAAGAATAAAGTATCTAAACCAACAGGTCTCAACTGATCACTCAGAACCCAATCCTGGAGCATAATTGAGTCTGATGACAATTCCATGTCAGGCGGTGTATCTATTTGGAACTTCATAAACCTTATTAATTCAGAGAATCATAAAAAATCAGACACAGGCTGGGCAAAAGTTTGCTTTGGCACTATCTAGCAAAAAGAGTTTGCTCAGTATATTAATAGAGTAAACAGGATTGAAAGAAAATAAACTGTTTTCAAGAATCTTAGCTGCCCCATTTTGCATACAAATAATATATTAATTTCAAACAGTTTTTTATCTACATATTAAAGAAGGATATCAGAGCTTTTTGCTTGGCAGTACTTCTTTGATCATTCATTCCACTTCTTACATATGATGTAATCTGGTTTCAGATGGTATAAATGTATCAAATTCACTAAGTCCAGAACTTTTTTTCCTATTGGAGTTGAATGACCCTCAAGAAAAATAATTAATCAAGTAAAATACAATGTTGTTATATTTATAGAAAAATATACAATGACCAAATAGTCTTTTAAAATTAGAAATAGGGACCTAAAACTTTATTTTAAAAATCCAGTAAATGAAAAAATACATTGAGTATCATGACTAGTTTAAAGGAAGAGATTGATTACAGAAAGAGGGGGTGATTCAAAATAAAAAATTAAGGAGATAAACATAGAAATCATAAGGTAAAAATCTTAGGAGGAACAGAGAGAAAATTCAGGACAAAGACAGGACCTAACAGAAAAATGTTCACATCAGACCACTCATAAACTTACCCAGGTTGGACACACAGACTGCTTCCTCCTGCTACAATGTATAAATGGTCATTGATCTTAGTCAAAGACAGTCTTTCTACTTAAGCATCCCATTCCCTCTGACTAATTTGATGATTTAGCTCCTGCAATTATTTCCTCACTTTCTTGGCACAAAAGCAACAGATGTATCTTTATCAGCTGATGTAAGACTTGAACAAGAAGCATCAACAACCTGCTGTGCATTGAAATGTGACCCAGAAATGAAGGGGTTTATCTTCCATGTTCTGGATTCTAATCCTGGGAGGTGGCAGGAGTTCCAATAACACTCATGTTAAATTTCCTGCTAGTCTAGTGGATGTAGACTTGGAGCAGATTCAATTTAATTTAGGGATCAAAATAATGTGGTATTACATATACAGGGTTTAGAGCAGTAAGTGTTACACCTACTACATCAGTGCTATAATTACTATTTTTTTTAATGAGCAAACTGAGGCTTAAAGCAGTTGAATGAGCTCCTCAAGTGGCAGAACCAGTGAAGCCAAGTCTTTGAACCCAGTTATTTGTCGACAAGCCTTTGCTACCCCTTTCCATAAGGTCCTGGTTCTCACTGCCTCTACCTCAAGCCAGATCACTTCTCATCATGTTGCACGTTTGCCTGATACCTGTTATGCCTACTGGCACAAGAATTGTCTGAGTTAAAAGAACCACTTGTCCCATTCTGCCTGGGAAAGTCCTGGCCTTGTTTAGAATTTGCCTTAGGTTTTTCATAATAAGTATTATTATCAAGAGTTGCATCAAAATAAGTTGGATAAATTCCATAGACTTCCAGTTTTATTTCCAGCTTCTAACATCATCTTTATTGGGAGTGGGTAAGATGCATGTCCAGTGAATGGTTTTCTCTTTAACATGTGGTTAAAGCTGAAAGACAAACAGAGGTGTCCTATCTTTTGTTTTGACCCTTTCTAGATGCAATGTAGTGTAATTAACACTTTCCTTTCAAGGACAACACATAAGGTCTTCAATGGTAAAGCATATTTGGACAGAAGCAGTGAAGGACAGTCTAACTCTTGTGTTCTGGTAGCTCCTGCCTCTGCTCACTATTGGTTATACCTGTGTCCTGGCCACAGTATGGACAAAGCCCCACTAGGTGATGAGATCTACAAAAAACGTGAGGAATTACTAATTAGACTATGGAATAAGCTGAAAATAGAAGGGTAGTTACTTCGTTTTAGGAGTTACAAATAGACAATAGTAACAGCTGAATAATGGATAAATAAAGCATGATAAATCCAAAAACAAACAAATAGACAATAGTCTGGATGATCTAGTTACTTTGGTTTTATCATGTAATATATGATTGTATATGGTATAGATAGACAACCTAGGTCCCTATTTTTGTTTTTGGTAACATGTTTTTATTTTGCAATATGTCATTTCAGCAGTAAATGCTTAAAATGAAATGTCATTTAATAAAAAATTAAGAGCTAGTTTACATTTCTCAAGAAAGTTAGATAATGTGTGACTTACACAAATTTTGTATTGACAGCTACCATTCACCAAGGAAGCTATAAAGACATAATTAACCACACAAAACTAGACCACATAAATTTGCTTAAGAATCCTCAGCATCTACTTCAAATTTAGTAGTTATTTAACTGTTTGAGCCTGAAGACTATGATTCAATATATGCGACAACAGTGGGTGCACATGTATTACTCTAGAAAGCATGACTTTTCACTTAGATCAAATGATTAATCTATGTAAACGTCATTATTGGAATTGGTGTAGTTCATATATAACTTGGAATTTTTTCCAAATAAGCTACATTCTATCAATTGAAACAAAAGTTGTAGTTGGGAAATTTGACAGATATATTTTTTAAATTAAATTAAATATTCAAATTAAAAATTCTAAATTAAATTAATAACTTTAAATATTTTGAATTAAATTAATAATTCAATGGAATTTAGATACACATTTATTTATGTATACATACACACACAGGGCAAGAGTAACTGAAAGAAATCTTGGTGATAAAGCTGATGTTGAATGCAAAATGATTATTGTATTGCAATACTCATTCTTCCTTTACTTCCCGTCAATAATCAGATTTTTAAAATGATTATTAATTTGAAGAAATACTTCATACACTCATATACATGTCTTATAAGGGTTTTGAACTCCTTTTTTACCAAGTCCTCTAAATTTTGGTAACACTTAATTCAAAATCATTTAAAAATATTTAATTAATATATTCAACAAATGGGTTATTAAGTGTTTTCAAAGAAGCCAGCCAAAAGACATGAAATTTACCACTATAAAATAGGGAGTCTAGCTTTATTAAACATTAAGAATTAAAACAGTGTCCATGATTTAGTTTTTACATTTTATAATTACATTTTGTATTATCCCAATTTGGAGGAAAGCTCTTTTATTGGAGTTTCTATTTGTAATTGGATAAATTTATTTTTATTGCAATGAAATGAAATAAGAAAGCTTATGATCTTCCATTATATCCAAAAAGTAATAGAGATAAATTATTTGATAATTTTTCGTTAAAATATATTTTACAAAAGAAGACACTTAAATGGAAACAAAAAGTAGTGCCTCTATAGATATGTAGACTGAATATTTGCACATTTCAATTAAAAATAGAAAAATGAAAGTATCTCTCATTTAGCAATTTGTCTCTGAGATTATGCCGTATGTATTAAGAATAAAATACACTGCTTATGCTATATATTCTGTTAAAGCATGCCTCCAGTCGATAGACAAAATGAATTCCCAGTAGCTAACTGAGATCTAGGTTAAAACAGCATGAGGTAGCCATGGATGGGTGAGGGAGTAGTCACCTACTCTCTGTTCTCAGAAAGATGTTGAAGAGAGTCACAGGGCTTCTTTATCTACAATCAAGCCACACCCATTCCTATTGTCAGAACCAAGAGAGACTGCAGCTAGAAATTCCCCAACTGACTACCAACAGAAGACCACCTGGAACTAGCCTATTAAAAGACACTGGTAGTTTTGGGCTTAAGGAGGTCATCCAGTCAAGATTTAATTCCTCACTTTTCTGTCTCCCCCCACCTCCCTTCCCCTGTTCTTCTGTTTTTGCCTCTACAATCTCTAACCCTCCAGCTCCTCCTTGGAGCTTGCTTTCCTTTTTCTCTGAAGGCTGTGTCTTCCCAATCTGAAGATTGTTTGTTATAGAAAATAAAGTTCTCTCTTTTTCCTCCACAGATTTCATGGTCTTTTGATAACAATCCGTGTATGTAGATATTAACAATATGCTCTTAAATTCATTGTTTATTTTCTTTTTTATACCTTGGTTTGAAATAGTTTTAGATTTGCAGAACAGTTACAAAAATAGTAGAGTTCCCATGTACTTTCATCAGCCAACATCCCTTAATACTCACATTTTATTAAATATACAGATAGCCACAGTACATTTCTCAAAACTTACATTAGGACAGTATTATTAATTTTTATTTAATAAACATTGATATTTTATTTCTATTTTAGAAATAATTTTATTTTTAAAGATTGTTTACGACTAGAACTATTTTTAGATCCACTTATAAGAACTAATTTCTTTTTTTTTTTAAATATTGATGCACATTTTTTTTATTATATTAAAATCAGGCAATGGTCTGACAATAAAAAGGCTGCTTATTGGAATACTGTTACGTTAAACTTTGCTTACAGGATGTTAAATCCTTAGAACTAACGTTTTCCACAAAGATGAATGGAAATCGCTTTTCAGACTTTTGACAGTTGCTGCTCAAAAGGTGGTTTTACACAAATACTAAATTTAAAAAATACAAAAAACTTTAGTACATAATGAATTGCTTTTATTTAGGTATCCATCCACATTTCAGCGTTTAGTGGTCCTGAACAGAAAGTGGAAAAACACAGCAATTTGCCAGGAAGTCAGCCCGCCAATTTCGGGGATCTGCTGTGCACACCCAGTTCTTTCTGGATCCCTGCTGAGGGCAGTGAGAAGCAGCAGCACCAAAACCAAAGTATGCACTGAATTCAAGCTTCTTTTTGTTCCAGTTGTCAGATTCCAAACTAGACCCCAGTGGATTGCAAGGATGACCAAATGAGAGCCCTGTTCAAAACTTCTTCAATGTTTAAAAGCAAAAGCAATTACAGAAAAACAATTCAGAGGGACCGTGTATGCTTAGGAGTTTCTTCATGTGGGCTTTCTCCAAGTTTAACCACCAAGGACTCTGAAAGCTGGCAGGTCTGAGTAACCCTGGTGACTGTTCTTTTCACCTTATCAAAACCTGAGCTAAAAACGCATCAGCTGATGATGACAGCAGAGGGTGGCAGGGCTGAGGACCCCAAATTCATTTCCCAGGCTGGTGGAGTGAATAAATGCAGTTCCAAAACTCAACGAGGGAGGCCAGAGACTCTGTCCAACCTTACCTGATGGCTTCTGGCCAAAGCAAGGAGTGTCATGGAAAGTGTTGGGTGATGACAGTCCAAAGAGGGACTTGAGGAGGCGAGAGGAGAAGCAGCACCCCTCGATAAAGGTGGGGGAGAGAAGATATGGGGAGAGCCCTGAATTCCTCACCGAAGGCCAATCTCAGAGGGGAGCAGAGGGGTTACAATCTATGCTTTGCCCAAGGGCAGGAGTGGAGGAGAGTGGGGAGGGGATGATGGCTTGGAAGGGGGCATCGTTTAAGACTTAAAGAAAGAAACCAGGGGTGCAGGCAAAGCACCCCACACACCCAGCAGTAGTCCCACAGGCTGCGACCTGAAACCTTCACATCTCATCTACTCTAACAAGCCCCCAAGCTGGAGGGCTGTTGCAGGGAGGGATGGAGGCAGGGGAAGGGAAAGGAGAGAAGGCAGAGACCCCAGGCCATGTAATCAGCAGCAAGGTGATTGTGTGATGTGTCTTTTCACAGTTGAGTTAGATGTGCCCCACCAGTTATGATGGGAACCAATTTAAATATACTTTCTTGATCCCAGAAGTTCAACTACGTGGACAGTGGTTACACTAGACAGGATGATTTGTTATAGCACAACTTATATATTTCAAATAGACAAAAATTAGTGTCATTTACAGTATCTTAAGATAAACTGCCTTGGAATGAGAGCTTCCTTTCCAGCACTTTGAGGTCTACAAGACGTATCTAGAAAATGTACTACTGTGGAAAATGAAGACTGCTTAAATCGAATGGGAGTAAGGGGAAGGGCCTGTGGTTTTTCCTTTTGATTAATTGCTGTAACACTGTCCTTCAGGTGGCTGAGGGAGTTTCATATTTTCTTTAGACAGCATTAGGCGCCGAAGCTCTTGCAGGACAACTTTGATGCTATATGAATTCTGCCATTTTGCTAGCACTGATATGGCTCTTGGATCCACCACTCCATTAGAACTATTAACTCCATTCATATTAATTTTTGTTACAAATCTTACAAAGGGGGGTGCTTCTGGGTATTTAGGTCCACATTCTATTTTAAGGCTGTATATTCGGTTTTCATAAATTGTTCTTGGAGGCCCAATTATCATCCCTGTCCATCTTGTAAGTGTCATGTCTTTGTCATCTTCTAGACCCCAGCTAACTGTGCCATCTCCTATTCCTTTCTGGCCTTCTTCGATTTCTTCCAACAGTCGGAAATTGTGAGGGACTTTTACTCCCGAGCCCATGGTGGCTGCCATCTTGTGTCGCTGTCGCTCAAAGGCCGGCCTAATTTATTTCTTAATAACTAAATCTGTCAAAAATATACAATTATGATTATTTTAGCATTCATTTTCACCCTCAGAAATGTCCTTTGGAAAACATAGAAAGAGCCTGCCTCTATGAAACATTTTTTTAAAAAGTAGCTAGGTGTGGTGGCATGCACCTATAGTCCCAGCTACTCAGGAGGTTGAGTTTGGAGGATCACTTGAACTCAGGGGTTAGAGCCTGCAGTGAATGAGCTATGATCATGCCATTGCACTCCAGCAGCCTGGGTGACAGAGTGAGGCCACATCTCTTAATTTTAAAAAAGTCCTAATCTGTATAATAAACTATAATGTGACACTAAAGTGAGTTAATTTGAGCTCAGTAAGCTCTTTGAATACTTTTAGTTGGAGCAAAGCTTCTCAAGCTTTAATGTTTGTACAAATAATCTGAGGAGTGGGGAGGGGCCTGACAGTTTCCATTTTTAGGAAGCTCCCAGGTGATATCAATACTGCAGGTACACAGATGACACTTTGAGTGGTAAAGCTGAAGACTACATAGTTGTCCTTGCATGACCTTTCTGTGTCCTCAATCCTATAGTGTCGGTTCCTTTATTCTAGAGCCCAGAGTGCCTCATTTCACAACACATTCCCACTGAACTCAGAAAACTGTAATATTTCATTCAAGTGTGTACCTCTTTTCTTCATTTCTACACCTATTTCAGTTAGAGGCTTTGTCCATGATACACACAGTGTAAGTTTGTCTCCATTTGTAAATTAGATTAGTTGTATTTGACAACTGGGAATGGGAAAATATCCTTCTCAACCTCTTCTCATTCTTTTTTAATTTTAATTTTTTTACAGACAGGATCTTGCTCTGTCACCTCTTTTTATTCTTTAGTAGTTTGGAGAATAGAGCAGAACTTTTGAACACATGTCTCACTTACACACAACAGCTGCCTCATTGTGAACTTTCTCATTTTCAATTTTGCATTAATTCTGATAAGTTTTTTTTCCTAAGGAAAACACTTGTGGAGTCTATTACAAGATTGGTGGACTCACACTGTGATCAGAGACAGATGCTTAAGGGAATAGCAGAGTCGTTCTGTGATTTATGACCATTCCTAGTGGGGGTTTAGGTGGGAGTGGGGACAGAGTGGGGGAGGAATAAAATATGTAAAGAGTATTGCAGTCTCATGGCCATCTGTGCTAACTGCATGCTGCAAGTCTCAAACAGACAGGATATCAGCAAATGTCATTAGTTGGTTTCAATTTTGAATTTTGTGCCCTTCAAAATTATTCATGCTACATTCATTCATTCATCTACCCACTCATAATTAAATCCTAGTTTTGAGTTCTTCCTCTGATACAGCACTATCTTGGGCACTGGGGACCCAACGCTAAAAGATGGTCTCTGTCTTCAATTGGCTTTGGATAGAGAAGCATAGAGAGAAAAGCCAAAAGCAGATACAATGCATTGTGATAAATGCTACGCGGTTGCACAGAGTACTAGGAACACAAAAGAAAACACCTTATCCAGTCTTGGGGATCCTAGGAAAGTGTCCCAAAGAGTCTAGTTTGACATGTAATAGATATATAGAAGTTATTCAGGTAAACAAAAGCAGAGGACAATGTAGAGAAGAGGAGGAAGGTGAGAGGAGGGAGGTGGAAATGCAGTTATTTTAAGTAAGAAACAAGATTAACAAGTGCAAAACCCAAATGTTGAGAATACAAGTTCCCCAATTTTTTTAATCCTGCATTCCCCATTTTAGTGATGTCAGCACCACCCATTTGGTTATCCTGCCCACAAAGTGGGAGTAATCCTGGTCTTTTCCCACTCTCTCATTCTACTGCCTCCAATTTCAGATGATCATTTAGTCTTCTCAATTCTTCCTCTAGCTCTATCATAAATGTATTTTCTTGTCTCTATTCATGAGGTCACTAAAATCTTACATAGTTCAAGATTATAGCACATTTATCTTTACCTAGATTACTATAAGAGCCTCCAAACTGATATTCCTAGTTTCAGTTTCACACCTATTTCAGGTTGAAAAACTTTTATGTTCACTATAATGATCTTTCCAAAGATAAAATCCCATTACTGTCACTCTCTTCTTAAATCCTTCAGTGGCTCCCCATTTCCCTCAGGATCAAGTGCAATTTCTTTAACAGGATTAACAAGATCTTAAATCTTTGGGCTCCTGCTTACATCTCTAACTTTCTGTTCCAATATTTGATACATTTCCTACATAGTATATTTACTAATCACCTAGATATGATAGTCATTATGCAAGATACTCTAAATAAAATAATGAATAAGATAAACAGCCTTGCTTATATTCTGTCAAAGGAGATATTTAAATAGACAATTAAGTTATTAGCAGCTGTTGTAAGAGCTCTTCCCCACCACTCTTATGATGGAAATACCCTAGACATTCTAAATGATAGTATTTGGGATTATCTTGGGCTTGATCTAGTCTGAAGCAGAAATTTTTCTAGTCCCCCATTTTTATAAAGGATCATTATTTTAATAAAAGACATTGTCTCATATTGTCATTTTATTCATTACAGTAGTGCAAACTATTGTAATAGCTAAAAGCATGAAATTTCAGTAGCTTAAGACAATGAAAATTTATTTCTAACCTCCAAAATGCTCCTTAGGTAGGAGGGACCAACCAGTCACTCACCTATTCAAGTCAATGAAGGTCCTTCTATTATTAACTCAGGGTTTCTAAGTTTTCTGAACATTGACATCCTATTGACAGCCAGAAAAAAAAAAAAAAAAAAGGAGGATTTGAAGGTAGATTTTAATGGGCCAGACCTGGGAGCAATATATATCCCTTCTGACCACATTCCATTGGCTAGAATTCTTTCACAGAGTAATGCCCAAGTGAAAGTAAGGTGGTAGGGAACATAGAATATATCCGTGCCCAGAAACAGAAGGGAATGGGTTTGAAGAACTACCTGTTAGTATCTATCATACTCACCAAAACATAAAAATGAGTGGAAATGATTATGACCCATCCATGACTGCAGTGAGGTCCCTGCCATTATCCGTTGTGATCTATATCATCTGTCCATATTGATTGACAGGACCACTGCTTATCCAAAACCTGGCAGGTTATGACATCACCTTATACCTCACACTCTGAGTCTTGTTTCAATTATCATAAATTCAAAAACAGATGTTCATTTTAAATATCTTTTTTTAAAAATTCTGCTTTGAGATGCTTATGGTGTTAAGACTCAAATAGAGTCATTAGTACATTTGTTTTCTCTCAGTCATGACTCTTCTGTGGAAACATTCCCTCATGCCTATCCTTCCCCATCCCTGCCTGCATCCCTAGCAATCTGTCATTCGCTAAATCTTAGTGTCCTTTTAGACCTTTGTTAAAATTACCACTCATGTTTCGCTCTCCAAAACCTCCCCAAATCTGGGTTAGGAGTTCCTTCCATGAATTCTAGAAGCACTTTGTGATCTCCATATATGTACAATTACGACAATATGTGAATTAATGCCTAGTTAATTCTTGTATTCCTGGCACTTAGCACAATATCTGACACATAATGAGTAGTATATACTTAATGGACTGTATTGATTGATGTTTTTTAATAGGACTGGGATGTAGGGCATGAAGTGAGAAAAATATAGAAGAAGGCATTATCCTGGATAATCTAAGGCAGTAGTTTTCAAAGTGTGATCACTGGACCAGCACTATCAACATCATTTGGGATCTTATTAGAAATGCATATTCTTAGGCTCTACCTCAGACATTTGGAATTAGAAACTACGAAGGGTGGAGCCCAGAAATCTATGTTTTAACAAGCCCTTTCGAGTGATTGTGATCCACACTAAAGTTTGAGAACCACTGACCTGCAAGTTACCAAAGAGCCTAGATAAATCTGAAACAAATTTCAAGAAAAAAGAAAATGGCAATATTGATAATCTAATAATAGCAGCTACTATTCCTGAAGTACTGCTTGTGCCCAGTGCCAAAGTATTGACCTTTCCAGGAGTTGTGACGCTGAAACAGTCTTGTGACTCATGTAATCCAATTAAATGTGGTTTAAATATGAGCGTAGTACTAACAGATAGAATGTCATAAGAATTCAGAAGAGAATGAAGCAATAAATAGATTACTATAATCCCGCCAAGTAGTACAACCACCTGAGTAGGAATTACTTACTGACTCAAGTAACAATTTGAAAATCACATAATGTGCAATTTGAGGCCAATGGACAAAGGCTGTGACACAACATCCGTAGGAAAAAGTTGGGACTGTCAATCAGGGTCACATTCTGGCCCATATACTTCCGATTTTTAAGAGATCTCAACAACTCAACAAGCTAAGGAGTTGATTCTAAACATACTTGAAAAAGTGGCCCCCCTCTCCATACTGTTTGGGATGACATAAATGGTTTAGAGTTAATATGTGAAATGTTCAATTGTGGTTTAGAATATATATAATATTTCTGACTTTAAGTTGAATTTGTACTATATTTGTAAACAGTGTCAAAATATTTGAACTTAAGGTTTATTGTATTTTATAAGTTTAATTTATTAGATTTAATAGACTCATACACACATTTAGGAATGTTTGTTCATCAATGTAAAGCTGAAACATTTTTAAAAGGTATAAATTTGTTAATGAAATATAAAAGTTTCTGAATGTTTACTAAAGTTGTAAATAGAACCAATATTTCAGTGTCTCTTAGAAGTAATGAGTAAATTTGTTAGCTTTTTAAATAGAACAATATGACTTATAAATTAAGCTTAAAAGCTTAAGAATACTAAGTTTTCAAATTTATAGCTTTAAACCCAAAGTAACTTCATAGTTATCTTCTATGTGTATAAAAACGCCCTTGAGGACATTGGAAAGAAAGGAACTCACATTAACACAAAGGGCTTTACATGAATCCACTCTTCTCCTTCCAGCAACCCTGTGATGTAGACAATGTTTTTAGCCACCTTTTATACCGAGCAAAGGATTAAATAACATACCCAAACACACAGCTAGTTGGGGGCAGAACTAGGGTTCAAAGCCAGCATGTCAGATTCTAGAGTTCCTACTCTGACTACTCCACTCTACTCCCTTTTGCCATAGACCTACTTGGTGCCAGAGGGACAGGCAGCGAGGCCTCATGGGAGCATTCATGTGGTTGGCGTGGAGAGAATCTTAGTGGGAGTACGCAGAATGAGACTGGACAGGAAGCTGCATTTTACGTCCTTTCTTTCCCCCCACTGGCACCCATTCCTCTCCTGGTTGCTGTAAGGAAGGCACCCTTTAGGGTGAGATGGTGGAAGGATTCCCAGTTGGGGACTTTTGCTGGGGAAAAGGAGAGTTGAAATCCATGCCCTGTCTTTCTACATTGGAGCCTCTGTTTACTGGCCATCGACAGCCAATCTGTCCATTCCTTGACCCTACTACTTAATGCCACCCATTTGTTATTTGCTGCTTTTTCATTTTGCTCTTTTATTGGTCGTACATGTATTTAACAAGCAAATCTTGAGTATACACTTTGTTTCAGGATCTGAGCTGGGGTCATAGATTTCAAAGGGCAAGATAGTATATAAACAATAATTTCGACTATGGTGCATGTGGAAAGCCTCTCTCCTGAAGCAAAGTATGAGTAGATTTTCCACAGACAAAGAAGGTGGGTGAGAGTGTCCCAGGAAGAGAATTCAAATGGCTGGAACTAGAGAGAGTTTGACTTATTAAAAGAAACGAAAGAAGCAAGAAAGGTGGTTATTTTCAGAGCAAGAAAAAGGAACGAGCCCATGCAGTCAACAGTGCTGTGTGTCCACATTATCACACAATCAATATGCCACACAAGTAATGCTCAAGGGATCACATGAGTCTAGTGAGCTGAGTAAAGAACACAAAGGTCATCAGTCAGGAGACCCAATCCATCAAACAGTGAGAGAAGTGTTTAAAGACAATTACGTGTGTGTGTGTGTGTGTGTGTGTGTCAAAATCTGCCAATGGAAATGAGGAGAGGTAATTATGCAGAGGGCAGCTCTTTTCAGTTCATCAAGTACTTATTGAGTAAATTGAATCTATATATTAAATTTATTTGCTTGTCATTTGCAGTATCAGAGACTGGGACACAAGAATCAATAAAAAGGAGTCCTGGCTGTTGAAGACCTCTAGTCACACACACACACACATACACACACACACACACACAGACACGCACACACATATGTATATGACAAATATGCAGTTGTCCCTTAGTATCCATGGGAGATTGGCTCCAAGTCCCTGATATAAAATGGCATAGTATTGGTATATAAGCTATACACGTCCTCCTGTATGCTTTGAATCATCTCTAGATTATTTATAATATCTAGTACTATGTAAATGATGTGTAAATAGTTGTTATACTATATTTTAAAAATGTGCATTATTGTTATAGTTATATTGTTATTTTTTTGTTTTTATTTTTCTAAATATTTTTGCTCTGCCATTGGTTGAATCCATAGATGTGGAACACATGGATACAGAAGGCCAATTGCATGTGTGTGTGTACATATATGTATCATAAATATATTGATATATTCAATATATATTTACTATATATGACAAATACACACATATATATTAAATATTATAAATATGAAGGGATCCTGGCTCTTAAGGACCTCTAGTTTAGTTTAGTTTTATATTTGTGTGTGCGTGTTCATGTAGTTAGTATATGACATATACAGTATGTATATCTGCATTGATATATATCTATATCTGTATCTGTATGTATGTGTATATATAGACACACACACATACATATACACTATAGTAGACCAGGTGATGGGCCTATAGTAATCCACAGAGAGGATGAGAGGCTAGTGGTCTGCCTCATAGAGAAAGGAACCTGTTCCCAATGGTCAAGAAAAGAAAGGGAATGGTCTCTGTACTATCAATGAAACATCTTCCAATGCCTCATGACCCTGAAACAGTTTGAACAATAGACAGCATATTTCTAAAGACCCCAGCATCAGCCAGCTTGGCCAGCATCTATACCAGAACACCTACCAGGCACAGCCAGAGGAGACAATGCTGGAAATACAAAAAGTTACCAGACCTTTATTACAAGAAAGGCCTCATTTTACACAAAACTTACATGTGCATGCTGAAAGAAAAAGAGAGGCTTGTTTGGGAACATCACTCTCTTTTCACTGAGGAATATGAGTAATGACAGAGTTGCCACCACTTGAAAGCTGATTTGGAAATGGAAGGGCTTACTTATCTCAAACCCCATGACTCATGGGAGGATCAGTGAAATCTATTTCTCTTAATGTTTTCCAAAGAGAATGACTGATCAAAGTTGTTTTCTTCCCAGAGGTGTGTTCCTTCCAGCACAGGGATGAGGCATATCTCTGGGACACCCAGAGGACATTTATAGTCACTTCCCAAGTGGCTCTTGTTCTCTGGATTAAAAACGAAAATTATCTCTCGACTGTCAATGTAACATCTTCCAGCAGCATGAAATTCTGTCAAACAGAAATTGAAGATGAATAAAACGAAGATACACACTCAGGATTATTCCTATTGTGAAGCAGCAGTGCTCTGCACCGACGATTCTACACCCTAATAGTAGATTTAGGGAAATAGAGACATACTGGTTTTCTAAACACCCTTGTACACTTTGCCACAGGAAGTAGCGATGATTGAATAGCCTGACAAACGCTGTAAGCATACGCAATGAGCCAACTATACAGCACTCCAGGGCAGGATTACAAATGATTTGTGTGCATTTTGGGGGGTAATCAGTTATCATAATTCCATTTGTAATTTATGTTTGCATGAAAATGCAGTTTTTAACCATTGCTAGGAATCAAGGAGCAAGTGCAATCTGTTTGTATTTTGTTAAACTCCAGGGAAATTCAGCATGTCAGTTCAGTAATAATGCATGTCTACATTATTGGATGGCTGATTTCTAAGAATAAATAACTACACTCTATAGGAACCATATCTACAGAACATGTTTGGTGCACACATGCAAAGCTGCTCATTACACACCAGGCTTCATTCTAAATAGACACATACCTAAATTTCAGTCAAAGGAAAAAAAAAAAGGCAAATGACTAGAAGGACCATTCCTAACCCTTTACATTACATAAGTCAGCAACCCCTGAGAGACAGGCCTTTCAAGAGTATCAGAGAGGGAAATTGTACAGAGGCCCAGCCAGATGACTTGAATCTGAAAATTTTCTTATGCTTATAGTAGCAAAGAGGTGGCTAAGAAGCTGAGAGGGAGAGAAGACATGAGTGACAGGGACAGGAAATCATGTTAAATGGTTACATGTGAGAATGTATGAACTAAAATGGGAGGTATGGGATAAAATGAAAGGCTCAGGAACTTGAAAACAAATTCCAAATAATTATAAAATCATTATGAGAGCAGCATCTCTAGGCCTTAAATGAGGAATAGTCTCACTTTTATTTTGAGCTTGTGCTCCTATGTATTTTTCTGGAGAAAGAAACATGATTTTATCATCTTTGAGAAGAGGTCCATGTGTAAAAGCTTAAGAGCCACTGATATGATATATTAGGAGATTTAAAGAGTTTAAAATGTCCTTTGTGAAATGTAGGGGAGATGATATTCTAGTCTCAGAATTTCAACTCTGTGTTTTTTAAATGTTTTTAACCATCACTGATTAACCATGAGACCCTGTATCTTTCTCACTCTTATAAATGGAAAAAAAAAGTTTCACAATATAGTTGTTACCCTTACTATTAGATGTACTCTGATATTTTCTATTCTATTCTATTTCACTCGATTCTAGGCAATTCTATTTTATCTATAAAATGCCAGTCATGACCCACTAAATTGATTTTATGACCCATTTATGGATCCTACCATTTGAAAAACACCTTTTTAACTGACTAAAAGGTGGTAAGTACAAAAAGAAAGAAATGAGGCAATGAACAAGGTGTCTTATTTCAAGAGACAAGGTGTGTTCTACGTCAAGCATTGACAAAGGTAGTGTTAAAAAGAGGAAGAGTTGACATTCAGAAAATTGGCATAAGAGAAATTGGAAGGAAAGGATAAGAACATTCTAGTGAGATGGAGGCAATGTTTAAAACTCCACCTAGACTAAATAATCAGAAATGCTTTGTTAATTCAGGGGGAAAAAGCTATTCATTAACCAAAAGACAACTTTAGTAACTTTTCAATACTTAGATTTATTGTTTTACAGGCAGAGCCAAAGTTGTGCAGTTTGTGTGAATGCTAAGAGAGATATCACCTTCTGTGGAAAGAAAAGAGAAAACAGGAGAAAAAAAGGATTTGGAGAAAATAACGATAATCTTCTTTTGAGCTTTTGATAATATCTACCTGTCTGGGAGCTTCCATTTTTCTTGAAGCTTTTAAGTCCATGATTAAGTCTCCAAGTTCTATGAAAATCATGGACAATAAACAATATTTCTATAAC
This sequence comes from Cheirogaleus medius, assembly GCA_008086735.1. Classification (NCBI taxonomy): domain Eukaryota; kingdom Metazoa; phylum Chordata; class Mammalia; order Primates; family Cheirogaleidae; genus Cheirogaleus; species Cheirogaleus medius. The sequence continues at coordinate 48,053,571 of VBSM01001124.1, forward strand.
TAAACAAATGTCACATTTAGAGTATCATTTTAATGAGAAGGTTTAGATTAGAGGGTTAACTGTCGAATTGGATGGACAAATTACTCATGTATTTTTCCTTCAAAATTAATAGGAGCAGCTATAGGTCAAGACCAGCTTGAAGGAAGGCACAGTCATTCAAGCTGAAAATCCTTCAGAAGGTGGCATCTAATGCCTTGGAACTATTCAATTAGCTAATCACAGATGGTTGCCAGATATGCAGTCTAAACTTTCATTTCACTAACAAATGTCACAGCTAAGAAAATATGAACTTTGGGAAATTAGGGGCAATTCCATGTGAAGGATAACTTCTGTTCTCATCATGATTTTATAAGAACCAGATAAGGAAGTGCAGTGTCAGATGAGGGGAAGCTTCATAGCAATTTAGAGATGCCCAACAAGGAGTCATCAGCACTCCCTGAAAAGTGAGACTCCAGGTGCTGATCACCCTCGATATTCTCGAGTGGGAGGCACCCTGAACTTGGGGATCTCTGAAATGCCTGGCGAGATTCAGGGTGCTAAGATCCAGAGTGAATATTTACAAATTAAAGATAATTCAACAAATTAATGAAACTGAAGTTTATCATCAAATTAATATATTTCATAAAAAATACCCTACAGGTCCAGCTCCCTAGTTCTGTTCTCTAACTAGAGAGTGTAATCTGAATTTTTTTTTCATACTCTGGGGAATTGCCATAGTGATGTGATATGAATGTTTGCAATTGGGTCAGTGGTTCCTATTTTGGGTAACAGAATCCTTTGATAAACTGATTAAAGTTTCTTCAGAAAAGTGGGCATATAGGCAATCACATATTGACAATCACATAATCTTTAGCAGGCAATTAGAGGTTTCAGAAACCCTGTGCATCCACAGACAGCTAGAACAACATCCTAGGTTGTGAGCCATCTTGTAGTATTCGATCTAACATGAAAACTCTGCTTTTATTTTACCATTTTAACTGCATAATAGCTAAGAATACGCGTGAAGCTTTCAGTTGGGTATGTGGAGAGAAGTGGGAATCACATTTAGAAATGTTCCCTGTAGTTCTCATCACATCCTACTGGCCCATATCATTTGCTTTCCACAGTTAAAAATATATGGGTCAAGTTTAGTCTAACTGCCGAGAAAGCCCTCTCTATTTCTCTGTGTGTGTGTGTGTGTGTGTGTGTGTATTTTTAAATTTAAAAATGATTGACACAAAATGTTTTTTTGACCCAAATTATTTTTATCAGCCCAAGGTAGGTGACTCTGGTGGGATCCAATGTAGCTCTTGATAGGAGAATGAATGAATAAATTATTAGAAATCTCTGTAATGAGGGAAAAATAAAATGACTGTTAATTATCCAGTAAATCATGCTCAAGAAGCCCCATTAGTACTTGTTTATGTCTCCAGAATTTTTTTTTCTCTGAAGGAAGCAAAAGACAAAGTTCTTCCAGGAGAACTTTGGGCTTGGTGGTTCCAAGACAAGAATGGCCATCAGACACAAGCATGTATAGTTGTGCTCCTTTCTTACATTCTACTAAAAGCAGAAAACCCATTCTGCTTTCAGTAGACAACCATTCAGAAAACCCATACCTCATCTGATCCCATATCACAGAAGCAGTGTTTGGTTTGATTAACACCTGACAAAATATAGCAGCTCCATTTAACATAGATACCAGAGACAATAGATTTCCTTCCCTCCACCCTAATACTGGACTGGTTTTGATACTGCAGCTACAAAGCACCATCATGAGGTGTGATATCCATTATTCTCTATCAATAATTAACACCCACAATAAAGACCCTGCTTTGGCCTTAAAAGTCAGATTAGCACATTCAGACATAACTAATCATCACTCAAATTCTTTTGAGATTTTTTTGATGCAGCTTTATAGGCACTGCACCTAAGGAGGAGCAATATAAGACAGAAAGAAGTTGTCAATTTCCTTCTTCACTGTCTGGACTTGTTAATATTCAGGAAGGATGAGCCCTCTGGATTCATGGTAATATATATGTATATATAAAATATATGTATAATATATTTATATATGAAGGCATATATGATTGAAAATATTAAGTAATGTCTATTTTTTTTCATGGTATGTACCCAAAAGCATCAAGAAAGTTTGGTCGAAGCCCATTTACTTATTATAGATTCTTGACCTTTAAAGAGTATATATACCCTAATAGAAAATAAAATACCAAAACAGAGGATAAAATATTTTCTTACTGTCCCTGCTACTGGAAAATCATTTCAATGAAAAAGTGACAAACAAGTAAATTCATAAGAACTATCATTTAATTGTAATTATTTTTGCTAATGGCTGTCAATATCAAGAAACAACTATGCTTATCAATAATAAGATTTGGTTTTCTTCTCAAAGAGAGACACAGGGCTAAGTGAGAAACATTTCCATTATACCAAATCAAGTTCAGTCAAAGGAAGGCAATGGGAATACGCTGGCAAATTACTATTGCTGACAGAGTGCATATAATTTATCTCAGAATTTTTTAACCAGGCAAAAAGACACAAGGAAATGTTTTCTTATTTTCAGCATTTTAAGAAGGTAGGAAAACAAAAACTTTGTCTGGGGACATTTAGTGTCCTTCACAAGACAAACTGCTGAGCTTGGAGGTGACAGGGAACAGTAGAGTTCAAGTCCATTTTGAAGATGCTCCCAACAGTCAGCCTCAAGAGAGATGTGATGCAGCCTCTGATAAGAATAACGGATTTAGTTCATTACTTACTGAAAACGTTCTGCTCTGAGATGGAGTATCCTCAAAGCAACAGGGAAAATTTCAACTTCCTTTAAAATTGGCAAGAAGGGTGGTTGGTGAAGTGAATACCTATTACCCACAGGTACTAAAAACAATCAAACATAAAAGCCATCTTCTAGGGATTACCTCATTTTTAAATCAACCATAAACATTCAGGTCAGGCTTCCAAGAGATGCAACTAACATCAACAAACACCCATTGAAATGAATCATGGAATCATTCCCTTCTATAGTAACTTCCAAAAATGAGAGAAAGAAATTGACATGGTGACCTTTCAGAGTGTCAGTCCTTTTTTGTCCTGTACCAACTGCCACACAGATTTCTTATTTCTTTAATAAATGGTCTTCAAGACCCTATTTAAAATAAGCAGCATATTCTTGGAAATACCCTCATCAAAATTCAGCATTGAATTTTGATTGTAAGATAATTTCCTAGATAGAAATACATAGAGAATTTCAAAAGCTATATGCTAAAATCCCAAAATAGCAAATTGAAAATTCTAGCTTAGACTTTATAGACCCACATAGTAATGGAATGATTCTGCTAAGTTACTATTTCTGACAGAGTAACTATAATTTTATCCCACTTATCTAATGGATTTATGCACATTAAAATAACATCTTTTTTGATTAGATTCATTAAGCACAATTTGCACTTTAAAATAACAGTTGCAGGCATAAGATAGTGAGTCTAGAAAATAACTGGTAAAGGCTTTTGAGGAATATGTCTCCATTATTTGGATAAGCTTATTTTCTTCTTTTAATGAATTAACACTCCAGTGTAGAGTTTCCTGGAATAATAATATGATTATTTTAAGATTACAAAGTTTTCAAGTTACTTATTTGTTCAATTAGTATTCTTGTCCATAAAAACAAAATTTGGGGCTAAATGATGTTTAAAGTTTCTTTTATCTAGGATGACCATAAAATGTATCATCCACATTGGGACACTTTTGACAGTAAAATGAAATGTCATCAATAATTACACTGGGGGCTGGGCACAGTGGCTCATGCCTTTAATCCTAGCCCTCTGGGAGGCAGAGGCAAGAGGATTGCTTAAGGTCACGAGTTTAAGACCAGCCCAAGCAACAGCGAGACCCCTGTCTCTACTAAAAAAAAGAAAGAAAAGAAAAAAATTAGCCAGACAACTAAAAAAATAGAAAAATTAGCTGGGCATAGTGGCACATGTCTGTAGTCCCACCTACTTGGGGGGCTGAGGTAGGAGGATCACTTGAGCCCAGGAGTTTAAGGTTGCTGTGAGCTAGGCTGATGCCAGAACACTCTAGCCTGGGCAACAGAGCAAGACTCTGTCTCAAAAAGAGAAAAATATTACACTAGAAAAACAGCCACAAACTGGGATGGTCCCAGGTGAGGCAGGACATATAGTCATCCAATTTTAGCCCACATGTTTAATTATTTTCAGGTATAGAAAAGGGCTTGAACTGCTTTGTGTCAATTATAAGTCATTTACATTAGCAACAGTCACATTAATAAATAAATATTTTTATGTGTAAATTGTGTGCTTCTAAAGGGATACAAAATAAATTTTTGTCCTTCAAGTTTAAATATTCTCTGTAATGTTACTTGCACTCTCAATTTGTTTAGCAAATCAACTTTTGCAATGATAAGAAAGGAAAAATGTTGCAGCAGATACTTGTGAATTCTAAATTTCAAATTAATAGGTTCTAAATTGCATAGAAGGGGTCCTCCACTTCCTAAAACCACATTGAATAAATGGGCTACACAAAAGTTTACAAAATCTAAGGCTCACTAAGATTTTATTCAATAGTTCTTCATTTCCTGGACCACCATTAACAACCAGGTCATTAACAATCACAGAGTTAGCTGATGATCACACCAATGAAATAGAATACTTCCCTTAACTGATTCATTCTCTATAATATATTTCTACCTACTGCTATGCTCTAAGGCTAATTTTCAGCTGAATAGTGTGAAACAAAGGTTTTATTTTTTAATTTCAGAATATTATGAGGGTACAAATGTTTTAGTAATATGGCTTACTTTGGGACTGCTCAAGTCAAAGTTATAAGTCTGTCCATCACCCAAATAGTGAACATTGTACCTATTAGGTATGATTTCACCCATCCCCTCCTAACTCCTTCCACCTGCTTGATTTCCCTTGAGTTTTACTTCCATCTGTGCATATAAGTGCTGATCAGTTAGTTCCAGCTTAATAGTGAGTACGTGTGGTGTATGTTTTTCCTTTCTTGCACTACTTCACTCAAGAGGATGGTGTCTAGGTCCATCTAGATTGTTGCAAAATGTATTAATTCATTTTTTTAATGGCTGAGTAGTACTCTATGGTATCATATACCGCATTTTGTTAATCCACTCATGAAATGATGGGCACTTCGGTTGATTCCACATCTCTGTGATTGTGAATTGTGCTGCAATAAACATTCTAGTGCAAGTGTCCTTTTGATAAAATATCTCTTTTTTTCTTTGGGTAAATACCCAGTAGTGAGGATTGCTGGATCAAACGGTAGGTCTACTTTTAGTTCTTTGAGGAATCTCCATACTATTTTCCATAGAGGTTGTACTAGTTTGCAGTACCATGAACAGTGTATAAGTGCTCCTTTCTCTTTGCATCCACACCAGCCTCTATTGTTTTGATGCTTTTTGATAAAAGCCATTCTTATTGGGGTTAGGTGATACCTGGTTGTGGTTTTGATTTGCATTTTTCTGATGATTAAGGGAACTGAGCATTTTTTTCAAATGTTTATTGGCTCTTAGTCTATCTTCTTTTGAAAAGCTTCTGTTCATGCCTTTTGCCCACTTTTTAATAGGGTTGTTTGATTTTTTCTTGCTGATTTGTTTGAGTTTTTTATAGATTCTGGTTATCAGATATGTAGCATACAAATATTTATGTAGCATACAAATATTTTCTCCCATTCTGTAGGTTGTCTATTTTATCTGTTGATTGTTTCCTTGGCTGTGCAGAAGCTTTTGAATTTAATCAAACAAGAACAAAAATTAATAAATGTTACCATTTCTGGGTCATTTTGGATTAGGTATATATAAAGAATATTGTTGAATTATTTTTTTCTTATATGATATATCTTTCTATAAGAAAGGAATTGGTCCTGCTCTGGTATAGTTCTGCTATGATTTTGCTTATGGTTATCATTAATTTAAAAAACTAATCCCTATTTATCCAATTATCAGAATCATAAAGACATATTATCCTTTGTGATTCTTTTATTTTTTTCTTCATATTCAATCTCTATAGAGACTGTCAGAAATCGCCAATTCCAACTATACTGGTAAGTCATCATGATGGGGTCTTGGGAAAAGTTTTCAATTAGCAATGATCATGCCTTGGATAAACCTCATTTGCTATGATATTGCCACTGTGCAAAGCTAACCTTAGAGATTCTCTTGTTTCAAATACAGTTTACTCAGATATTTCTGTGTACTTCTTTTTCTTTTCCTTTTGCTCTTTATTTACTCTTGAAAATTGAGAATATTTTTCAGTAGGTATAGTCTTAGGGGCATTTGTATGATAATATAAATTCATAGTTATAACCTTTACCCAAATTTCCTGTTTCTGACCAGTATTTTTCTGAGTCCTTCCCTAACCAGGAAGTGTCTTTATACCAACTCCCCTCTTTTTCTTATTTGATGGAGTCCATTAGAACACAATCCCAGAATGCATTTCTACTGGAGTTCTTTCTGTTTCTGACCCTGATTATGATGACAATACTGAAAATGAGGATCTCAGAGACCAGTACCATTTCCTGGCTTCCCTTCCCTTAATCAGTCTCCATTTGCCCGAGTTTCCCTTCCAGATTTGTGATAGTAGCTGTCTAGTAGACTTCATTTTTGGTTTTGAATTTTAGTCTTTTTTCTGTATTGTCACAGGTATTTTAATTTACACATTAGGAATGGCCCAAAGCTATTTTAAGACCGAAGTCATCGTAAGCTATTTTGTATGGCAATAATTTGAGAGTAATAGCAATGACCCACTGAAAACTTTATTTTTAAAAATTCTCAGAAAAGCAAAGAAGTTATCACCCCTTAGAAGCAATTCTGATATTAGGAAAGCTCAGAATAAACAATTATTTTCTTATTTATAATGTAATATTTTTAGGCTATTTAAAACCCAGTTCTTGTTTTATCCCCAAAGTTCTTGAGCATTTTTCAAAGATGATCTCGAAGAGGAGTATATCATCTTAGTCACCTGCACTGGGAGGACTGCCTTCAGCATTTTTTCAATAACAAAGACGAACAACCCAGGTGCCCATCAATACATGAGTGGATCAACAAAATGTGGTATATG
>VBSM01001124.1:48066244-48077791 GCA_008086735.1 Cheirogaleus medius
AAAAAAAAAAGTTGGTGGGGCTTTCAGGAAAGAGCCAACTGCAGTTATTCATTGGTGCCTGTAATCAGCTAGCCCCTCAGAAGAAGCACTTGAACGCTTCTTCTGGCAGTGGGTGGGGCCCTGAGCTCTCAGGGGATTGCTTGTTCTCCACCACAGCAGAGGTAGGTGGAGGAGCAAGGCTGGGCAGGGCTAAGTCAGGCAAACCTGCCTTCAGACTTCGCAGAAGTAGGTCTGGAACTGTCCATGCAAGGATCGAAGGTCACTCCCAGGCTGCTGGGGAAGGCCACTCCAAAGGGGGCTGAAGCATCCCCACCAAACTGGAAAGTCTGCTTGTGGGGAAGGGGCCATCTGCAATTACTGGCTATCAGGAGTAAGTTTTGTTTCTCTTCCCCGACTCTTCCCCTTCCTGGAGAGACCCCTTCCAGTGTCTGGTTGTAAATGGGCATTTGAATTCGCTAAGCTCGCCAGCAAGGGCGCCCTGCCTGTGGACCCGCCCCAGTCCGAAGGCCTGGTTTTCCTGCGGGGGCGATGGTGCTCTGCCAGTTCACTGCGGTTTGGACCCCACAGTGCACCCTCCTGTCTGTTCTGCCCATGTGGGCTCCTCTGCCTCTGGAGTTTAGCTCTCAATTTTCCTCTCTGTGCCCCCAAACAAACCAGTTGAGTCCTGGGGGTGTGGGATCCGGCCCCACATGCCCGTCTCGCTGGTGGGCAGTCTCTGGGGAATGTCAGCAGGCAGAGAGCTCCCAGACCAAGCACCCCTAGCTCCACTGCAGGTCCTCAAGGGGAAAGGTGTGGGCTCTTCTCTCTGTGGAAACCTCAGACTGGAGGGTGCACCAGCAGGGTGCAGGCGGCTGCTTTTGAAAGCCTTAGTTCACTGGCCCCTGTCAGCTGCAGTGTGCGGGTGTAGGAGTGGGGGAGGAAGAGTCCGAATGGAAGAGAGCCAGAACTTCAGTTCCTCTGGTCTCTCACTGTGGAAGGAAACCTGCACGGAATGTCCAAGCTCTGGGATCACACAATATCTCTGGGGCCCACCACAGTCCGGGCAGGAGATGGGAACTATCTGTGTGGGAACAGGAGATGCGAAAACTGAAGCGCTGGAGCTCTCTGGGGCGGAGAAGCAGTACTGCATCCGCCCTCTTGGCTGGAAGCTGTGGGCATGGGGGCCGACCTGCAAAGGGGCTGGAAATCTGATGCTTCACTTTCAAGAGGGTCCTAGTTCAGTAGTTAAAGCAGTACTTGGGCTCATGAGAGTGGAAAAGCTCCCAAGCAGCTCAGCAGCCCGCCAACTACCAGAGGTGTGTGGGAAGGAGAAATGAAACCCCCAACTACCGCCTTCACTGGGCTCCGACCTTCTCCACGGTTGATTTCTATCGATATCTTTTTTCTTCCTGTTCTACTTTACAATTTCTTTCTGTGAAGTCTCCAGCAGCCTTCGGCACCTTTCCCCCAAAACTACACCTGAGCTGTGTAATTCCATTTCCCCCTCTCTTCTGTCTGAAACCCTTCCTTCCCTCTGGGACAATATGGGAACCAAAGTCTCTAGTGAGCCGTCTTTTCTCCTCTGAGGAAGACTGTATTTTAATAATGGGTCTACCACTTATTTGTCTTTCTATGTCTCTATTTCTTCATCTTAAAAATGGGAATAAAATAATTCCTGTCTTATCAGGTTGTTATGGGTATTACATGTCAAAGTCTTAAAACATAGTAAAGATTTAACAATATTAGACATTGCTATGATCACAACTGCAGGTATATGCGTACAAAGAAGGTATTTGAAAAACAGGTCATTATTGCAAAATCAAAAATTCATTCACAGTTTATGCACAAATCCATATTATCCTTTCATATCCCAAGAAGATACTGAGCTTCTCAAGAATACATATGTTAAGGATATGAGCACCTATTTTAGAAAAATAAATGGATATGCACAATTGCTACACAAAGGGCTTGGAGAGCCTCCCCTTCCCATCGCAGAAAACTCCTACATGTGCATTTTTCATCATTTGATCCAAAGAGGACAATGACAAGTGTCTAATAGGCCTTTAAGTTGTAGCACCATAACTACCACAAAGAGGCCATGGTTAATTGCACAGTTCTGAAGCATTATCAGGGTACTGTGGTGTTTTTGTGATGCTTCCTGTACATTGTTACTAAGAAAAAATAATGCTGCTTTAGTATACTATCCCCAGAGAGCAGATTCTCATTCCTCCAACACAGCATGTGGTCAATATAAAGTAAATGTTAAATTCTCTAACAATTCAATTAACTAGTGATGCCTGAAATGCAGTAATTAACATTTAACATAGAAGTACTGGAGACTATTTACTGAGATCTAAACTGTCAGCCCTGTTAATTATTCAAAGACTAGTTAACAGTGACTTTGGTCCCCTGCCCTTCACTAAGACACAACATAAACTAGGTCAGACAATGGGTCACAGAGTGTGGTTTAGGAAGAATAAAAGGCATTCAATTTCTCTGTGGACTCTTCTGTTGTCATATTAATGTTTATACATTGGTTGTATCTCTACAAGTAACGTAATAATCATCAAACTTGGTAAAAAAAATCTACCATCCTGGATAAGATTCTGCAATCACCATTCTGTTCACTGGTCAATATGTCTGTTCTTAGTCCAACATGACACTGTTTTGTTCTTAGACCTTTATGACCTATTAGAGCATTAAGACTTAGTATGTCTTAATATCTGATAAAACAGCTTCTCTCCTTTATCCTTCTTTTTCCATAGTTTGTTAAGAAATAGGTCAAATTTTCTTGCTTCTTTTCATATTCCATAACTTTTTGATTGACTGCTAGGCACTGTATGTAAAATAATAGTAAAGAATGAAGTAAAGAACTAAGTAAATAATATTTCATGCAAAAAAGGGAATGTGCCTTCTGTTGGGACACTGAGTCCACGTAGACTGTAGTTGAGCATCAGATCTCTCATGTTTGTGCCTATAGGAAGTCTGAGGTTTCTCTCAGCTCATCTACCTTGCCCCTAGTCTTTCTCCCGGGATTCCGTAACAGCCTGTGGGAAAAGGATGGCGCAAACAGCCCCTCTTTGTGTCTGGGGATCCTAGAGAGACTAAACCATCCTATAATACCAGCTCACACATGGGCTTTAAAATGTTGTTAACATTTCAACAGATATCTTTTCACCTGTCTCTAGAGTAGATTCTCCCTCCTCTGCTGCACACCAAGGATGGAAGCAGCTGTGGATCTCTCTCCCAGGAAGGGCTCACCACTCTCTGGGATTTTGCTCATTAGGTGTCTTTGCATCCTCAGTGTTCAGTTGGGTTTTTTTAAAAAAAACATTATTTCTCAGATTGTGATCATAATTAGGATGAGAGTGGAGAATTCTTGAAATGTTCTTGATCCTACGCTAAAGTGGAAGTCCTTTATTTGGTATTCATGACTAAGATATGGGTCTATATTCTCTTCAGAATCACAAATATGCTAGGCTCATTTTCAATTTTCTGTAACAACATTAAAACAATAGAAATTCTCTTCTCCTTGAAAGTTTGTTAGAACTCATCCTTAAAACTATCAAGACCCTGATATTTGAGGAATAAGATACCTGACTATTATTCTAATTTCTTTAATGCTTATGGATTTTTAAAATTCTCAATTCTGTGTGTGTGTTAATACGGCAGGTTTTGAGGGGGGGGTTGGTTTTTGTTTGTTTGTTTTTACATATTTTTCCATTTCACCTAGTGTTTTAACTTATTGGTATACTTTTATTATGCCTTTGTTCTGGGGGAGTGGAATACAGACATAGACAAGACTCATTTCCTGCCCTCAAACGGCTGGTCATTGAGAGGTGGACACATAATTACATAAAAATTATATGTAACTACAAAGAAAGGTTGGGTAGTTGACTTCTCAGAGGTAGCACAAGAAATCACATACTTTGTGAATTTACCTAAATTAAGGATCTATACTTCAAAATAAATAAATAAATAACCTATTTAACCCAGAGAGACTGATTCTCCAGGAAACAAAGTCATAAGAGACCAATATTTAAGTATGAATAATAATTGCTTAGAGTGTCTGTCCTTTCCAGTGATAGACATCTGTTGTCTGCCATCTAGGTCACACCCTTTCCTAGTGATGAAGCATAAGAGAGAGATAAATTAGCTGTTAGCTCCTTGGGGCAATGTGGTTACAAAAACACAAAATATCTTTTAAAAAGTATTTGTTTTGTCTACAGTTATTTCTTCTTTTAAATACTTTCATTGATTCATTGCACCTTCTATATGTTTTTTCCTTAGTATTTCCAGAAGCCTATCCTTCTAATCCAAGGAACCAGTTTTTGTTTTATAATTTTCTCTATTACTTTTTACTTCTTTGTTTCTTTGATTTCTACATTTATTTATTATTTCTTGTTTCTCTGGGCTCATTTTATTGACTTCCCCCCCCAAATTCTTGTGTTGAATATTAGCGCATTTTTAATTTAACTTTATATTATGAAAAATTTTAAGACACACAAATAAAGAGAATAGTATAATGTACTAACAAGAATATGCCCCAATGTGTTCAACCAACTTCAACTATTATCAACTCATGGTCTACCTTATTTCTTTTATACCTTCATATATCTTCCCTTTATTATTTTGAAGGAAATCTTAAATACTATATCATTTCATTCATAAATATTTTACTGCCACCTCCAAAAGATAAGGACTCACTTAAAACTCAAAATATCATTATCATACTTTTTGAAAAGCCAAAATAATACCTTAATATTATTAAATATTGAATTAGGGTTCAAATTTCAATTATTGTCTCCTATTAGTCTGAATCCACACACTGTAATTAGCTAATATGTCTTTTAAATCCCTTTAATCTATATATTCTTCCATGTCTTTTTTGTTTCTTGAAATTCAAATAATTTGCTGAAGAAATCGGGTTGTTTATGGCATTTCCCATAGCCTACATTTTGCTGCCTGGATCCCTGCACTGTCATTTAAAATGTTTTTTATCACTTGTACTTCTAGCTTTTTGTAGTTGAGTCTAAAGTCTAATCAGATGTCAAGTTGATTTTCTGGCAAGACTATTTCATAGATGATACTCTATATTTCCATTTAGAGGCTTATAATGTCTGGCTGTCTTTCTTTTTTGTGATATTGCAGCCACTGATGGTCACTGCCTAGATTCACTATCTTTAGGGTTTTTAAAGTGATGATATTCTAACGTTTTAATTTCTTCTTGTTTTGGTAGCTCGAATACTTTTATAAAAAGAAACTTCCACTACTGGCTAGTTCATTAGGTTGAACACAATTTAGTTTGGAAAGAGAGAATAGATGCTTGATTTTTTTTTCTCTTTTTACCTATATTACAGCTTTCAAAAATGATGAGCTTGTTTCCCACTATACTTCAAAAATGACTAAGAAAGTTTTGTGTTCTTATGAACTCATCGATCTAAGTGTATGATGTATTTAATGCTATATTTTAATCATTATCCTTACTGATGTTCAAATTGTCCCAGCTCTGGCTAGTGGGAGCCTATTTAAGTTAGGTTCTGAGTCTGTTTAGTATGACCTTAGTAGTCTTTGAGAGTGTTTTTATTTAGTTCTGTTTTTTGAAAAGAAGCTATTAGGACAATTATATCAAAAGAAAATATTCTAGATTTACCTTGTACATATCCTCCATAGATCTGGAATCAGCTATTTCCTCTAAGAATTCTGTTCCCATCTAATGGAAAATGGTATTTAGAAACTACACAAGCTGAACTTTACAGATTTGGTCATTGTTTCTAAGCATTGTTAATGGACAATATTTTTAAAATCATTTGTATGACCTGATAAATTTATTTAGACTAAACATTTATTTCTAAGTTCCGCTTTAGCCAAGTACTACAAATTTTGACTATTTTCATTATAATTTCAATGTAAATATTTCTCATTTTCCCTTATAATTTCCTTTTAATTCAAGTGTTATTTTTTAATTTATTTAATTTCTAAACATATAAGTTTTTAAAGCTGATTTTAGTTACTAATTTTGTTGCCTTGTGGTTGAAGAACATAGTCAGGATGGTATTGATCCTTTCCAACACAGAGAGGCTTCTTTTATGGCCTAATAATACGTTACATTTGTAAAAGTTCTGTATTTTATATTTTAAAAAAGTATAATCCATTAGTCCTGAGAAACTGGACATGTCTAGGGTGGATTCCCGAGAATATCTTCTCAGGCTTCATCTGTTCTTTCTTATTTTTCAGCCCAGTAGGGCTTTTGTGCTGCCCAGTGTGTACAGGCCTCAGGGCCATGGCCATCATTTCTACTAATATCTTCAGCAAAAGGGCAGGCGATGATTCTTCCAAAGCAAGTCCAGGAGGAAGCTTTATTCTATTCAAACCTCTTCCTGCTGTTTCCAACAACCATCTGTCCTGTGACCCAGCTGCCCATGTACTCAAACACCACACACACACACATACACACACACATGAGTTTGGTTCTTTGTGGTTTATTGGTTCTCTCTGGCTTCTATAGATTCTACAGGTTTGATTTTAACCCAGTAGCTTATGCTATTAATAGTCACTATCACGGCAGGAAACAGAAGCTTCCCCATGTTCATTTTTAAGCTAGTTATTGGATTAACAGCATTTGAAAATTAAGTCATAGACAACATCTAAGAAATAACCTCTTAACTTGAATGCTATGTGAAATTGTCTTGAAACCACACCAGTCTTAAGTCCTAGTTTGGGGAGCAAGGGTACTCAGACTTGTAAAGTCATCAAGATGCTCAAATAATAGTATTTTCAGAAGATTTTAGTAGGAAAAAAAAGAAGACAGCAAAATCAGAGATAAATGTGCCTTTGTACCCAATCCAAGACATTTTATTTGGCACGGGGGTGGAGAGGAACGACAGCAGGGGAGAAAGACAAATCTGAAACATGTTCTAACATAAATGTTAAGCAAGCAAGGATGATTTTCCCCCTAAGCAGCTAATTATACTGCACCAAGCATTACCATGAATTAATGGATAATTATTCTCTGACCATTGAGGACTACAACTTTCAAGAAAACACAGAGAGAAGAAGATATTTAAATTTGTCCTCTTAAGAAGGGGAATTTTTATAAAAGTATTTTTTCTGATTATAAAAGTGGCAAATGTCCTTTAAGGAAAATGCAGAAAATTATATGAAGAAAAAAATGTAATTTCAACCACCAAAGAAAATTGCTCTTCTTCATTACTATAGCATTTTGCTTTAGCATCTTCCAACCCTTAAAAATAGATATGTATGAATATGTACTTAAATATTTTATGTAATACATAATGTATATTCAATAACTTTTATATAATTTATAACATTTTTTCTATTCAGTTTTATGTTCTATGGTATAGTGATTAGAATGTATAGATTTAATTTCCAGCTTTACTATTCATTAAGTGTGGGATCTTGAGCAAGTTACTTTACCACGCCAATATTTCATTATAGTTTTATATTTTCAGTCTAGAATTTATAGATCTATCTGGGTTTTTATTAATATTTATCTACATTTCCTAAAATTATTATTAAACAATGTATTCCTTTTAAATTACTCTGTTATCCTTCCTTTACAATATAGCAAGTTCTTATGTCTATATTAAAATTTGTTTTATACTAGTCTATTTAGTCAATATATCTATTGAATCATTAGTTAATAAACTTGTTTAAATCAACTATAAAATATATTTTAATATCTAGTATGGCAAGTTCTTCCACTTTATTATTTTTTAAATGTAATTAATTTTTTTCTTATCCATTTATTGTTATAGAAGAAGAATACCAGAAACATTTTGTCTTAAAACTTTTCAGTTAAAATAATTTATAACTTCATAATATTAGCAGAAATTTCCATAACTGTTAACATTGTACCCCTATCAATTCTAGGCTAAAAGATATTCCAGGTGTTTTCTGTGCAATATATTTCATCCCTTCAAAAACTAGTTCAGAAAGATAAAATTATAGCTATTTTTAAGTGAGGAAACTAAAGTTCAGGGCGATAAGCAACATGTTCAAGGTTACAAAACTACTAAGTGGCAGAAATAGAATTCAAATCCAGAGGTTTTCTTTTTTTTACTTCAAAGATGGGACGGGGTACAGTCCTCTTTGAACAAATTCACACTCTCCTTTTCAACTAGGAAAGTAAATAATTTTTTTATTTATATATTTTGTAAGGCATATTTGGAAAAAGGAAAAAAAAAGTTGCACCTAAAAAAACAAAAAGAAAGAAGAGATGGTAGAAGGAAGTCCTGGTTGGAAGCCAATGTCAGGGAATGGGGTCTGAGTTCAGTGCCATGGACAAGCATCACAAGAACAGCAAACAGCCACATTAGGTCTCCCCAGCTGTTGTCATACTTTATTTCCCACTAGATATTCATTGGACCTTGTCTTTTGCTCCCAAATTCCATTTAAATGTTTTACTAATATTTGAAAATGCCATGGTAAATAAATGTGATAATGGCTGAAGAATAAACATAAAAGCTATCCTGTTGTCAGCCACAATATAGGCCAACTTTTCATTTGATTACTTCATCTAATCCCTCTTTTTCTCAATTTATGTATGAGGAAACTGAGGGTCACAAACATTAAGTAATTTGGCAAAAAAAAAAAAAATCACAAAAACCTCACAGACTTTGTCTTACTGCCTTAGCATGATAAAGTTGGGGTAAAATTGTTAGGTTTTCAGTCTCTAGTAAGGTTGTAAAGGCATGTGTATCCCATCAACTTATTTTGAGACCTTTAGTCACAATAGTGACAAAAAACAAGCTAAATGCTGAGTTTTCCCTCTACTCTTTTCAGGCAAAAAAAAAAAAAAGAAAGCCATATCCAAAGGTGTTCTGGATTAACAAATGGGAAGAAACAAAGGGAGGAATGTGGAATCAGCATGAGTAACTAGCTTACGACTATTTATCTAGAAGTGGGACATCATGTTTCATTATCCTCTCAAGGGGACCTGACTTTTACTTGCCTTAGAACACCATATTATCTGGACTCCAGTAACACTAGACCTGACCAACCTAAGCTGGATATGTACTTTCCTAAGTACAAAAGCTATACAGGTAGTAGGGTGGCAGGAAAGATACCATTCATGCTGGTTACAAGTATGCATATTTTCTACAGTTGAAGAAATAATCCTCAACATCCCTTCCCCATCAGGCTGCAAAGTACTTAAGGGCAGCATTGATAATAATTAACAGTTGTTCATTTTCTATTTTTGCTAGATAAGCTATCGTATTTGAGTCCTCACAACTTTAAGAAGTAGAATGTATTATCATAGACCATTTGATGCTGTTACAAATGCAGAAGAGAGAATTCAAAGCAAACTGTCCATAGTCACACTGGTGGTAGATGACAGAGGTTGGGTTTGAACGTAGTAAATGAGCTGTGGGATATGCTAGGATCTCAGGAACATAAACGAGTAAGAATGAGAAGGAAGTTAGGACTGGGAAGTCATCAGCACAGCTACTACCTGTGAAGCACTGGTTTTTGGCAAGGAGAGGCAATCATTAGGGATGTTACTAATGTGGGTATGGTTTGGGTCATTTTTTCTGCAATAGAGCACTAATTAAACATCCCAAAGTCATGCTATATAGTGATTGGAATAGTATCTAAAACATGGCATGTATGAAATAAATGTTGAATGAATAAATCAATTTGGATATTTGTATTAATAATAATGCAGACTTACATCGTATTAGACCCTATATTGCTAAAACTGGTCTTCATGGGAACCATGTCTGTCTTTGTCCTTGTGGAGCCACTAGTAGAATATATGAAGGGTTTTGCTTTAAGGAAGATACAGTATATATAAGAGTAAAATACGAAAAGAGTTGGTGGAAATGCCAAGTTAGGCATATACTACTATACACTGGCAATTAGCAAATGGAAAATGAAAGAACAGAAAATATAAACAATTAAACACCTTTCCAAAGTTCAAGGAAGGAGAAGTAGCTGAAAAACACAACACATTGAAAACAGAAGAGAATAAAAGAAAAAAGCAAGATTTAACAGTATGTTAATTTCCTGTGGCTGCTATAACAAAGTACAAGAGAAATTTATTCTCTCATAATTCTAGGGGCTAGAAGTACCAAACCAAGGCGTCAGCAGGATCATGTTCCCTCCAAAGACCTTATGGAAGAATTTTCCCTTGCTTCTTTTAGCTTCTGGTCGTTGCTGGCAATCCTTAATGTTCCAAGTGATGCTTGTAGATGCATCACTCCAATCGCTGCCTCCACTGTTTCCTAGTTTTTAGAACTTTATTATGGTAGCTCTAGGACATAATGCACACTTTGTACTGAGAAGTGGCGCACTGCTGTTACAAGTCCTTAAAAATGCAGAAGGGTAGTAGGTAGAGTCTAGAAGAATTTTGAGGCCCATAGTAGAAAAAGCCTAGATTATCTTGAAGAGACATAGAAAGTATTGTCCAGTGGAATGAAAATATCTATCCTGTCTCACCATAGTATTTGGGAAGCAGATAACTTGTTTTCTAGTTTTACAGGTCTACAGACGGAGAAGAAATTCTGCCTCAAGATTGCAGTGCCAACTTCTGTCTGAGTTTCCAGCCTGCCAACCTGCCCTACAGATTTCAGAGTTACTGCCCCCACAATCATGTGAGCTAATTTCTTAAAACATAAATGTCTTAATGTATATATGCATATATATATATGTGTTTGCATATATATACATATATATATATTTAATCTCCTTTTGGTTCTGTTCTGTGGAGAACACTGACATATAAAAATAGCTCTCAATATGTTTCATACCTAAATTAGCTTCATTCTTACATGAGCTCATTGAGCAATGTTAGAATTGATCATTTAGCAGGTTTGATTTCTTCAAAGCTTTGAGAAGTACATGTTAATTGGTAGCATAAAAATGTTTTTGTAAGAGTCATGGAAAATAAATATAAAGATTAATTATATAATGCTTAAATCTTTAGCAATATATGTTATTATATGTTTTCTTGATCTAATTAGAATGTAGCTGGTTGGCTATACTATATGTATCTCTAGAAGTTAGGCTATGGGTGTCTAGGTCAGAGCTTCAATAAATACTTAAATATAAACATGAAACAATGAGGTTGATGATAATTATCAGTTGACTACAAACAATACAGTGAATATTTTCTCTCTTCTCTGACTGTGTCCCTTCTCTCCTTAAAGATTTCTAAATAATTTCTAAGTTTCTACTAAAGGAAGATTCAGTTACATGCTGTGATTGAAGATTCCATGTGACACCAATGAACTTATGTTCATATATATAAATATATTAAGCTATTAATACTATACAAAGTGAATACCTATTGTACTGATACATTGTTCTCCTAGAGCTAACATCAGGGATCCACTGAAAAGTTTAAAAAGTTTAAAGGGCAACCAAGCATTGACACTACACTAAAGGAAAAAACTTGATATTTGAAACTACTGACTGAATATATTATATACCTTGAAAAATGCCTTCCTTGAAATGTATATAGCTCTCTGTGATAGTTTCCCAAGGGTATCTTTATATGTCCTATTCACCTGCATTCTTTTATTCTTTTTTTTTTCTTTTTTCTTT
>VBSM01001124.1:48083393-48108886 GCA_008086735.1 Cheirogaleus medius
AAAAAAAAAAAAAAACCACAATGAGATAGCACTGCTCATTTGTCAAAACCGAGAAACCTGGACACCAAAGCAAGGGGTGTCTCTTGCTTTGCTTTGCACAGTTGAACCAGGTACTAAACAGTCATAGACTCTTGGATTCCTTTCCTTCACACAGGCTTCCATGAACAATGGGAAATGGTACAGAATCCAGTTACAGAAAAAGAGCTACTGGAAGAATCCTGGTGCACAATAGGCCTCCCAGCAGCTCTCTTTAGCAGGTTACTGGAGTATAACAGCAAGAGAATTCACTGACATCTGATGCCAAGGTGGAAGGCCATCTCGTTTCAAACTCCATAGAGAGTAAAATGATTGGAATGGTTATCACCTGAGTCAATATCGACACAACAGAACAGAGCCAGCAGTCCACCACCAACATAGCCCCTGTACTCTGTGCATATCAGTACCACTTATCACAGACACAGCCTCTAGATACCCCAGGTTCTACTAACCCTCTTCAAGGCTTTCTGAGGAAATGCAAAGACGACATCAAATAAAAATTCCTAAAGAACGTTTCCCCTAGAAAAATGAAAAATAAACATTTTTAGAAAGCAAAAAAATAAACTATGTAAGCCTCTTGGCCTGGGTATTTTAAGTTCTTCCCACAAATAATACATTTTATCAGTAAAAGAAAATATGTCAAATATTGTTTTATCATTTTGATAGACTATAACAAGGATCTCATTTTATTTCTCTTATAAGAAATAAAATGCCACTTTTATGTCACAGTATGCGTATAGCAGACCCTCAGTAGATATGCATTGGAAAATAGATGCTGTTGCCATTTTTTGCACACTTTTGAAGTATGATTTTTACTTTCACAATAACCTTATGGTCCTCATTTTATAGAATTTATAGATGAAGATATTATAGATGAAGATTAGAGGGTTAACATCCAAATAGACAACTTATATTATTTTTTACATTTTTTAATTTGTACATATTCATGGGGTACAAGTGCAATTTTGCTATATTGATATATTTCATTGTGTTGACATCAAAGCATTCAGTGCATCCATCTCTGAAGCAACACACATTGTACCACTAAGCAATGTCCCGTCATCTACTGCTCCCACTCCCTTACCCCCTGGATCTCCATTTTCCATCATTTCACACTCTTCTTCCATGTGTACACATTATTAGCTCACACTGATAAGAGAAGACATGCAGTATTTGTCTTTCTGTGTCTGAGTTGTTTCACTTAAGATAATGGCCTTGAGTTCCATCCATGTTGCTGAAAAAGACATGATTTCATTCTTTTTTATGGCTGAATAGTACTCCACTGTTTAATATACCATATTTTCTTTATCTAATTCTCTGTTGATGGACAATTATGTTGATTGCATATCTTTGCTATTGTGAATAATGCTGTGATAAACATATGAATGCAGGTATCTTTTTGATATAATGATTTCTTTTCCTCTTGGTAGATAGCCAGTAGGGGCATTGCTGGATCCTATGGTAGTTCTATTTTTAGTTCTTTGAGAAATCTTCATAGTGTTTTCCATGGAGATTGTACTAATTTACCTTCCCACCAAGAGTGTGTAAGAGTTCCCTTTTCTCTGCATTCTCGTCAACATCTGTTATTTTTTTTTTTTTGTCTTTTAGTAATAGCCATTCTGATTGGTATAAGATGATATCTCATTGTGGCTTTAATTTGCAATTCTCTGATTATTAGTGATATTGAACATTTTTTCATATAATTGTTGGACATTTGTTTGTCTTCTTTTGAAAAATGTCTATTTATGTCCTTAGCCCATTTTTAATGGGATTACTTGTGGGTTTTTTTGTTGTTGCTGTTATTGTTAAGTTCCTTATAAATTCTGGATATTAGTCCCTGTTGGATCTATATACATTCTCTCCTATTCTGCAGGATGTTGGTTCACTCTGTTGACTGTGTCTTTTGCTCTGCAGGAGCTTTTTAGTTTAATTAAGTCCCATTTATCTAATTTTGTTTTTGTTGTCTGTGTATTTGGGGTCTTAGTCATGAATTCTTTACCTAGACCAAGGCCCAGAAGAGTTTTCCCTAAGTTTTTTTCTAGTGTTTTTATAGCTTCATGCCTGAAATTCAATTCTGTAATCCATCTTGAGTTGATTTTTATATATGGTGAGAAATAGGGGCCCAGTTTCATTCTTCTGCATATGGTAACCCAATTTTCCGGTACCATTTATTGAAAATGGTATCCTTTCCCCAGTGAATGTTCTTTGTTGATTTTGTCAAAGATCAGTTGACTGTAAATATGTGGCTTTATTCTGGGTTCTCCATTCTATTCTATTGATCTATGAGTCTATTTTTATGCCAGTCCCATGCTGTTTTGGTTATTACAGACTTGTAGTATAATTTGAAGTCAGGCAATGTGATGCCTCCAGTTTTGTTCTTTTTGTTTAGGATTACTTTGGCTATTCAGGCTCTTTTTTGGTTCCATATGTGTTTTTGAATTGTCTTTTTCTAATTCTGTGAAAAATAACATTGGTGCTTTGATACAGATTGTACTGAACCTATAGATTGCTTTGGGCAATAGACTCATTTTCTTCTGATCCATGAGTATGGGATATATTTCCATTTGTTTGTGTCATGTATAATTTCTTTCGTCAGTGTTTTGTATTCTTCCTTGTAGAAATATTTCACCTCCTTGGCTAAATGTATTCCTAGATATTTCATTGTTTTCTGTAGATATTGTAAATGGGATTGCCTTCTTGATTTGGTTCTTGGCTAGATAGTTATTGATGTAGAGAAATGCTACTGATTTCTATGCATTCATTTTGTATCCTCAAATTTTACTGAATTCATTTATTAAATCTAAGAGTTTTTTTGGTGGAATCTTTAGTTTTTTCTAAATATAAGATTATATCATCAGTGAACAGGGATAATTTGTCTTCCTATTTTCCAATTTGTATGCCTTTTATTTTTTTCTCTTGCCTGATTGTTCTGGGGAGGACTTCCAGTACTATGTTGAAGAAGATGGATGAAAGCGGGCATCCCTGTCTTATTCCAGTTCTTAAACAGAATTTTTAAAACTTTTCTCCATTAGGTATGATGTTGGCTTTGAGTTTGTTGTATATGACCTTTATTATTTTGAGGTATGTTCCTTCTATGTCTAGGTGTTGAAAACTTTTATCGTGAAGCGATGCTGAAGTTTATCAAATGCATTTTCTGTGTATGTTGAGATGATCATATGGTTTTTGTCCTTAATTCTGTTTATGTGATGTATCACATTTATGGATTTGCACAAGTTGAGCCATCCTTACATCCTTGGTATAAAACCCACTTGACCATTGTATATTATCTTTTTGATATGCTGTTGGATATAGTTTGCTAGTATTTTGTTGAGAATTTTTGCATCTACAAATAGACAATTTAATAATTAATATGGAAAAGGAAGACCATGAAAGACGAAGTTTGAAATATCTAACATAAAACAATGGATCAGCCCCCAAATGGCTTTTAAAGAAAAATTGTTTTTTCTCCAAGATAAATATACACATAAATCAATGAAAGAGAACTGGAGGTCTAGAAATATACCCCTACAAATATAGTTAACTGACATTTCATAATGGTGCAAAGGCAATCAATGTGTAATAGAAAAGATAGTCTTTTCAACAAATAGTAATGAACAATTGGACATATGTAGAAAGCAAAAAGTCTTGAATTCATACCTTGCATAATATATAAAAAATACTAAAAATGCATTATAGACCTAAATATAAAACCTAAAATTATAAAACTTTTATAAGAAAATAGAGGAAAAAATATTTATGACTTAGACTAGGCAAAGAGTTTAAATATGACACCTATGCCATGTGCTACAAGAGAAAAATGATAAATTGAACTTCATAAAAATTAAAAAACACTTCAATATAAGAGTTGCTTTATAAATTTTGAGACAGGTCTCACTCTGTTGCCTGAGCTAAAGTGCAATAATGTGGGTGGTCATAGCTAACTGCAGCCTCAAACTCTTGGACTCAAGTGATCCTCTTGCCTCAACCTCCCAAGTAGCTAGGACTACAGGCAGACATGACCATACCTGCCTAATTTTAAAACTTTTTGTATAGAGGGAGTCTTGCTATGTTGCCCAGGCTGGTCTCTAACTGACCCCATGTGATCCTCCTGCCTTGGCCTTCCAAAGTTAGAATAGCCATTATCAAAAATACAAAAGATAACAAAAGCTGATGAAGATATAAAGAAAAGAGAACTCTTATACTTTGTTAGTAGAAGTACAATTTAGTACAGCTACTATGGAAAACAATATAGAGGTTCCTCAAAAAATGAATAATAGCACTGCCCATGTCATCCAGAAATTCTACTACGCATTATAAATCCCCCCAAAATGAAATCAGAACTCCTATGATCACCGCAGTACTATCTACAATATCCAAGATAGGGGATCAAACAAAGTGTCCATCAACAGATTAATGGATGAAAAAATGTGGTGTATATATACACATTTCTCTAAGCCAAGTTTCTATTTTTGTACATGGTAGTTCCCAGGAGCTTTACCAGCTGGCATGTGACCAGAGAGTCTGTTGCTTCTAGCACCTGCCTCTTGGGGTCCTGACCACCCACATCTTTGCTCAGAGGGTCTTCACCCCTCATGACAGCTGCTGTTTCTTAAACATGCATGCTTAGAGCTCACTGCATTACTTCAGGGGATCTGGTGTAAATTCTTAACCATCTTTTAAAAAATGTAAAACTAACATATTAGCAATATTAAGACACATTATTTTTTAAAAGAAGATAGCACATGTATTTCCAAATTCCAATATAGATATTTTTATTTTTATATGCCCAATATCAGCCTGTACCCAGAAGCAATCGTACTGTTATATGGTTGTAATCATTGGTTTAGGAGGAATTTTATAGTCCTTTTTAAAATTTAACAAATCATAAACCATTCTCCATATACTACTCAGTCTTCATAATTACATTTTTAATAGCTGTATAATATTCCATCTAATGAATATAGTATAACATATTAAACTATATTCTCAGTGTTGGTAACTTAGCTTGCTTAATTTTTTCTTATAGATAATACTGCAATAAAATTATGTATTTGTGGACCACTTTCATTCATCTTATCAAGACATATTTCCTTCTTCCTACAAATCTCTGGGCTATAGATCCTTGGATAGACTATTACATCCTTTATAATTGATTTATTGATTCATTCATTCATAAAACACTTATTAAGTATATCCTATTTGGCTGGATTCTTAGAAATACAAAAATGTATAATACCTGCAAGGACCTTATAATATAGTGGGAAAGAGAGACTTATAAAAGATCATTAAAGTACAGTTGAATTTTGTAATAGAAAGAAACATAGTAAATTTTGGAAAAGGAACACAAAGTGGAAATGGTGTCTCTCTGAGAATGAGTAGATCAGGGAAGCTTTCTCAAGGACCAGAATGTCAAAAGATGAAGAGGATGGAAGGGGAAAGAGGTAGAAGATGCGGAAGAAAAAGAATGGGATTTATCAGCAGAAAAGACAGGGTGATATGAGAGAAAAAGGAAAGAAACAGCATGTAAATTACCTTACGTAAATCAAGAGGACTGAAGCTTAAAAGGTGAAACGCAGGAGTTACAATACTGGAGGTTATAAAAAAGAACATTAACAAGGCCAACGGGGCAAAGGAACTTGTAATACTGTAGAGCTGCACTTGTCTGATGCAGTGCCTCTAGCCACATGTGGTTAATTAAATTTAAATTCATTAAAATAAACAAAAATCAAATTTCAGTTTCTCATCCACACTAGCCAAATTTCAAGAGCCCTTTACTCACATTGGCTAGTGGCTACTTCATTGCAGAAAGTTCTACTGGAAGCATTTCTATCAACAATGGGAGTTTTGTTTGGAAAAGTCATGTTTTTATTTTCTTGCCTTGGGAGACGCAGAAAAGAGCCAGTTTTAAAACTACAACTGTTTCTTTGCAGTTGCCTATATAACTAGCTGAAAAAATGTGCGACTTTTTAGTTTTGTTAAACTTTGCTTTTTTAAGAAAGAAGATACCCTGGGCCAGTGAGAGAGAAAGCCCCATCTCACAGGAGCAAACCTGGTGATATCAGTGCCGGGATAAGCAAGACCTGATCAGGCAGCAGTAGTGAGAAGCAAAGGTGTTGTAAGAGACTGAGGCATAGCCAAGGGAGGGTTGACATCTGTGCACATTCTGTTTGATAAGAAGAGGCTTTGACACTTGGTCTATCTCTTCTCCATCTCTCAATACATACCTCAGGCATGGATGTAGAAGCAGCCAAATGGCCCCTGTAATCATATCCACTGCAGCGAGAAGCTCTGGGCTCTGAGGGTCTCCTATTTTGAGATACAGCCTGGAAAATGAGGGGAGATCATAAACACTACTACTTAGAGATAAACACCATCACTTCTGCCTCTGTTCATTACATCTGCATTAAATGAGCTTAATTCAATGTGGATGGGGTAATTTTTAAAAGGGTAAGTTTTTTCCACTTTAGGAGTGGTAAATCCTTTCCATAGGCTTGGAAACAATTTTTGCAACTTAAACTGTCATGTGCACTAGGGAAGCCAGGACCACAGATTCTTGAGCCTGATATAAAGTAAGTAACCCCTGGGACACCACCAGGGAACTCTGCACTGAAATTGGACCCAGAGTTAGAGGCAAGTAAGAAATTCTACTGAATTTTTATGTCAATTGTAAAATCTTTCTTCTTTCTCATCTTAAAAATTAACCAGTAGAAATGTTTTAAATAAAAATTTTAAGGTAAAAATTTGTATTAACTATTATAACATACCTCCTAAAGACAATTTAATGAATTGTCATAAAGTGAGCATATCCATTTAGTCAGCATCCAGATCAAGAAACAGAATATTACCAACGTCCCCAAAGCCCCTCCATGTGCTTCCTTCCAGTTACTATCTCCTCAATGGTAACCATTGCCCTAACTTCTAATATGTGCTTTAGTTTCGCCTGCTTTTAAATTATATACAAAGAGTAAAGCATGCACTGTCTGGCATCTGGTTTCTTTCACTCAGTATCATGTTAATTAATGGTTTTATTATATGGATTTAAAATTTTTTAGATCTGTCACATACATACAGGAAAATGTGCAACATGCATACATAAATTTAAAGTGAAATTATAAGAGAAAATCTATGTCCCCTACACAAGCTACAAAACGGATTTTTACCAGGATCTTAGAGATTCCCTGTGAGCCCTTCTTTCCCTGTAACCTGGCCTCCCTTTACTTAGACATTTCTCCTGTCCTTACCATCTCCCATGTCTTATCCCTAAACAATGTGTTATTAACTTTGAAAACCTGAATAGCAGTAACAACCTAGCTGTGTAAGGAAAGGGCACTATTGGCACTGTAGATGTAGATGAAGACTCCCAGGAGAAGACAGCCTGAAAGTGTTTGAGTCTTGCTTCATGTCACCGGAAGTCTACAAGAGCCCCTTCTGGGAAGGGTCCTTAATGAATTCTGGGACATCCTGGGCTCACTACGGTTCAGGCATGTACTGTAGCTGTGCAACAGGAATGTACTCAGGGCGTGAACTGGTCAGTTTTCTCTGCTTCTTGTTCATTGTCTTATCTTCCATTCTCAAGCAGAAGTCAGAACAGAAGACGTCTGTGAAGCAAACTGAGTGTCTTCAGCTTATCAGGCTGCAGGGTACAGAGGATTCAGTGCATGGTCAAGATATGCCAAGGGCGGATACGATTCTAACCTGCCCAACTCAGGCTCTTCTCCCTCCTTTTGCAGATACTGTTTTCAGGTTAAACTTAGAGGAATGGGCAATGGGGATCTTGTAAAAACAGCTCCAAACATGTTTTGATGTACAGCCCCTCACTCCCTGATCTCACTCTTGCTTCTTCCTGTAGGCAAGACTGTGAATGACATTGTACATAAATCATAGACATTGCTTCAGAAAAGAATAAGAAAGAGAGAAAGGAAATGTCTGCTCATCAAAGAAAATCACTTGGGCGAAGCCCTGTGTTAAAAGGCAGTGGTCTGCAAAGGGACACCATAGGAACACCAGGCCAGGTGGCACAGTGGTACCCTAAAGCAACCATCTGCTGTAGCTGTTGACTCTGTTTGCTTCCTCCAGAGATAAATAAATGAAGGCAGAATATATTTGATTGCTTTATTTCCCCCTTCTTCTCAATAGTAATAAAATCCAGTTTTCTAAATGGGAGTACATTGGAGGCTATTGTAGAGAAAGGGCAGCCAAAGGAAATTTCAGACAGAGTTGGAAAAATAAAGATAAATTCTTGTCCTGCGGTGCGTGGAGTTTAAGGCAAAATATAGAATCTGCCCTTTGTTTCCATCTTGTTTTCCTTTAATCCGTGTTAACACCCCCAATCCAAGGTGAGTGATGTAAACACAGAGCCAGAGCCTGCTCTTAGAGAATTAGTTCTGTTCATATGGAGAAATATGAAAAGCACCATTCTTTTCTGGCGGCAGCACAGCAGAGCCAATGTGAGGAGGAAAAGCTTGGCTCTTACATTTGGAATGTGTATCTAAAGCTTGTTTTCCATTCAGTTTGCACAATTGCAAGGGCCAAAGTGTTTCAGCAAGGTAAATGCATGTTCTGGACCTTGGAAAAGGCTCCTGAACTCATCCCAGGTTAAAACAGAAGCACAATGAAGGAGGATTTTTAAAAAAAATAGTATGAAAGCAGTTTACTCTTCACCTAACATTAGGAAAGTAGGAAATAAATTAATTATGTTAGTTTTAGTTGAAGGATGTTAATTTACCATAGCATTTGCAAAATATATTTTATAATGTCACTGGTACCGGATGCTAAAAGTTATATGAGAAGGAATTTTTGTGGTTAAATGTGTTCACCAAACAAGAGGTTAAAATAAGTGCATCACTAACTTTCTATTAATCGTGACATTAAAATACTAGACATTACAGCCTTGAACTGTTGTTGTTAGTAGGATATTTACTGTGTTTTTCTGGAAAAATGTGAAAATAGCTACAAATGTGAATATAGCTACATACTAAGTTTTTTCATTATATATCAAAAGCATTATTTCTTTGGATGCTGTATTTTTATTCTCAGAGGGAAATAGGAATTTTAAACCACAAGAGGGCAGCAGAATTACATTTTTGAAGCAAATGCTGCTTTTGAAGTTCAATATTGGGTCTAAACCATAATTACAGTGTAACAGTTACATGTCTTTTTCTAAATAGCTCTTATTAATTCTGATGGTGTTTTAAGAGTAAAGTTATTTTAATAGTAAATACTTGTAACTGTGGTTTGTTACAAATGAGACTACTTTCAAAGGAAAATACAATAAGATAATATTAATGAGTGAATGAAAGTGCCTCCGGAGGGTGAATTTCTCAAAAGTTGTATAAATTTCATTTTTAAATATCACATCATTAAAATTATACAAGTGATCTTTTCAATAATATTAAGGGATAGTGAAGAAATAAAGTAGACTTAGCAATAGCTAAAACTTGCCGTGGTTTTAAGTGTATGTATTATGAAAACTAGGCATAATTAAAATAAAAAAACCAGTAAACATAAAAACTCACAATGAATAACCCCAATTTTATGTAAAAAATAATTGAATAATTTCCTGCTGCTGAAGCCTACATTTTTTCATTTTTAGGATGCAGAAAAGTTCAATAGTTTTATTTAGCCACCAGGTGGTGCTGCCTTGAAGAGCCAAGGATTTTACATGTCCAAAACATGTTTATATATTCATCAGATTTTTTGAAAGTATAGACAGAGTTTAATTTCTGTGAGGGAGGCCTTTGAGAAAAATCTGCGGGAGGAAAACACATTGTCTGGAGCGGATACTTTATAAAACTACATGAAATTTGTGACATTCATTCAATGGTGAAATTTAATCACGGACAGTGATCTTTTCCTGAAAGAACAAAATAGCCTATTCTAACAAAGTCTCAGCCCGTGAAAGCTACTTATTTTTACCCATGAAACTGTTCCTTTTGTTTCTCAGGCAATGAAAAAACAATTGCATTTCATTACCCTTCACATTGATGAGAGGTAAAAGAAAATTGTTCCCTAATTCAACAAAAGATGGAGAAATAAAATACATCCCATTTAATATGTGTTACCTGTAGATGCTGAAGTAATTATATAGGTACAGAAGCCAAACTTCATCCACAGTCACTCATTCACCAAAAATAGTTTCATTTTAATTGGAGGGAATAAAAGACATGACGATAGATATTCTGCAGTAGCATGAACGAATTTGGAATGTGTTAACCACTTCATAAAGCACTGTGCTTCACAACGATTAATTTTTACATAGCTGACTAAATCATAACAACATTATAAAATATGACAAGGACGAACATGGTTATAGGTTTATCATGCATTATTGTCAAAATACCTTATAGGAAAAGAAACAACTAACATTTATTGAGCTCCATAGAGATGGTAAGGATTTTTCATTTCTTTACATTTAATCGTCAAAATAAGCCTTTGGAGGTATTATTATGTCCATTGTTCGGAAAGAGAACCAGACTTTGAATTCAGTTTTGACTCTGAAAGCCACACTCTTTGTACCAATGCACTCTCCCATGCCTTTGGCAGAGATTGCTAGATGATTCTCAACTTTTTTCGCTTCTGAATTCACATGGGCCTTTCAACTCAGCTTTCTAGTCAGCCAATACCAGTCAGTCACAGACAGTCATGCTAAAGCCTATTTTCCATCCTGGCCTTTTCAGTCACATTGCTCATAAGCAGAAGATCTCTTTTCTGAAAGTTTTTGTATAGTTCTAGAAATAATCATCAGCCTTGGAACACTAAGTTTTAACAGAGGTTGAGATATTTAATTTTAGTTTATGAAAGAATAAAATAAATCCATGTTTATTTGTGGGTGCTATATTGGCAGTGAGCAAACACTTGGATATATTTTTTTTAAGTTTCATTAATTCCATGTATAGGAATAGATGGACTCTTAAATATGTTAATACCTGAATTTTTTGTTAATCAATTAAACAAAATAATAATAAATAATAGCTAACATTTTATAAGTCCAGAGCTCTTAGTCAGTGTTACCTAGGGTTATAAGTGCTTTACACATGTCCTCAAAACAACCCTATGAGATACTCATTATTATTGTTCCCATTTTAAAGAAATTAAGGCAAAAAATTTTATACATCAATAACTCCACATTTCTAGGAATTGTGTTAGACCTTTTGGGTCAATTGTTTGGAAGGCCACAGCCTTGGACAGCTTTCTCCATTTTTTTCTGGGCCATTTGCTCATCCTGACTCAATAAAATTAGAGTAAAAAGTGTACCAATCCCTAATTCATGTTTTTTCAGCTGCAAACTCACCTTTTTCTACTTTATTTTGTGATGCTGCGGCTCTGAAGACATTTCTGCTTTGCCAGCTGCTCCTACAAGGCTCTACCAGAAGGGGATGCTAGAGGCTGAAGGAGAGAGAAGGACTTGTGGCTCCTGTCTGCTGGCAGCTCCTGTGACCATTCCTCCTATACGCCCTCACTCCAGCAGGAACAGGTGCTTCTTGTAGCAGCAACTGGATCCAGTTTGCAATTAGCTCAATGTTTGCAGCTGTTTCAACGCTTGCAGAAGCAGCCTTATCGTGCCCTCCCTCAGAGACACCAGCACCAGCTGAGCACAAGTGCCCCTTCCTCAGGTGTATGAGTTTCAGCTCCTTGGGGGGCCTTTCCCAAGCTTCTATGTTTTGTTAATCTCAACTGCATCCCTTTGCTCCTGCAGCCCTAGATGTGGTAGTTTTCTCTGTGAAAACTTTTTGCTTTTTAAATCACCTAACATTATGGATTGAATTGCGTCTCCTCCTACCACCAAAATATCTTAAGTCCTAACCTTCAGGGCTTGCAAATGTGACTTTATTAGGAAATAGGGTCCTTGAAGATGACTGCACTAACATGACGTCATCAGGGTCAATCCTAACCCAATATGATTGTATTCTTATAAAGGGGAAATTTGGACAAGAAACAGACATAGACACAGGGAGAACACCATGCGAAGATGAAGGCAGAGACCAGAATGATATATCTATAATCCAAGGATGGCCAAAAATTGCCACAAACCGTCAACAGCTGGGAAAGAGACATGGGCCAGATTCTTGGTCACAGCTCTCAGAGAGAAGAAATACTGCTGCTACCATGACCTCAGACTTCTAGCTTCCAGAACTGTTATTAATTTATTGTGAGACAATAAATTTCTGTTGTGTAAGACACCCAGCTTATGTCACTACATTATGGCAATTCTAGCAATGAAGTATGTACAGTTAACAACTTTATTCCTAATTAACAATTTTTTTAATCAAATTTTCTCTGCTAAAACAAATGGTGTGATTTTTTTTTTTTTTTTCCTGACTGGATCCTAAATGTTATAAACACAGAGAATCGTGGAATCTGTTTTGACTGTGGTAATCTTAATGATCATTCTTATTACATCACTGCCATATGACTGGTTAGCTTTAGCAAGAATGTGTCCAATCATGAAAATGTTAATGCTTCCTGGGAGAGCACTTTCCACTTTTAGTGGCTCTTAGGAAGACTGAGTGGCAGCTCTTCAAATATCCTCCTGTAGAAGCTCACAAAGAATCCCTTTAATAATCTAGCCCAGGATATTGCCTAAAGACAAGTTCAAGCTCACTGGTCTATGAAATTTCCTCCTCCCACCCACATCCTGCCTTCCTTGAAAAATTAAAACTCTCTTCTCCAAATTTTGGTATCTCTCCTGGCCTCTAATAGTGCTCAGAGTTCACAGGGAAGGGACTGACAAATAATCACAGGCTCTCTGACAACACTAAAAAGTGGTTTATCCACAACAATGCTTTGACTCCTTTAAAAGAACAATTGCACTCTTAGAAAATGCCCTGTTCTCCTAGACAAGTTGAGTCATCTGCTGTGATTTTTTGTGATTTCTTACCAAGACTCTATTTACCCCATGTTATTTTAATTATTTTGTGTCCAGTGTAACTTAAAAGTCCTTTTACTTAGCTTTAATGTTTTTAATAATCTTTATCTTACACTGAGCTCTAGAATCGCTAACAAAAGTCCTTCAAATTTGGGCCACTTTCCTTAATTTATTGTCAGTAATCTATTTTTTTTACCTCCATTTAAAAATTTTCTTCTAAAACTTGAGATTTTCAGAAAGCACTCTGTGTAGGGGTTTTACTTATGACACACCCCAATCTCTTCTAGATTACTTCCTCAAATAAAACATTAATCAATATCTAGTTTTTAGACATATAATTTTATACAGTGTGGGGTATAACTTTAACCATTTCTAGCCTTTGCTACTATAGATATTACAGAATCCTAAGATAATAATTTCAATACTGAAAGGCTGCTTGGACAACATCATTACTATACATAACTCAAGTAAACCCTCATTATTAGCCAGTTTGAATGATCTAAAAATAGTGTGAGATGATTGGGAACCCTGTAAAGGGTGATTGCAGGGAAGGAATTGTAAACAGTTTAAACAGTTTCCAGGTGGCATGAGTTGTCACTATCCTTCACTAATTACAACTCAAAGTTTCAAGGCCAGCATTTTCATTTTTTCTACTAGAACTCTTCCCATATTGGCAAGCTAGAGATAGTGATAGCAACTCATAAAATATGAAAATTTTCACTTCAAACAGATCCTTGACTTGAAAAACTATAGGCTAACCATAATGCACCACTGTGAAAACCATTGTTCTTAATTCCAGAAACATTTCTTCTCATAGAAAATATCATGATGTGTGTTTTCTTTATTAAAATGGACAAATTCAATTGGTTTGAGACTTCACTCTGAAGAGAAATGTATCTGTATCCTGGCAAGTGAGTAAGGTATAGTTTTAAGAAAGATGTAAATTGAAGCTAAAATAAAACAAAATTGCACTTAGGGGTTTTGGTGTCTTTACTTATCATGTTAAATAATTAAACATCCTGAAATATCATGTTTCCTCCCTTTCCTGCCCCATCATGATTCTCTTTGCAATGTGGTGAATATTTAACTTGAAGAATAAATTTCACAGACCGATGAGTTTAAAACTGTAAGTTCATTGTGGTCATGACTTATCTGCTCCCAAATATTATACTGTAAAAAGGATAATTCAAAAAGCACAACAGACAATTCTTCAAGTTCAGTGCCTGGCGACAGGTGGTGGGGATCCAAGGCACTATAGAAAGAGTTTTGTCTCCAAGAACCAAAACTAGTAGGCAATATAGATAAACAACATAGAAATATATAAATGCCCCAGTTTTGAAAAAAAACTTTATGTCCATCTACTAAATTGTCTGCAGAGAATCCAGGAACATGAGCATTCATTTCTCTGGTCTCTTTAGATGTCTGCATATCTACTCAACCATCCACTGGCCTAAAAGAAAAATGTCAAAATTTGTTTCTAGAATTCCTTCAAGCCAATTTTTCTTTCACTACTTTTCCAATTTCACCTGTTTTCTTCCTCTTCTTCTTGTCTTTTTGATTCAGGTATAGCAACCACTGACTAAAAGGTGCCTCACTCCTGTATCCCAGACCAATCCACACTGAGCAAGAGAGATGGGTCATATAAATTGTAAGAAAAATGAGACAATTAGAAGTTATCTATATGAGACAGTAGATTTGAAGCTCCACTGTGATAGTGTATGAAAATCAAGAAATCTAGTTAGATATCTCTTTAGTGTTCCTAAAAATTCAGTGACAATTACATTACCAGAAAGAAATATTCTTAATTGGTAATGACACCCAGCACTGCAAATAAACACAGAACAGTGTCATTTCTGTCCCTAAATATTGCCAATAGTGTGTTGGACATGTAATTATGCTTAAGAACCTTCTACATTTCTTAATATTGTGGCATCTTTTAAAAGGTCTAAGAAATAGCCTCTCTCTTCTCCTTACTGGAGCTGAACAAATTCAACAATCAGATAAGTTACCACACCTCAAAACACAGAGTGGGTAGAGGTGCAGGGCTATTTCAGTGAACCTTCTCCATTTGGAAAAAGGAAAATAGCTGGCATGCAGAATAGGTATTCCCTACTCACATAATCATTTATTCTCGTTATGGAGTCTTGTGCTAATAAGCTCTAAGTATAGGAAGAGGGAAAAAAAACTGGACCGGGTGAACCCACAACTGACAATTTCAATCAAGGTCTTTGTGATGAAAGTGAACAGAGCAGGAAATGGGATACCTTACACAAGGGAATCTGATGTGGCCGTATTCTTGTCTGTGTACTACACAACAGACATACAGAAATAGAAAATCCTAGGAAAGTAAGACAGTAGGGCTGATAGAGTCAATACTCTTTAAAAATCCAATAATAGACTCCTATTGCCTAAAATTTAGGATAAAATCCAAACTCCTTAGTTTGGCATGCAGGATACTCTGTAACTGTACTATTGTTACCTTGCAACGCTACATTTCTCAATACTCTCCCACGGGCAGCCTTTAATCAAGCCATACCAAATTATTTGCTACTATCTAAAAGCACCATGTATTCTCATACTTCTGGGATCTACACCTGCTGTCTCCTCTCCCTCAAATGCCGCCCCCCCCCAACTGCCAACACTGGGCTCATAGATTTCTTCCCATATGGACCTACTTCTCTGTTTCTGTTATCTTAGGGAACACTTGTTTTCAAAGAAATGAAACCTACTCAAACAGGCATAAGTAAAGGGGTAATAAACCTATTACAAAGATTAATACCAAGACTTAAGCAAGAAATTCTTGTACTTTTTAAGAATTTAAAACTATCAACTAACTCTATCGGCATCCCAACATCAATTCTGAGGGAAAAAAATTTCTGATTGGAACCTTTTGTTCCATCATTGTTTGCAGCAGATTCAGCTGGGGGAGGTGGGGGGTGGAGAAGAAAAAAAAACATGACCTTCTTAGTTCTACCAGTTAGGGGGAGTTAAGAATGGAAGCAAATACTCAAAAATGGTGAAGAATATGGGAATGAGCAATGAATTTTTCTCTTTGGTGTACAGTTTATATAGTCGTCATTGGCCTGATAATTCTTCATGGGAAGAGTCTTGAGTTTGATGAATAGTATGAACGCATATGTGAAATATCTCACACAATCCTAACCCACAACAGTCACTAAATAAATGGCAGCCTTTATCCCTGGTTCCTCACATAGTTAAATGTAAATATTCCAAAAATGTTCATTGGATGGATGAATGAGTGATTAACACAAGGTTTAATAAAGTCAAGTGAATGTACTAGAAGCAACTCAGTTTCTACTAATTTTCATTTGTGTGCATGACCAGGTATCAGGAATAGAAGAGCTAATTTTCTGTAAAATCTGCACAATCTTATAGGTGATACATTACCAATCTGAACAATCTTACAAGTAATACAATACTGTTGAACACAACCATACTGAGAATCTAAGGAAGCTATATTGAGTTTGGGAAATTTTTGTGGACTTCCCTAAAAACAAGGTTTAAGTGTCCAAATTGAGAAAATTCGGGAAAGCAAAATAGTTTTTCATATACACTACCCTGGCCTTATTTTATGCTTTGCAGTTTCTAGCAAGTAAAAGTTATTTGTCCTCACTGGGTCATTCCAGGACCAGAAAGATCAATAGGCCTTCCCATTAACGGCAAAGTAAATGGAAACAAAAACTAGTTTTGGGGGAATATATACTTTTGGGAAAGAACGTGGAAAGATAATAAAGATCACTCAAAGAGCAAAGAACATGAATCAGGAAACTTGGGTTATTCTTCACAGCTGTCATATGTGAAGATGAACAAAAAATTTGGTTCCCTGGACCTTGGTTTCTTAACCTGTAAAATGGTTTTAAAAATTTTTTCTCTAATCATTGTTGGGGCACAAATACTCTGAATAAACAATGAATTTCCTATATCCCACCCAAAATTCAACTATTTTTATCACTTGCCTTAGAGTTTTTAAACAAACATCTATCACAAAAATGAACAGTGATTTCTAAAAAGATAAAAGAGTAAAGGAACTTTACTGCCCTCCCTTCTGATAAAACCATCCAAAACAGTAAGAATGAAAAATATTTAATAAGTCAAGAAAATGTGACTTCAAAACACAAACTGTAAAGAAAATCTGTTGCAGGTGATAAATTTGGACAAAATAAAGTTGGGCACTGAGGGCTAACCCTGACCTCCTCGATGCTTGGTGAAGACAGAACATGTGTTACAATTTTGAAAAACTTATCCAATAATTCTTGAATTGAAGTGATGGATCTACAGGTTTGGACAGGTTATGGAATAAACAAAGGATGTCCCCCAACCCCAAGCCATCATACCAGTTGTATAGGGAAACTGGAACTGAGGGTAAAAGAACCACATAGACATGCCTTGATCACTTTATATACGTCAACCTTTTGCCCAGGAAGATGGCCAAACATGGGATGGAATGAAGGAGGGAGCCAGGCTATTTCCCTAGATAAATAGGGATTTCTCTATGGCATAGGAATTTAATCCTGGGCTTTTACTGTGAAGCCCGGTGGCTTCCACAACAACAGAATTGAGAGGAACATTACTTCAAACTGAAAAATAATAACATGCTTATTATTTGATTTCAGAAGATAGTTGATTTCAGAAAAAACACAGCATTTTGGCTTCAAATTCAGCAGTTCTCTGTCATTCCAGCCCATACACACTTCTTCAGCAATTAGGCAAGATCTTCCAATAAAAATAAAAAATATGTTTGAGAAAATTTGAAAATCAAGTGAAAAAATGGATTTATTAGGATAGGATTTCACTGACTAAACAGGCTGTAAGGTCTGCAAAACTGTAAGCACGTGTTTTATATACTTTTCAAAAGGTTAAGGCCCTCCAACATAGAGGAAACCTCACTGTGTTTGGATGTATAATTCTGAAGGAACACTATTAAGGATTTTGAACTTTTTCCTAAGGACGATTGAAAGCCATTAAGGATTTTAAGCAGTGTGGAGACATAGTATATTTTCTTGAAAGAGAATTCTGACTGTGAGTAGAAAATGAAGTGGGAGGGGTGTGGACAGAGTGAACAAAAAGGGGAAAACAAAAATAGATCAATGATAGTGTTTCAGGTAAGCAATTATGGTGGCTTAGATGTATATGATAAAAAAGGGACTAGATCAAAATAGAAATAATTTACAGAATCAATAGCACATGGTGTTTGATTAGGAGTATAGGATATCAGAGAAGGAAATGTCAAGAACAACTCCAAAATTTCAGACATATGCAACTGGGTAAAAGGTGCCATTTACTAAGACAGAGATCACAACAATAAGAGCAGATTTGAATGCTAGGATATCATGAGTTAAGCTTAAGTAAATGGAACATAAGATGCCTGTGAGGCCTTCACATGTAGGTATTTAATAGAAAATCAGTATAATCTGTACTATCTTCTTCCATTTCTGGCTGACCATTAAACTCCTATTCCTCATGCTGGTTCATATCCCACCTTGGTTCATGCTATATTGGTTTTTGCTTTAATAGGTCAAAAGCATGAAAATATCCAGTGTATATTTCAATGAAAAGCAAAGTAATCAGCCAGGTAGTATTGAGATATGCCAGAATTTTGAGTCAGGCAATGATCCAATTAAGTTATTATTAATATAAAGCTCTATAGATGAATCACAATCGATCAATTGAAAAATTATGCCCATTAGCCTTCCAGCCAAGCCTAACAAGGGGAAGAATATTCAGAAAAATGGCTGGGATGGGATACTGGCCATAGGATTACAATAGCTAGGGAGATGGTAGTGTGAGATGTTCCTCTACTTACCAACAAAAATACCTGAATATTTTCCTGCACGTCAAAAACTTCTACTCACTGTGGCTTACAGCTGCCCTTCTCCTCCTTACATTTCTTCCTGGTCTCAAATCCTTCTGATGCCTTTCCTTCTATTGCAGAAGAAAGGCCAATCTCTGACCTAAGGACCCCAAAAATTCTGGCCCCTTACTGTCAATCCATTGTCAGGTCTCACCACTTCTTTAATTCGGTTCATTTCATAAACATATGCTTCCTTGATGATCCTCAAATCAGCCAAGCTTGTGCCTATTTCAGGGCCTTTGCACTTGCTGTTATCTCTGCCTTAGAATACTCTTACCCTACTACAAGGCTCACTCCTACCCCTATGTGTACTTTACATCTCTGCTCAGATGTCCCTCATAAGGGAGGGCTTCCCTGGTTATCTATGTAAATTAGTACCTCTCCTCATTGCTGTATCCCCTTGTCTGCTCATTTAGCTCCATATCACTTATTGCAAGCTGATGAAGATTTAGTGGCCTATTCTTTCCCCTCTCCCAGCCCACTCCAATCTGGAATGGAAGCTTCTTTAGGTCAAGAGCTTGTTTTATACACTATTGTATTTCTAGCACATAGAAAAAATTCTGGCACATAGTAGGTGCTCAATAAATATTTGTTGCATGAGTGAATGGATGAGTGGATTACTGGAAACTGCAGGGTAGAGGTGGCAGGTAATCTAAGAACCACTGCATGTTCTCTCTGATTATTAGAATATCTGTGTGTATTGTGTTAATCATTGCCATACAGAAGATTCATTTTTACATAGTCCTCCTTTTTTTTATTTAACTTTAGGACTTTGGGTCTTAAGCTTCATTGATTTATTTTTTATGCCAGTGTAAGAAAAGTTTGTTCTAAAACATTATCTTTTATTTCTCCAGGAGTCCGCTGATTCTCCCCATTTTTGATTTTTATGTCCCCAGTATTCATGCCCTATTACTATGTATACCTTAGCCTGTAAATAAAAATCCACCAACTCATTTAAAGAAAAGGGTTACTTGGAAAAGTCTTTGTCAACTGGTTTATGTAATTCTATTAAAATACCAGCAGATGTTGCTATTGCAACAACATCCAGATTCTTAATCTCTGCCTGCCCTGAGAAGCACAATAACACTGTCAAAAAGATGCCAAAATTTTCTGGGAGTGATGATATCATTATCTGAGTTTCAGCCATTTAGTGCTAAGGAAAGGGACGTCCTTAGTTTTGTTTTTTGTTCATACTGACAATTACTTAATATGTAGGTCTCACAGAAAGCATATGCCCCAAAACAAGTATTGCATTTTCTCAAATGTTGTGGAACTGACTAATCATTTTTGAGCTTAAATAAATGCCAATTCGTCTTTGGGCTAATTTACTAGATAGAGTCATCATCTTTATTTAATTAATTAATTTATTTATTTTTGAGGCAAAGTGTTACTCTGTCATCCCTGCTAGTGTGCAGTGGCATCAACATAGCTCACTGCAACCTCCAACTCCTGGGCTCAAGTGATCTTCCTGCCTCAGCATCCCGAGTAGCCAGGACTATAGGTGCATGCCACCACACCCAGCGAAGATTTCTAATTTTTTTTTTTTTTTTGTAGAGACGAGGTCTCACTCTTGCTCAGCTGGTCTTGAACTCCCGACCTCAAGCAGTCCTCCCACCTCGGCCTCCCAGAGTGCTAGCATTATAGGTGTAAGCCACTGTGCCCAGCTAGGGTCATCATCTTTAAATGATGTCTGCTTAGGTGGTCACTTGGGCTGTTTCTACTTTAAAACTTTTAATTTAGGTGCCTCTGTTGAAACTCTTTTGGGCAAAAGTATACAATAACAATAACTAAAAGTAATACAGGGCTTTATAGCATACACAATTTCTTCAAGTACATTTTTTTCATACAAATCTTCGTAACAACCCTGAGAGGGTTGTACTATAAATAATTCTTCAAAATAGAAGGCATATAATTTATAAAGTTCTGTCATTGTGGGCAAAAACAGGTAGAATTACATAGGAAGATACTTGCAAATTTTACATTCTAATATAGACACCACATGGAACACAGGAAAATGCATGGTCTTTGATGACAGACCCACTGAAATTTTATCCCTAACTTCATTGCCTTCTAACTGCTTGTCTTTGGACAATACGAGGGCTGTCCAGGAAGTATCAAGCCATTGTTAATATAACCAAAACAGTTTGCCTGACATCAGTGTAACCTGGCAGCTAAGGAGAGTAGACTGGAATGCACATGCGTGAACAATGACGCCTTTTCTGTACTACTGAGTGGGGTGCTACACGCCACTGAATTATCATGTGTACCGTGTAGTGGTTGCATTCAAAATGAGCAAATAGAGCAATGAATCTGCATTAAATTGTGCATTAGGCTTGAATATTTCCCTGCGCAAACTATATGAATGATTCAGAAGGTTTTCAGGGACGATGCAATGAGTGCAGTGCAAACAAAAGTGTCACACAAATGCTTCAAAGATGGTCTTGAATCTGTTGAGAGTGATCCACATTCTGGAAGGCCTGCAACAAGCCGAACACCTGAGAATGTTGAACAAGAATGGGTTAGGTTAAGAGACGCTGGGAGAACTGTATGAGGTTCCAAGGTGCCTACTTTGAAGGTGACTGAGTCCTCATTGTTCTATACATGTCCTATACATTGTCCTATACAAGTACAATGTTACTTATATCTTTCAAGTTCTTCAATAAATGTTTCTATTTTTCATTTTACATGGCTGGACACTTCCATGACAGACCTAGTATACTTAGCTTCTCTGACCCTCAATTTCCTCTGTTAAACAACGTATTTGAGAAGTCAGTGTGTTCAGAACATTTTGTGAGGGGTAAAATAGATCTAATTTGGATAGGCTTAGAAGAGAGGAATTATTATTAATTTAAACAGAGGGATCCGGAGTAGAAAAAGAGAAGCCAGTGATTAAGGTCTGATGGCTTACTAGCTGCAGTTACATGATGTGGCTATGTCAATATCTAAATTATTCTGGCCAGTCTGGCAAACTTAATTGTTTAGTTTTGCCAAGTATTCGAAAAATGAGCAAAAGAACTTGGATATCACCAAAAGACATCATAGAATTCAAGCACATCATTCATAGGAATGCCCATGACATTTTGCATGTGAATCTAAATTATTAAATGATCTAGTTTATGAACTCAAAAAAACATGCAAGGCAATCATTAATGAGAGGAAAAATGAAAGCTTCTAGAGATAGATAGAATTGATGCAACAAAAAGTAAGTTCTTCTAGCCTAAGAGTGAAGGGAGAAAACAAAAAATAAAACCTAAAAATTAGTGGTAAGAAACTTCAAATCCTAACATTACATGGCTAAGTTCTACCTACTTGATTAGTCCTGGGAACCTCAATGTATAACAGCACGATAAAATCATTGATGTTCAGAATGATGACCCTCAGTTTGAGTAGTGTGTAATACATTTTGGAAATATTCTCATTTTTAAAGTATTTAGGGTTATACATGCTAAGCTTTATTTAATTGATAATTCAGCATAATTAAACACTTTATTTTTCTGATGATACTGGATTTTTAATGACTTCTGATTTATTGAAATAATATTTTTGTAAAGGGTTTCTAGAGTCTTAAATAACATATTTAAACGTTTGATTCATTCATCCTTTCTTTCTTATGTTAAACTAGTGCTTACTGAGTTCATTCCATGTGTGGGACACCGGTCAGAATACACTGAGAGGTCTGATCTTTCTCTGTTTTTAACAATCTTCCTCCTTGTGGTGGCAGGGGGAAGAAATCAGTGTGGCTACAATTTATGCAAGACTCTGCAGTATGTTTTTACACTTTGGGACAACTACTCAGAGCAAGCTGAAAGAACAGAAATTAGCTAACAAATCCTATTATTCCTTTTTTTCCTTTCATAACTGTTATAACAAATGAGAAAATGTAAATGTAATATATTACAAATCTGTGGCTTATAAGACATACACAAAGAGATGAAGGAAACAAACATTTACCCAATAAAATATGTAAATATGTGTATTTTTTCTAAGATGATATTATTAAAGGTAAATAATAAATAACTTTTTAATAAAAGTGTATGAGAATACTAATCCTTTTTACTTGATCCAAATGTACTATTTCAAATATTTGTAATGCTGCACTGGAAATGCATAATTACAATATCTAAGACTAAATTCATTCCATTGAAACCAACAGACATTCTATTGAGATGATATATGAAAACATAAACCCAAACTTAGCTCCAGAGTTTTTTTCCTCATTCTTGTTTCTTTTCTTCAGGATGACTTATAATTTGTGGAGAGTTTGAAAAGATGCCAATATGCCTGCTCATCAATGCTTAGAGATACTTTGTTGACTTTCACTTTCCTGAAAATGCTTTTGTGGTTAGAGTTGTGGTCTCTTGAAATGTATGTTTTTAAATGGTCAAAAACTAAAGAGGAATTGTGTCATTGAGTCAGTGAGCATTATATGAACATAGAACCTGCATCACTAGGAGAGAGTCAGATGTGTGAAAGTATGATGGATAGTCTGAACCAGCCAATTGACACTTATACCAAAGAAGTTCTATATCCCAAAATTGGA
This sequence comes from Cheirogaleus medius, assembly GCA_008086735.1. NCBI lineage: Eukaryota > Metazoa > Chordata > Mammalia > Primates > Cheirogaleidae > Cheirogaleus > Cheirogaleus medius. The sequence continues at coordinate 48,106,707 of VBSM01001124.1, forward strand.
CTCACTCCATGGACACTTGTACATAATCCAAAAAAACAGTTATCTTGTCTTGAGATGCATATGAGATGCTGATGGCCGTTACATTTAGACTCCAATTTGATATTATGCAGGCATTTTATTGATCACATGCCTTGTATCAGTTGTCTCGCATGTATTTTCCATTAATGGCCTCAATGATGTTCTGAGGTATTGTAGTCTGATGACTGTGTTCTGTGGTGTCTTCCTATTTGCAATTAATCTCTCAGGAGTACTTTGAGTTTCTTATACCTGGATAGTTACATTTTTAGCAAGGCCTGGGAAATTTTCCTCTATTATATCCTCAAATAGTTATCCAACCCTTGTGTATATTCTTCTTCACCCCCAGGGATGCCTATGATTCTCATGTGAGGCCTCTTCACATAATCCCACATTTATTGTAGTCTTTGCTCTTTTTCTCTTATTTCTTTGCTCTATCCCTGTGACTGACTTATTTAATCAAAAGCTGTTATCTTCAATCCCTGAGATTCTTTCTTCTGTTTGATCTACCCTGTTCTTGAGGCTTTCCACTGTGTTTAGTAATTCCTTAAATAAATTCATCGTTTCTAGAAGTTCTGTTTGATTTTTCTTTAATATTTCAATTTCTTTAGTGAATTTTTCTTCCAAGTCCTGGATTTTTTTTGTGGTTTCTTTGTGTTGGTTATCCATTTTTTCTTGCATATCATTGGGTTTTCTGACAAGCCATGTTCGAAATTCTTCTTCTGTTATTTTAGTGTTCTGAATTTGGTTGATGTCCATTGCTAGAGAGCTTGTATTCCCCTTTGGGGTGTGCTTTCCATTTGATTCTTCATACTTCCAGAGTTCTTTTGCTGATTCCTTCCCATCTGGAGCAGCTGTTGCTTCTTACCTTTAGATTTTCGTTTGGATAATGATACAGCCTGTTTAGTCTCTGAGCCACTAAGTGGTGTTTGTGGGTGAGATTCGACACCTTGTATGATGAGTCAGTAGATGTACTTAAAGGGTGTGTAGAATGGCCTCCCTGTCAGTAGGTGTCACTTCCTGGGAGCTGTCTGAGACCTACAGTCTGGTGCAGGCCTCTCGGGAGCAGGCCTTGCTCCTTTCCATCCTCCCTATTCCACAGTTTCTCCTGAGTCTCTGCCAGCAGGCAGGACCTCAAGCCAATGGATCTCCCCTGGCTGTGATGTGAGTCAGGAGGGTCCTTGCCCAGGATTGCAGCCTGAGCTGGGTGCATGGCCCTCCCTTGGGTGAAGAGTTGCCCCTCAAGCATGCTGATCTGCCCCTGAAGGCACACACACCTCAGTAGGTTCATTCACAAATATCCCTTCTGTGTCCCAGGACAATGCAATTGAGACCTGGGTGTATGGGATCTGGCCTGCAGGCCTGTCCCCTGAGCCCAGGAGGTTAATCCCTGACCCTGCTAGGGAGAAGAGTGCTGATCTCAAATCACCAACAGGGTGCCCAAGCTGGATTGATATCTCTCTACCTTGGGATTTGCCCCACTCTCCTGGAGTCACCAGGTAAGTGGCACCTGGGAGGGCTGGTGGGTAGGGAGCTCACAGTCTGAGAACCCCTCAATCTGCTGTAGGGCCCCAAAAGGAAAGGTCCCATTCGCTGCAGATGTCTCTGGGTGGTGGCTAAATTGTCTCTCTCAGCAGTCATGGATAAGGAAGGGGAAGGGGAGAATGAAGCAATACAGCGCCTGCCAATTAGCTCATGTCTGAGGGGCAGGAGGTGCCCTGAGGGAGCTAGGAGCCTGGTGCTTTGTCTGTAAGAAGCTTACTGCTCACTGGCAGCAGCCATCTCTGGCCTGGTGTTAGCAGGTCTCTCCAATGGCTCAGGAGCCCACCAGCAGTCCAAGATGTGAGGGAGGGGAAATTTAACTGCTCTACCTACCCTTGTATTTGGTCTTCAAGCCTCTCCTCTGCAACTTCTTCCTATGGAGTCTCCTGTAGTTTCAGGCACCCTTCATTCCAACCCTCATCCAATCTATGTTTGTCTGCCTGTTTATTTCTTTCTTCTAAAATCTGTTTCTCTTGCAGAGACACTGCGGCTGGCGATTTTTCTCATCTGCCATCTTGCCCCTCCCCCTAAAAGTCTTTGTTTTAAAATGAGGAAATTTTCTTTTTGTTTTTTTCCCTTTTATTTCATCATATAGTGGGGGTACAAATATTGTTAGGGTTACA
>VBSM01001124.1:48108986-48125211 GCA_008086735.1 Cheirogaleus medius
GGGCACTTGGGTTGTTTCCATGACCATGCAATAGTGAATTGTGCTGCCATAAATTTATCAAATCCATCTATGAGAAACCCACTGCTAATATCATTTTAAATGGAGAAAAATTGAAATCTTTCCCTCTTCGAACTGGAACTAGACAAGGATGCCCACTATCTCCTCTCCTATTCAACATAGTGCTTGAAGTCCTAGCGATAGCAATCAGACAAGAGAGGGGTATTAAAGGCATTCAAGTGGGGGCAGATGAAATCAAACTCTCACTTTTCGCCGATGATATGATATTATACCTAGAAAACCCCATGGACTCTTCCAAGAGACTCCTAGATTTGATAAATGAATTTGGTGAAGTTTCCGGCTAAAAAATCAATATACACAAATCGGAAATTTTCTTAAGAGTAAACAGATTACCTCAATTTGTGATTTGCCAAAAATAATTAATATTTATTAAATATTGTACAAATACTTCCAATATAATTTGGCTTCAGCACAAAATAACAAAATGTATAATTTTAAAATGAGATGATATATTTTACCTTGCCCCTTATAACTTTCACTCTAAAAGAAGCTTATAAAGTAGGAGAAATAAAAAGACTTGATGTCAGTTTAAATTTTTTAAAAAAATTCCTACACTTTGATATTTCAAAAATTTCCTTTTTTGGTCTAGTCTTACACCAGCTCCAACTGCTAACTTTCTCTTTAAGACCTATGAAGATTAAAAAAAAATTTTTTTTTTCTTGCAGTAATTTTCCTTTAAAATGAAGAAGAGTATTCACATTTATCTAGGCTCAGTTTCAGATTACTAATTAGGTTATGAACTTTGAGTTAGTACAATTATGCTTCTTTTCCTCCAAATTTCATTTACATTTTAGATAAATCTGCTTATTTTTAATGTTTCAAATCTTTGCACACACTTAAAAACCATTGGTACATTACTCCTCCAGAGGGCAGCATGATCATGTCAGCGGACATCAACAGAATAGGACTTTGCAGACAACAGGACAGATAAAATCAAATGCTATTAAATAACAAGAGAGTAATGGCTGTATCTATTGTTAATTTTCTTTCCTAACATTCTTAAGGAAAAAAACACATATATAAGATCTCAAAAGAGGATCATAGCAATGTGAAAAAAGGCATTTTGTTAGGATAGTAGTGAAGGAAAGCTTCCAAATAATGTTACATACCACTTTCTTCAGGAAAACGTTTCCAAATAACTCTCAAGCTACGAGTCTATGCCCTTCTTAGACACTCCTAGAAACTTCTATATTTCTCACACTATACTATTACTCACAATGAATTGTTATTGTTTACTTTTGTATATCATAGCCTAAACAATAAGATATATGAGAGTCTCCATCAGCTTTACATGTCAACAGCCCATTAAAAAAGTAAAGTATTTGGCACATAGTGGCTTCTCAATAAATCTTTTATGAAGGAAGGAAAGAGATAAGTGACGTATCGATTTAATTATACACACACATATTCTTTGGCAACTATAATATATCTGGATAGCATTTCTGGTATCAAAAGCTAAAATTTCTGGATAAAATGCTTTAAACATATTTTCAAATGCATCCCTATGTTGGCATAAAAGTAAGAGTGATACCAGAAGTTCGGATAGGATGAGAGCACTCAAATCCAGAGAGAAAAGGAATGCCTGAAGCTACTGTTCTTTCACTAGCACCTGCCAATTCCTGGCAGTCCAAAGCTTGGACTTAAACAGACTTTGCCCCAAAAGGAGAAAATACAAAATCTTGTACTTTCCTTTCTTTGAGCTGTTTTTGGATCTCAGAAAAACTATTTTTCACCTCTTTGGATACACCTCCTGCTTCCTTATTAAGTTATAAACTCAGTCAAGACTTACAGGTTTTTCTTATAAGGGTACTTTAGTTAAACAGTTCAAAAGCAAAAATGTCAGCTGTTTGTCCCAGCTAGCTTCGGCTCCATTTACTTTCACTCCTCCATATTCCTTCTCCTTCCTCTTTGCTGATCACTGAGTTTTGGCCAAGCAAAGGCAGCCAACTGTTCAAACTGTTTAAGGCAAATGCTGAACTATCTTGTCTGTGAATCTTCTTTAACCATGTGGCAGCACTGGAGTCTCTCTGAACTTGTTCTGGTTCAGCTGCCGGATTCGTGATTTGTTCTTTGCTCTGTGTATAAGAGTGTCAGAGGGGGAGCACTGAGTCATTAGAAACTTTTACCCTTGTTCTAAATTTACATGACAAGTCTTACCCTTGTTTAGGGTACTTTTCCTGGCCATCTTGTCTTAACTGGGACTTTACATACAACCTTTTTTTCTTCTTGGTTTTAGCAAATGATGGTACAATATTTAGGCCTAAAATCCTAGCTCTGTGCTTTCAAAATATAAATGTTCTACCTTGTTTCACCTAGGAGTCATCTTTTTAGAAGGCTAATTGTTACATAGCTAACAGTTGCTCAGGGCAATAAAATAGATAATTAAAAGACTGATGGTCTGAATAAAAAATATATATTTAAAAGCTGGCAAATAAAAATTCTGCTTCTGTGTGTATGTTTACATGTTTGCATGTCTATAAATATCATGTGTATGTGATATTTCACTACCAAAATATGTAAAAGAGCTCTAATTAATTAGCTTTAAAAAGTAAGTGTTTAAATCAAATATTTTATCAGGAAAATAGGAAAGAACTCAACTGTCTTTTAGTTCATGTGACTTTGGTAATCTTTGATAAATAAAACTAGTTTTCAAATTGTTATTAAAATTTAGGTGTTTTAAGGTCATAAAACTGTTGACTCTGCTGCAATATTTTAAATACTTGCTGGGTTTGAATGTGAGCTTATGTTTTTGGTCTTGAGCTTCTGGCTTCTGGGATCTGGATAAGTGGCCATGGTGAGGCCTGGGAACGACACTGTCCTCAGTGCCTAGATGAGCAGCTACAAGACACAATCTAGCCCAACATGGCCCCTTATTGCCCTTCCCAGCTTTGCCTTCTGGCCAGTATGGGAGAGATTGGGTCCTCCAGGCATCCATCCTGTCTTCTATCTGGAACTCTGCACCTGGTAAATAAATTGAGGATACAGATAGGCCCTGTCCTTCAGAGCCATCTTTGAAGCCACATGGCTACGTGAGACCCAGAAGGACTGGGAAAGACATTAGAAATAGTACCTATTTGTGGTTTCAAAATTCTTTTCAGTAACTTAAAATCTTAAAATCGTGTTAAGTTAAAGAGGATAATCATAAGATGCCTGAGTCATTTATAAGATAAAATACTAAAGCATTAACACACAAGTTTAACTTTATATACATTGACATCTTATTTTTATTGAATACAAATTGTATTTAGGTGTGCTAATAAAAAGTAGGGACCGATAATTCAAAATGACTTCAACTTCCCAGGTTTTTCTAAGAGTTGGCATTATGATGAATATGTGTAATTAAAACTACTAGATAGAAAAGAAACAATTCTATATGAAAAGTAAGTTTTTTATATGAGAAGATTATAAAACATAGAAATATAGTTTTTTGTTAAAAAATATAATTTTGTCTAATTTATTGGTTTTAAAATTCTTTAAATAAAATAAATAAATACAATTAAAACTAAATGGATATAAAAGTTAAAAAATGAATGTCATAAAAGATTTAAATCTTTTTTTATTTGTTATTTATTCTTTATTTCAGCATATTACAGGGTACAAATGTTTAGGTTGCATATATTGCTTTTGCTCCACATGAGTTAGAGTTTCAAGTGTGTCCATCCTCCAGATGGTGTGCACTGCACCCATTAAGTGGATATATATCCATCTACCCCTTCCCCCTCCTACCTGCCCGACACACGATAAATGTTATTACTATATGTGCACTTAAGTGTTGATCAGTTAATGCCAATTGGATAGTGAGTACATGTGGTGCTTCTTTTTCCATTCTTGTGATACTTCGCTGAGTAGAATGGGTTCCAGCTCTATCTAGGATAATATAAGAGGGGCTAGATCACCATAGTTTTTTTGTGGCTGAATAGAACTCTATGGTATATATACACCACATTTTATTAATGGATTCTTTCCTTAAGACGGCAGACGAGAAAAACTGCCAACCAGAGTGTCTCTGCAAGAAAGATAGATTTTAGAAGAAAGTGACAAAATAAATAAATAAATGGGCAGACAAACATAGATAGGATGAGGGTCGGAAGGAAGGGTGCCTGAAACTACAGGAGCAGGAGACTTCATGGGAAGAAGTTGTGGAGGAGAACAGGAAAGAGAAGGCCCCTGAGAGATTGGAGACCAGTGACAAAGGTAGGCGGAGAGGTTAAGTTTCCCCTCCCTTGCATCTCAGACTGCTGGTGGGCTCCTGAGGGGTTGGAGAGACCTGCTAACACCACCCCAGAGACAGCTACTGCCAGTGAGCCATAAGCCTCTTGCGGACAGGGCACCAGGCTCCCAGCTCCCTCAAGGCACCTCGCCCCTCAGACCCCAGCCAATCGGTAGGCGCCATATTGCTTCATTCTCTCCTTCCCTTCCCTTACCTCAGCTGCTGAGAGAGACAATTTAGCCACCACCCAAAGGCATCTACAGGGAATGGGACCTTTCCTTTCAGAACTCTACAGTGGACTGAGGGGTACTCAGACTGTGAGCTCCCTACTGGCCAGGACTCCCAGGTGCTGCTTGTCTGGTGACTCCAGGAGAGCAGGTAAAAATCTTAACTTATGGTCAAATTGATTAAAGTTAGATAGATTTATTTATAATTTTATTAAAATTAGCTTTACCATTAATAAACTAATGCAAATGTAAAATTTGATTTTCTCTTTTGAACAAGATTTTCATATGATATTAATGGGAATAACAAAAGATTTTTGTTCACCTTTTGAATAAACTGCAAAAAATAGTGGAGAGAGGACAGAGAAAGAGAGACAGATTCAGTTTGCCCCCTTATGAAATTGTATTTCAGTTTGTCTATATTAGGTCTTATGATTGTTTGGGAAACTGAGTCTCCTCTCTATCAGAGTAAGATTTTTTTTTTTTTTTTTACTCTTTTAATTATCAGTTTGGCTAAGTGAATGATTATAATTTTCTAGTAACCTGTGATCCTGTTTCAAGACAAGTGTTTATTTTTTTATGATAGACAATTCATGATTTCCTGCTTCTTAAGTTTTCGCTAAAATTTAAAGTTACTAAAAATAAGAACTCGAGTCAATACATGTGACTCTATATGTAAAGTATACAAAAGAATAAGATATGTTTTTAATAAGAAAAATTATAAAGGAAGCCTAAAATGTGTACTTAAATTAAAAATCTATAAGCAATTTTGGCTAATTCAGAGGTTATTTAAAGATTGATTCAAAACATGGATTTAGAAAGAAAATAAAGACAAGATAGAAAGTTACTAGTGAAGTAAGAGAAAGAGATGTCAAAAGGCTATGAGTATATACATATATTTTTGGTAAAAAAGGTTAAACAGAAAAGTGTATGATATTGTATAATAAAGGATCTTGTATTGAAAATTTTTGTCCTAAAATAACTGGTTGTTTAAGAGAAGGGAAATTTAGGACAAAAACAGAAAGCTTAAGAATGTTATAAACGGTCTGTGCAAGTCAGGATAAAGTTCATAAAAGAGAATTTATAAAAGAATTTTGTATGTGATCCAGTTGGCTATAATTAAAAAAGGAAACTTTTTTGGTTAAAACAACAGATTTCGTAAAATATTAATTTGCTCTTAATGAAATTACATGATGTACTCATTTTAATTCTATAACCTGTTTTCTTTTTTAAAAAATCATACTACAGAAAGTTTTCTTTATCTTTTCAGTAACTGGCCTAAAAGAAACAAAGATTTTATGCTTTATCAAGATAATCCCTGTGTTATCTTTATTAGGTTTTTGACTAACTAGAAAAACTAAACTTTAAAAGAGCTAAGATTTACATCCATGTAACTTCCTGTATTGCCTTTAGAGTCTTTTGATGACTATCACTGTTGGTTAAATAAATGATCATTATTTTATAGTGACTTGTGTTTCTGTTTGAACAATTGTTTTAAGCCTTTGATATTTGACAAACTTTCCAAAATCAAAATTCTAAATCTAGTATTTTTGACCTCAAACTAGGTTTTTAAATATTAGGGACACTGAAAGTCTGAGAGAGACATATTGGGCTTACTTAGTATGTTAAACCCCACATAAAGCATTCTCAAATATGAAATGGTGTTTAACTTTATTTGGATTACATTTGTATAAAGATGTTATTAATATATGTTCCAATATTATAAAATATTGATAGGTTTAGTGTATGTTATCAGTAATAATTATGGTTATTATGTTAAATCATTGTATGCCACAAAAATAACCATCTTTCTTTGTCAATAGTCTCTTTAACTATGGCTATTCTAAGACATTTGTCACCCATAGACAATCATTATTTTACTTTGATTCTTCTCAAAAAGTGGTTTTCAACTGGCTACAGTCCAAAGTTTGCTTCTTCAAGGAAAGTCATGAAAAGGACTGACAAGTTCTCTTGAATACAGGTTTCTGATAACTTTGGAGATTATATACCATTGGACTAAAAACAAACTTCCAGGACTTTAATTAAAAGGCTGAGGTGAGGTAGCTATGAGTTTTGCTACCTCAACCTCAAACAGAACAGAAATTAATTACATGGGACTGAACTAATTTTTTATGACTTTTTATTTGAAACATTACTGATTCTTTTTGTGTTTTGTTTTCCACAAGTCAAGAAAACCTTTTTCCTTCTTTTGAGCTTTATATAGCTTACAAGAAAGTATGTATTTGTAAGCAACATTTGAAACATTTATTTTTCTCTCTACTTGATTTCTCCAGCATTTGAAAACTATTTGTAAGTATTCTTAGTTTATGGCACTATAGTTATTTGCATAAGTTCAGTAAGAATCTGTTTTCTTCTATAAAAGGACACAATGAAAGGCGCTGGCTAATTTACCAAGGCTGTGACTGGAATGGCATATTTTCAGAGGCGCCCAGACTACATTAAGGAATTAGGGTTGACTTCATAACGCAATAAAAAGCACTTTGAAAAAACTGGCCCAGTACCTCATCAATAACATTTCCTAATCTGTGGTGAGTAAAGAACTTTTTAGTATCATTATCAAAATTATACTAATTTCATAACAAGATCATACTGTTTTTGTATATTCAGTATACCACCACTTTACCCAAATACCAGTGTACCAGCATGTACCAGTTTTAAAACTGATTTTTGTGGTTTATTAAATTATACAATCTGCGTATACTGACAGTCTTAATTTTTTTTCTGATTTCCATACCTATAATGTTTTTATCTTATCTAATTTTATTACCTCATAACTCCAGAACAATGTTAAATAATAGTGTGGATGGGGATATTTTGTTTGTTACTGACTTTAGTGGAGAAATATCTGTTATTTACTCTTAAGAATGTTAGTGTTTAGATTTAGATGGATATCAGGTTAAAGAAAAGTCTGTGTATTCTTAATTTATTAACTGTTTTTACCAAGAATTTTTATTGAATTTTATCAAATGATCTTATAACACCATTGAAGCATTTTTTTCTTTTTTAATCTATAATGTGATTAATATAATAGATTACTTAATATTGAAGCATTCTTGCATTCTTAGAATATATCTTGCTGTATTGAGATATACTATTCTTTTAATGTGCTGCTAGATTTTGTTTTCTAGTATTATACTTAGAATTTTTTCATTTATAGGCATAAGTGGTATTGGCATGCAGTTTCCTTTTGAAGTCTAACAGCATTACATTTTGTAATTAATATTATATTTACTTTGTAAAATTACTTTTAAAATTTTTCTTCTCTTACTATTCTTCGAAGCAGTATAAATAACATTGCAATTTTAGCTCTTTGAAGGTTTGGTAAAATTTCTCTGTGAAACCACCTGAGCATTGTGATTTTGGTGCAGTACTCTCTGACAAATTCATCTTCTATGGGAATTAGTCTGTTTAAATTTGCTCATTCTTTAAAAGTCTCCTTTTGTAAATTCAAAGTTTGCCAGAAAATCATATATTTATCCTTGTTTTCCATTTTTTCTATATAATTGTGTAAATTTGTTTCTTATGGTTCATTAAAATTTGAAGTATCACCATTAACCCCATTTTTTAAGTCAGAGAACTGAGTCTGATACAATATTCTGTTCCTATTTGCACAATTAGTAGGAGATAGAGCCTGCCTTCAAAACCAGTCCTTCTGACCCATTTCTGCATCAATTCCCCTAAATCTCATTGCATGTCTACCCAGTGTTCCAGCGGCCTGTCTTGGCAGAGCACTAAAATTTGAAGTTGTTGTCAGGGGCCAATAGAGTGACCTTAAAATAAAGCTACTTTTGCTATTACAGCATTACAGGTTCTGTCAAATTTCCTCACTGAAGATATATTCTGGCCATCCTTTACTGAAATTAAGCAGCCTGAATGTAGCTAAAGGGACACTAATCAAAATGACATCCTGTCATATATTGGGCTAAAGGAATTGATTTTTTCTTTAAAATAAAAAAAAAGCAAATTAGACTCTATTGCTTCATTGCAACCTTTGCAACCGAGTATCTGGAGTTAGAGAGTACAACTCAATACAACCAGCTACACATTTACTGAAGAGAAGGCATTCCACAGAAATGGTGCTAACTATGTTATTCCTCATCCAGAGTGGAAGGGTGTATTGCACTCAATTTCTGGCTAAAAATAATAAATATAAGCAATATACACACAATTTAGAAGAGACATTCTTGGAAACAAGAAGGTTTGTGACATGTATTTTGACATATCAATTTATTTAAATTTTGAGGCTAACATAAAAATTGATTCCAGGGAGAAAAACATAATTGAATATTCTTATAAGTGTGATAAAATGACCAATTCTGCCCTACCATTAGTGTCAGGCAATTTCTAATTCTGTATCCTAGAGCACTGAGCAAATGTTATATGGTACTGTCTCTTATGAACCTGAACTTTCCATCATTTGTCATGAATTTAATTCATGAAGCTGAATACGATGATCCCAAAGAGAATCTATGTTATCTGTCCCTTACTTACCTCTCCAACTCCACTGTAGACTGCTCCTGCTTGCTTTCTAAGCTTCAGCCCCTCTGACTGGCTTTTCAGTTCCATGAACATGTTAAATTCTTGCCTGTCTCAGGACCTTTGTCATTGACATAGTCTTTCTTACTGGGGTAAGCTTTTTAAAGATCTCCACACAACTGGCTCTTTGTCATAGTTCAGATATCAGCTAAAATGTCATCTTCTCACAGATGTCTTCTTCAACCATTCTCGTTATTGTCCTAAGTGATCTACAATGGGTATTAGATTGCTTGGGGAGCATTTAAATTCAGGTTGTAAGAGTTTTGAATATGGAGTAGAGGATATAAAAATACCTGATTTTGTAATGTGTTCAGAATGAGAAAGGTTTACAATTAAGAAGAATCTATTTTAGGTGGCTTTAACAAAAATACTGGGTTCTTTTATAACAATTAATCTCATAAAATTTGCTATTTTAAAGCATCAATTTAAAAGGCTTGTAGAAGACAGAACAAAGATATGTTTAAAATTTTAAAACTTTTTATGTTTTATAATTTTTATAATAAATATTTCTAAATTGATATTGCATTGCATCGTTCATATACTTTAAAATTTTGCATTGGAAATGCACTTAGCTCATCTACAGAGATTTTGATGAGAACTTCAAACTATATCTTATTCATCCAGATACGATTCAGCTGGGTAAAAATCACTTCATATCTGTATGTGGTCAATTAATAATTTTGTCAATTAATAATTCTAGTGCCACAAAAATCATCATGGGGTGGCAAAAATTATGATAGGGTTCTCATCCATATTATTATAGTTTTATAATAGAAACAAAAAATACATCCATGAAAGAATTAGTGACTTAGCTTCAAGTACAGAAGTAAATATTAATGACATTAGGGAAGATGTTGTCATGTGAAAACATTCTAATTGTGTAAAGAATAAAATTCTGAGGCTGAAGAGGGAGCACCTTGGGTTAGAGTGCTCAGAAAAAATTTCAGAGGATTGTTGGGACTTAATTAGAGATATTGAATGAAGATGAAACAACCGATAAGAGGAAATTTGCTTCCTAGATTTTCTAGAGTTTATGTGGCATCATAAAGGTACATATTAATGCATTTGAACTCTAGATTCAAAAGTTTATGTTATATATTCTTTAAATATTATATATATATATTGTATATTATGTGTACACAAGTACCCAAGAACTCAACTATATGGTTGACTTTGTTTCTAGCCCAGTAGCAATTAATTGCTAAATTTGGAAGCACCACAAAATTCACCTCAACCACACTATTATCTAATCTCTTATAGGAGTCAATGGAGTCTGATCTGAATTCTGATTTGTATGGAGCAAAGTGCTTATAGCAGCTAATTTCCTAATTTCCTGTTAACCCGAGGGTATTATTTTAATGTCTCTATTTGGAACCATGCTCACATCCTTGTGCTTGGCAGAAGTTTGCTAGCTGGACAAGTGGGACTTTATTATATAGCAAAAGTAAAGTGTTAATTAGTTTTAGAAATAAAATGCATAGCTATTATCATCTTATAAATATTCAGCTTTAATAGCTCAGTTCAAGGATCACAATTTATGGGTGCTTTTATTAGATCAAGGTTAAAGAGATGACTAAAATACCAATATAAATGAGAAATGTAGATTAAGGGACCCAAAATGGATAAAGACCAAATCTTTGATATTTTTAACATTTTAATGCTGACATTTTTGGTAATGTTTCCTATTGACAATTCAACCAAGAAATGTGTTTACCTTTTTATTCTATAATAATTTGTTTTGTACTTTAAATTTCCTGCTTGTATGTAAGTGAATTTTCTTGTTCTAGAAGTCCATAAAATAGAAATTATATCCCCATTGCCCTTATCTCACTCCTCTAAGGATATGTTAATGAATATTCTATAATTTTTAAATGAATCTAAACCACTTAGACTGAAAATAAGTGTATTTCAAAAGTAAACATTGTTTTAATAAAGCTTCAGTTAGAATAAAAAGCTTGTTCTTAACTGTATGAAAGTAAGATTCAGATCTAAACTTATATTAACATGTACATTCCTTTATTATTACATTATGCAATTTAAAATTTATTTAACCCCATAGAAGAAATTCCTAAATGAACAGATATTTGGGAGAAACTTTTATCTGAAAATAAATATATCTTGATAATTTCTTTGATAACTTGTAAATATAACAAAGTTTTTACTGGATCAAAGAAAAATGTTTTTTCTGCTGTCCTTGTTCATAACTACAATATATATAATATAGCCAATTAATACATATTATTGGATCTAATATATTAATTATATCCATTAATATCTATCTAATTTAGCAGCCAAATTCAATTTAGTTGTATTTAAACTTAAATCTCCTCATGCCAAAACCTAACATACAGTTCTATGGCTATTACTATCCCTTTTTATTCATGTTGTTTGAACAAATGTACCAGTATAATCTTGGTATCTATTTTATTAATTGTTTAAATTAACATCTACCTCAAATGCAGAGTATAATGCAAAAAATAATGCAAAGAAATACAACTAATTGTATTATTTAATTAGTTCAATTCAACTCACATTTATTGAGCATATGTTATATACCCTATACTGGGCTAATATCAGAGATACATAGATACATTGGTCTTACCCTCAAGTTGTTCATGGTCTAGAGGAGAATGAAACATTAAGAAATAACTGCTGTGCCCTATAGTAAGTGTCATGATAAATGTGTTCATGGGGGCAGAAGCTGCACATAGGGGGCCCATTTTATGCAAACTGGAGGGGGGTTGCGGGGAGTAGAGATGGTCTGAATTGGGAATGGCAAAGATTGGGACAATTAGTTCTGGTTTGTGTCATGTGGGGACAGGAAGGGAACCAACGATCCAGAATGAGGGAGCAACTTGTGCAAAGACTGGACGTAAGAAACAACTTGATTTGTGCTGAGGACTATCCTAGTTCCATGTTGCTGGAGCATCAGTTCCATGATTCTTAAATTTTTTTTCTAAATCTGGGAAACTGTGTGATGATTAAGCTTTAGGATCAAACAAATCTGGAATTATATCATACTAGTTGTCTGACATAATAGTTCTGATTTGAGGCAAGTTATATATCTTTGCTAAGCCTCACTTGCATCATCCATAAATAGGGTTCATAATTTCTGATTCCTGGGGTGATCGTGAGGATTAAAAGAGATAATGTGCAGTAATGATGTATTAGGACAGTGCCCAGAACACAGTAGGTTCTCAAATAATAGACCATGCAAGGCAGGAATTTTTCTTTTCTTTCATGACTATGGCTGACATCCCTAAGCCTACCAGTTAAATGTCATTCTTTTAATTGTAAAAGACTCCGTGTGTCTATTTAATTTTTACTAAAAATAACAGTTAATGTAACTTTAGTAATATTACTTTTGTATTTTACTGTTTTGAAACACATTCACATAAAACCTGTGAAAAATATGTGGGGAAAAAAACCCCATTGAAATTAGGCTCATTTGATAGATGGTAAATTAATCAAGTAAGATCAGTAAATTAATCTAAAAGGACATATTTTGGCTCACTATGTACATACTCTATGTATGTACATTAATCATATCACCTCAAAAAACTTAATATTATTTGGATTTATGATTCTTATTTGGCACTATTTATGCTGCCAACATAAGGTAATATATAGTTGTGCAAAACCACCCTATTATGTATAACAGATCACAGGTATATAGCAACTAAATAATATCGAAGACGTTTCTTTACAGATGTGCACACTAATGTTAACAGACAAACACAAGCAACAGACATTTAAAGACTAGAAAACAAGAAAGTTCAGTTTGTATTTGCTTTAAACTCTCAGTTTATTTCTGATTTCACTACAACAAATATTTATGAAGCTTCTGTTATGTGCAAGCCCTATGCTGAGTAGCAATAGGACATAAAATATGATCATCCGTCTTAAGCAATAGAGAGCTGTTAGAAATTTAGATAGGAAAACAAATAATTATAACAGGCTATATAAAATTTATATAGCTATATAGCTTTATAAAAATGCTATAAAACAAGTACCATAGCATAGAAGTTCTGGGAATTTGAATGAAGAAGAGACTTTATTCATTTTGGGCAATCACAAAAAGCTTTATAACAGAGTTGGTGTTCCTGAAACACAAATAGTATTTCCACATGGGGAACTCAGAGGAGAGAATAGCCCACAAAACATCAAGGCTATAAACAGATGCATTGGAGGAGAACCTACCTACATTGACTAGAGCATAAAGTAAGAGAACTATGGAAAAGGAAGTAGGGCAGGAATGTTGAGAAAATATTATAGAGGGTCTAAGGATGAAGCAGTTTTACTTGACTCTTTATACAATAGGGAGTTCAGTACACATTTCAGAGTATGGGGTAGAATGGTATTGGGCAGTGACTGGATCTGATATATTTGAAAATCATGCAACAGAACACTGGGGCTAGATTCAAGGGAGAGAATAGAGAGATGATATGAGGCTATTTCAGTAATTACAGCATGAACCAGGGCAGTGCACCTGGGAATAGAAAGGACAGGATCAGAGCTCGGGACTTTGGAGAAGTAGTAACCATATGACTTCATAAATGCCTGAACTAAGTGCTGAGGATGGGAAGGAATGAAAGATCAGTACAAACCTTCAAGCCTTGGTGACTGCAATATCTTCTCATGAAAACAAACAAAAAAATAGCAAATGGAAAGTGCTAAGGGCTTCCCATCCTTTACTGCACTGACCAGTCATGTTCATTCCATGCATCTGCTCAGTTAGACCAGGATCCCCTTTCTCTGTCACCACTTTGTACACTTCTCCTAATGCTTTGAACATGTCTAACATGTGAGGACTTTCCTAAATTGAGCATACTTATTTAGTCAACATTATGAGTAGCTGTGATCCCTGAATATGCACTCCAAACAAGGAAGTCAGTAGAAAGAGTGGGTTTGGGGGAAGATTTGATGAATTTGGTTTTGGACATACTAAGCTTATTTTATTTAATGATATTTGAAGAATTAATAGCTCTTCTGAAAATTAATACATGAATTTTATCCTAAATGTCATGTGGCTCAGTTATCTCACCTATTGCTATTGAGTGTGTATGATCATCAATTGAGGAGGACTGGGTATACCAAGATGTAAGAGTAGAGTCCTATAATGTCTGGCCAGGGCAGGAGGTCAGCAATACAGCATTACTATTTCACAACCCCAAAGACTCTAAATCTTCCCCATGAACCGTCTGGTAAATGAATGATTATTCACTGAGATATCAGTCTACATTTAATAATCATTGCCAATTGCAAATGCGTATTTGGATCTCAGCCTGTTTTTACACAATGCCAAACTAATTACCATACTGCATAATTTAACAAAAAATACTTGGGTTTCATTTTATAATCAACATAAAATCAAAAAGAATTATTGAGAAGAAAAAATCTGAATTAGACCTTTTCTAATGTATGACAGCAACAAATATTTAACTGTAAGATAGAAAGAATGTATAAATGTAGCTCTTACTGTGTACCAGGTGTTTTAACATATACGGTTGCATTTGGTCTTTGCAACTCTTCAAATTGTATATCAGTATTGTCTTTTTGTTTTGCTTCAGAGTGGTTAGATAAATTGCGGGAACTAACACATCTATCAATTTCCAAAGTTACGATTCCAACACAAATCCTGTCTGATTCCAAAATCCATGCTCCTTTCCAGTACGGTACCACCCAAGCTTGTACCTATGACAATCTAAGAGTATATTGCAAATCAAATAATTATAAACTTATGAAGCATAATGCAAATATGATAGGGAATGTAATGATATTATCTTCTAAGTGGTTCAGAGACACTTGCTTTCTCTCCACCAGCCAATTTCCCTCTAAATTTCTTGGCTTATTTAATCTAATTATTTTCAATTATACCAAAACTTGGAGCTCCTAAAGAGTTAACGAAAAGTGGTTTAAAATAAGGAAGTCACACAGCATTCGCTCTGAGCTCACAATATCATATAATATCATGGATCATAGAAAAACCAGAAACCTAGGAAAAGTAGAGTTGCTTTGAAGAAGAGAAAACAGATGAAACCTACCCACAAGCAAGCAGAAAATATTATTTGCATTATTGAACATATATCCATTCTTATGCAACAATTGACACAAATATAATGTTGGGACAATTTCCCTGGGACAATAGTAATTATTTTTAAAATGCACTGAATTTTACACTCCATTAACAGTCCCACTAAACCATAATTTGGCAATCTAGCAGTAACTCAGCAAGCTACTGAGAGGCTGAAATTGTTCCAAGGTCAAAGAATCAGAATCTCCAGGTGCTAAGGTTTTTTTAGGAAATAACTCTAGGTCCAATTAACTTCAGGATGTGAAGCACTCATGTGTATTTCTTCTAAATTTATAAGTAAAATGGCTTATAATTATGTTTGACTTCTATTAATTGAGTAAAGTGGCTGCAACAAGACCAGGAGATTATAGTATAATTCCCACTTGGGCTATTTAATATCACAAAATACCAAAGAAGAAACAAATCCCAAACCCTGGCTAGCCATTGTGCTTAGTGTACTTTGAACCCTTATCCACTCCCACTGCCACAACATTCATCTAAAATAATGCCTTGGAATCACCAGCAAGATAATTGGTAATAGCCTATACTTTTCAAGCCCTGGAGAACATTTCAGGGAAGGTGTGGTCTCTTCAAATTTAGTAACTTTGCAAGACTTTGTATCCATGTGACTTAGAAGTACTTTATTCTTTCAGGTTTTTTTTTTACAGGTACTTGTTGAATTAGACACAGCACATACATACATACATAAATGTTGACTCTCAAAGACAGTAAATTTATAAACAGAATTTAATCCGATAAAGCTGTAAGGAAACATTTTCCTAGTTGTCCCTTCATTTGCAAACTGGTATTTTTCACAGTGGAGTCTGTGCTTGAGGAAAAGAAGCAACACTGTCTTCAGCCCTCTTCCCTAATTCTTTCAGATTTTGCCACCTAAGGCTTGCCAGGCATAAGAAGTATTTTCCTAATGCTAAGCTATATACTTTATGATGTTTGCTTTCTTAACTCCACATAGACCCAGCTGAAACATTGAGTTTTATGCTCATGGGCATATAATTAAATTCTTTTTTGTTTTTATTTCATCATGTAATGGGGGTACAAATATTGTTAGGGTTACATACATTG
>VBSM01001124.1:48140524-48159728 GCA_008086735.1 Cheirogaleus medius
GCATAAACGGTGTTAGCTCACTGTTGTTTCTTAGAATTGAATAATATTCCATTAACAGAGTTTTTCTAATGCCACCTCCACCCCCCAGTCCAGTCTAAAATTGGTTCTCCTACATAGGCTATCATTCCCAATATAGCTTTCAAAATCTCTGGATTTGGGGCCATTTCTTATAGATGTTACATTTTTCTAACCTCTTCCTTAGTTGGTCTTCATTGTGACATAATATGGAATTCTCTATAGAAGATATATTCTCATTCAAAATGTCAAAGTTGTCAAAAGTAGTAGAATTGTGTAGAGGAGCTATCATGGAGACTAAAGTCATACTTTAACTCTCTCAGTGGGTCTATTGAGCAGGTTGAGCCAGAGGACTATGTGTGTCTATTAATATGAATTGATTTGTTTGGGAAGCAGGTATAAGAACAAGGATCACTGCTTCTGGAAAAGCAGAGAACAGTATGGTACCCACTCCCCAAAATGGTCCAGGATATCTGGCTGAGCCCTAGTGGAAAGCTATGGGCAGAATCTCAAGGAAAAATGAAGCTTCTTGGGGTACAAACCTCACCAATTCACAACAAAATAGTCTTCATGAAAAAATACGACAAACTGGCCATGCAATCCCATGAAACTGAAATTCTTTTTTTTTTTTTTTTTAATTTTCATGCAGTTTATTACACTGGAAATTGACTTCACAGGTACAGGTATAAAAGTGATAATCCCACTGAATTCTATCTGTGTTTTTATTTCATAATAACATGCTCAAAATTTAATGGCAATGTATGGAAACATAGGAATAATTTAAATTTGTTAACTAAAATAAAAACGAACTTTAGTTTTATTCAAAAATAAATTTTAGTGAGAAAGCTCTTGTGGTTTGGATTGAATAAGAAGCTAAAAATTTAGAGTGGTCTTACTCATGGCAAGTGCAGCACATCTTTGACATCCAGTTGACTTCAATGTGATGGAAATCTTAATACTTTCTAAAAACTTTGACTCATAAGAATATGAGGTAGCAAATGAAATTAGAGATCTCATCGTTTATTTTACAGGAAGACAGTGAACTTATATCAGGAAACACTAGATTTCCTGAAGACTCTTTAAGTTGAATTAATGTCACATAATTTCATTCGTACTCAAGTCAATGAGGTCATCTTTTTTTCCCCAGCATATTATGGGGGTACAAATATTACGGTTACATATATTGCCCATGCTCCCCACCTCAAGGCAGAGCCTCAAGCATGACCATCCCCAAAACGTTGCACATCTCACTCATTATGTTTGTATATACCCATCCCCTCCTCCCCCCTCCCATCCTCCGACACCCAACAAATGTTATTCCTATATGTCCACTTAGGTGTTGATCCGTTAATACCAATTTGCTGGTGAGTACATGTGGTGCTTGTTTTTGCATTCTTGAAATACTTCACTTAGTAGAATGGGTTCCAGCTGTATCCAGGAAAATACAAGAGGTGCTATATCACCATTGTTTCTTAAAGCCGAATAGTACTCCATGGTATACATATACCACATTTTGTTAATCCACTCATGTATTGATGGGCACCTGGGTTGTTTCCAGAATTTTGCAATTGTGAACTATGTCTCTATAAACATTCGAGTGCAGGCATCCCTTTTGTAGAGTGCCATTTGAAACTGAAATTCTTATGCTTAATGTCATAATAACATCAAAAAGTGGGAATAAACTCAATTATAGTGGTAAGAAGCAATGATTCCACTGAGCAGCTGGAAAAACAAATTTTTTATAATGACATTTGAGTTAGTATGATTTGACCTTAAATAAAGTCACATTAATAAGATTTCTGTGTGTTTAGAGGAATAGCAGGAGGGAAGGAGAAACAGATGAAAATGAATAGGAATTCAAACATATTTGTTGTATATGTGTCTTACTTTTTCCTGGGCTAGCATTTCTCAAAGTGAGTTTTTTGGAACACCAGTGTTTTCAGTCCAAAATGTTGGGATCTAAGGCATACTATATGCATTTTACTCAGGGATACACACAGTATGATCTAAAGGAACTTGGGTGGACAGACTCTAACGTCTCCTCCCCATGAGTGTTCATGTCCTTGTGTCTCCTTCCATGAGTATGATGGGTGGGACCTGTGACTCACTTGTAACAAATAAAATATGGGAAAGGTAATAGCATGTCACTTCCATGATTATGTAACATTGTATAAGACTCTGCCTTGCTAGCAGACTGTCTAAAACTCTCTCTGCTGACTTGAGGAATCAAGCCTCCATATTGGAAAAGCCAAGTGGCAAGGAAGTGCAGCCAGCCTCTAGGAACTGCTGGTAGCCTCTAGAAACTGAGGACAACCTTAAGCTGAGAGCTAGTAAGAAGTGAGGCCTTTAATCCTACAACTGCAGGGAAATAAAATCTGCCAACACCCCAAGTTAGCTTGGAAGTGGATCCTTCCCCATGCAACCCTCAGGATGAGAATGCAGCCTTGCTAACACCTTAATGGTGGCTTTGCGAGACCCTGAGTAGAAGGCCCAGCTTTGATGCGTGTACATTCCTGGGACACAGAAGTTGTGAGATAAAATGTAGCATTGTTTTAAGCCACTAAATGTGTATTAATTTGTTATGCAGCAATAAAAAATTAATGCAGGAACAGAGCAATTCTGATCATAGATCTCTGTTAACTAAACATTCCTAAAACTTATTTGGGGGGAGTAAAATACATTTGGCTAAGAGTTTACAATTGCATATTTAGTGCCTAGTACAGTGCTTAGAACACAAGGGGCACATGTGCTTGAGTGAATGGATGAGTGACTACATGAATGCATGAATAAACATACTCTGATAACACTTTGGGTCCTCAATAAGGATGCTTTCTAACATAAGACACATTTCCTGGGAAATTTCTATTTCCTCATAGTTCCAATTATACACTATATTTGGTAGCTCCCAAATTTATACCTCTAGTCATCTTTCTCATGAGCTATATATATGTATTTTTTCTTCAGCTACCAGTATTAGAAATCTCTACTTGACTATCTCACAGGCATCTCAAACCTAACACTTCTGCAAAAGAAATCTTTCTGTCATCTCCATACACTGTTCATCTGATCACACAAAGAAAATCCCAGGAATTGTCTTAGATTCTCTTCTTCCATATTCCTCTCATATTCATTTGTTTACCAAGTCATATTGGTTGCAATCTCTTGCAGCCTGGTTGTCTGCCTATGCCATTTCTGAGCCTGAACAATTTAATTGAAAAAATGCACAGCCTGGTGGTCTGAATTCACTTTAAATTCATACTCTGTCTCATGCGTATGGGTGTCACCCTAAGATGAGTACAGTGTTCATACACAGAATTAGGGGAGCCCTTCCTCTTGCTTTCTCCTCTCCAGGATTCCCCATGCCGAAGAGCAGGTTGGCCATGTTTGCACAGCCTCCCTGACCTCATACATTCCCCTGGCAGAGAAATTTTATCAGTTTTAGCATCTGAGGCTGTAGTCTGCTTTCAAGGCAAAGTGGCAAACAATTGAAAAAAATCACTTCTGTACCTGCCATGTCTTTGAGTTTAGATTACTCTCCCTATTTGCCTGATTTGGTTTATTCATCAGAATTATTAAATATTGTTTTATTATTTATTTTTTGTTATTTTTTCCAGAGTTTATATTTGTTATCAGTGTCAGGATTCATCTGTGATGGCTTATATCAGTACGCCAGAAGTGGAATTCTGATAGAGTTTTTAAAAATACATTTTGTTTCAATTTTTGTTTTTCTACTTTGTTATTTATTTCTGATTATATAGCATTGGATTTGAAGTGTGTGGTCTACACATAGTTTCTAGGTTAGGGAATCTATTGAGATAGATTTATTGACTTAGAAGCATCAATTCATAAAATGATGACTGAAAAGAAAGCTCATTCTATATAATATATATTTTAATAATACATATATAAAGAAGTATTATCAGTATCTTATATTTTGTGTACTTGGTCTGTACAAGACTGAAAAAATTAAAAATAGGTAATCCAACAGTACTGTTTCTTATTTGCCTTTGTATTTCTGAAGATCTTTGCTCTAAATATTTTATACAGTATTTTTAGAAGCATAAAGATTCACATCTATATCTCCATTGGGAATTTAATCCATCATTAATATAAA
The DNA here is from genome assembly GCA_008086735.1 of Cheirogaleus medius. Classification (NCBI taxonomy): domain Eukaryota; kingdom Metazoa; phylum Chordata; class Mammalia; order Primates; family Cheirogaleidae; genus Cheirogaleus; species Cheirogaleus medius. Next base: position 48,144,654 of record VBSM01001124.1, read on the forward strand.
ATTATCATACATAACTATCTTTGATATTGACACCATGAGACTTTCTTTTTGTTCACATTTACTTTGTGTATGTGTGTGTGTGCATGTGTGTGCATGCCTAGAACTTAACTTCGTTTTGTGGGTTTTATTTATTTATTTTTAAAGCAGATCACAGGTCAGGTACATATAGCGAGGCTACCCCTTTCTAGGCCCATCAGTTTTATCAGTGTTTTTTTTAAATTTTTATTTTTTACCAGAACAGTTATTATTAGACAATTTGTTTGGTATTATGACTTAATAATATTTTCTTTATCATTTTTATTATTTCCTTTTCCCAATATTTAAAAAGGGCTTATTTTGCTTATTTTCTGCTTTATAATTTAAAAAGTATATAATTCTACCTTTAACATCTTTAAATTTACAATTTTTAATTTATATATTCTCTATACCACAGCAGTTATCTAATGAATCTCCTAAATGAAGTGTCAGTCAATTAGAATATTTTACCTTGCCAATTTTCATTGCTTTCCTTCTGGGGGATTTTCATTCTATACTATAGGGTTTTGGTCTCTGTAATATTGTTATCATGTAGCAGCTTTTACTCTTAGCAAGTTTTTTATAAGCATACACATGCATATAAAATTATGTTTCTAACTCATACCATAATCATTTAGCTATAATTCTGTGTTTAAATATATATGGAGCAGAACTTTCATGAAGTTTATCCTTTATTTTTCATTGCACTAAATTTTATACTCAAGTAGATTTATCAGGAAAAGTAAATGGATTCTGTAGTGCTGAATGTTCACTTAGTCGACAGTCTCTGTGAAGTCTTTGCATTGACAGGGCTGTATGGACCTCTCTCACATGCACATTCTGTACAAATTGCTCCACTTGCGTCTGACAGCTATTTTTATTGACAATTTAAAGCGAGACTAATTGTTTTACATAGAGGTTGATCTCCTCTCACTGTCTAGATATTTAAAGTATTCTTTCCTTATACTTATTGTTCAATAAATTCACTTAGATGTTTTTGAATATTGGTTGGTCTTTAATACAGTTTTCTCCATATGATAAGCCCTATTAATCTATAGTTTTAGATCCTTGTTCAGTTTAGGAATGGTTCATTTTATTTTATCTTTGAATTTTTGTCTGTTACATGTGTTCTTTTTTCATATTCAAGTATAACTATTATCTCAAAGATGGGTTTCTATTATTTTCTACAATTGTGATTATCATCTATCCAATCACATTAATTGAATGGTTTGATATTCAAGTCTGTCTTCCATTCAGAAGCTTTTACTTTGTTACTTCTCTTTCCTGCTTCGAATGCAGTTTTAAGGTCATCAATGTCATTTTCCCCCTTAATTTATTTTATGCTAACTTCTCTTTTGTTCCGGACTATTTCTTTGTTATCTTATTGTTATCTCCTACTTCATAGAGTTAATGTTTTCTTTAATTTCCTTTAATAAAGTGAAGTCATCCAATCTTTCTTCTGTTATCTGAGGTGGAGGGAGGAATCTTCTTTGGACATATGCCTTTTATCAAGCAAATATAGCATAGCTTTCCTTTATGCTCCATACTTTCTGCATAGAGACCTTATTATTTTTCCTTTACTCATTTTTAAATGAGATTATTTCTACCTGAGTCTGTCATTTGTTATTAAATACTGAAGATAGACACAGATTAGCTACTTTACTCCCCTGGTGTCCCTTTGAATTCTCCTGTTAGAAGTTGGCTGGAGCCTGGATGTTGGTGTTTGTGTTCTTTTTACCATTCAGGTGTTTTGGTGGGAGGAGATCAGGAGAGACTATGAGCAGCCACTGTCAAGATGCTGTACCTCTGTGCCCTCCATCCTAGTATGTTCACAAGGGGGGTCATGGGCTCTTTGATTGATGTAGCTTCCCATTCCCTTTTCTTTGCCATGTTTGATTCTCAACTACAGCAATGATCCTCAGCTGAAACAACGGCCAGTCTCCACAGTCCACTGCTGGGCTTTCAGGAGCAACAACTCCACATGTCCCCTGGCCTGCCAATGAACCCTGCTTTGCAGGAAAGTGCTGTGAAACATCTTTAATGCCTTCAAAGCATGTGGAGGGGATACATACTGAATGCATGCCATGGATTGGTGAAATTATAAAAACACAATGACTTACAGATTGAATTAAAAAATGGGAGAACAGACAAAGATCTTTTTTCATAACAGAACTAATGGAATTCAAAGTATATTTTTCATGAAATGAAGTTCTACATTTTAAAAAGTATTATGTATATGTGGTAAAAAATAATGAGAATGAGATATACTTTAGGTTTACCTGTTATGAAACTATTTTCAAAATGGCAAATATTTCAACACAAATAAAAATAAAAGCTATTATTGTAAAAAAAACAACAACCAAAAACCAGAAGCCAGATTAGGGCTTTTATTTTTATAGGATGCCTCAGTTCAACTTTATTTTTTAATTCAATTTATTCATCTATTTATTTTTTTTTTTTGAAGTTCAGAATATTATAGGGGTACAAATATTTTTTAAAAATTTGTCAGGATAAATGAACATATCACAGTTTTAACTGTTAAAAGATACTCTAAAAATCTAATATATCATTATTTTCCAGAGAAGACAATTCAATCCCGTATGTGCTAAATTCGATTAAAATTTTTAGAAAAGAAGAAAGGATACTTGGAAGATTCTGATGTGAATAATGAAACAATTTGATAGTTCTTAGATGCAACAAGGCGAGAGTCTTTGTTTAACCTTAAAACTGTCTGCCACTCAAGCTAGGTAAAAAATAGCATTATGGGGCTGCTGGATTATCTAATACCTAATTTCTCAAGACTCTGTAGTTGAAAATGCTTTCTAATACTTTAATAACATGAAATTATTGCTGCTGGAAACATTATCTTAATTTTCCTCTTATTCTTTTATTTATAAATAGACTACTTACTATAGAAAATTTCCACCAGCTTAATATCTTGCTTATTATTCAGCAAGAAAACGATGTCAGACTAATCACTTGTTTTTGAAGTTACTCGAGAGAATTTATATTCTAAACATTTAAAAGAAAAAAGCAGCCACTTCCTTGGAGAAAAACAAAACTGATTTTTGGATTTCTTTCTAAATTTCAAGTTCCTCTTTTATTTCCCAATATTAAATCTAAAATCACACTCTTACATTAATCATGCATATGCCTTCTTAGCTCTAGAAAATAACAAATAGTTTAAATAAGTAAAATTTGTCCAATATGAAGGAAAACCACTTGTTGGAAAAAAGTGATGAATATGTAGAGGCATCACATTTCTGAACTTCCGATTTGAATAATATTGTCTTTGAAAACAATACCCAACAGTGATGACATCTGTGTTGATTTTCTATATTAGAATCTTTTTAGCTTTCTACCCTCCCTACAGGAAGTTAGAAGACATTACAAGAAAAAGCAAATAAATTGTAATATTCAACTCAACAAAACATTTTTCAAGGTCAACCTATTAAAAAGTAATATTATGTAATAAATTATGACGTAAACTTTGGAATGTCTCCTACTTTGCTGTTTCTGTTCCTTTTGCTTGTCTATCAGGGTGTCCAGTTGAGAATTTATTGAAATTGTTTAAGCTTCCCTCGCAGAGAGGGAACCTTTGGTAACTCACTGGACATCTCTTGCATTTCAAAGGATGCCTGATGTCATGTAGGCAACCAATCATCACTTTTTCATTGATTTTAAGCCCATAGTTCTCAAATGAGCAAATGAAACAATCCATATAGAGTCCTTAGCACAATGCTAGCAAAGAGTGAGTACACCATAAATCTTAGTTGTCCTTATGTGTTATTAATATCATCATCATAATTATAGTATCTCTTGCTCGATAAACATTTCTAAATATATGAAATATTATGAAAATAGCTAATTATTCAATTCCTTAAAATTCTTTGATTGCTCTCAATCAACATCGTAATTTATTTTGAAAAAGTTAGTTTCTCTCTTACTTGTTCTACTTTTTAAAATTTCTGCTTATTCCTGACCCTGTCTCTGTCCTCACCTATTTCTCTGCTCTTTCACTTCCTTTTCTCCACTCCTTCTATATTAAATGCATTTCTATTTAAATTGATTTTAAAGTGGACTTTATATACCTATTTGTTTTTTCTATACATGTTCTGAATTTTATATTTTGAGCAGGTGGCACAGAAAGGCAAACCACAATAAGTGACTTTCCTTCCTCTGAATATCCTTTGAAATTTAGAATTTCACAGGTTTCTGGAACCAAGTTTTTCACCTCCTGATCTGCCAAGGGTCACAAATCTAGTGCCTACTTCAGAAAGGTAAATTGATGAATAGAGCTGGTCATGTTCTCCATATAGCAGACTAGGGACCACACAGGCAGCTGCTGCTCTGCTCCAAGCAATTGATGCCCAGTGGAAATATGGACCCAGTTTTGCTAGATCATCCAGTTTTTCAAGAGAAGATAGAATTTTGAAACTTGGCTTGTGAAATCTACAGAATTTTATATGTTAATAACCAATTGATAAATTTGTAAAACACTGTTCAAGGCCCTCAAAATATGTAAAATCTTGGCATGTAGATGTGTCAGAGATGTTGCACTGTCCATTGAATCTGTTTCCTGTTCTACTGAGCACAGTTGTTGCTCACCAGGGAATAAATATTCCAGTATCCTTTGCAGTTAGGTGAAGGCAAATAATGGAGCTTTAGCCAACAGAATGTGAATGGAGGTGATGGACCCATAAACACTGCCCAGGTAGGGCTCTTCCATGCACTCTTTCCTTTCTGGCTGGCTGGAATGGACACAGGCACTAGGGCATCATCATTTCTGGACCTCATATGACTGCATAAGACAGACTATCATACCAGCCAGTTAATTCACCCAGGAGTCAGAAAGAAACACACTATTGTGTTTAAGACACTTTTACATTTGTGGATCCAGCTGTCATACAATTAGCCACTGCTAACTAATACAGTAGATTTGGGGAATTGTAAACGATAAGTTGATTTTATTTTCAAGCCTATAAAGAGTTTTTTATATACAAGGAATTATCAAAGCTGGTGTAAGAGATTTTTGTCCACCCTTTCACTGATCAGAAGAAATTCTAAATTTTAAGAGATATTTAGAGGAAAGGGAGTCACTAAATATAGTTTACCTCTCTGTGCCAACTTCCTCAAATATAAAATTCAGAGCATGTGTAGAGAAAAATAATAATCATAGAATATTCACTTTAAAATCAATTTAAAGATAAACTTATTGTAAACTTTCATATAATTATAAATTTGTGTCAATTTAGTTTAGTTCTTCTTGTACTCTGAAAGATTTATTGTAATATCTCTATGAAGTAAACATCTTGTATCCATTTTACAGATGAGAAAACTGAGGCACAGAGAATTTAAGTGATTTGATCAAGGTTACATAACTGGTAATTGACAAAGCTAGGATATGGATCCAGGCAACTTGGCTCCAGAGTCTATATTCTTTACCACTAACCCATATTACTTCACCACAATTTGTTTGATTTTTAAAAAATTCTCTTTCTAGTTTTCTTAACATTTTTACTTTTGTTGATGCTTTTACTCTATGTTGCTATGCATATTCTTATGTTATAATAGTTAGGAGCAAAGATGGACACAAAAGAAACTATCATGAGGAAAATTCTCAAGCCAATTTAGACGATTTTTCCTTCAATTAGCAATTATGTCAACTTTCTGGCTTCCCCAATTTGGATTTATTAAATTTTAATACATGAAAATGCCAGTTCTCAAATTCCATTAATAAAAAATGTAAAAGTTAACATGCAAAGACAGTATTTTTTAATGGCTATGTGCTTTAAAGGAAATGTATTACAGACGTGTTTAGATCTTTTTAGATAGTGATTATACTTTATTCATGTAACTTTGTAGTTTAAAAAGCATGTATGTACCCAAAGGAAATGTAACCACCATCTCATAAGATAACTGCACTCCTATATTCATTGACGCATTATTCGCAGTAGCCAATATATGGAAACAACCTCAGTGTCTGTTGATGGACAAATGAATAAAGAAACTGTGATACACAGACTGTCCCTAACTTAAGATGGTTCGACTTGTGATTTTTCAAATTTGCCATAGTGTGAAAGAGGTATGTAGTTAGTGAAACTGAACTTCCAGTACTCATATAACCATTCTGTTTTTCACTTTTAGTACAGTATTCAATAAATTACATGAGATATTCAACAGTTTACTATAAAATAGGCTTTGTCTTAGATGATTCTGCCCAACTATAGGCTAATGTAAGTGTTCTAGTCATGTTTAAGGTAGGCTAGGCTAAGCTATGATGTTCAGTAGTTTAGGTATATTAAATACAGTTTCCATTTACAATATTTTCAAATTACAATGTGTTTTTTGGGATATAACCCCATTGTAAGTCAAAGAGCATCTGTATACAATGGAATATTATTCATCCCTAAAAAAGAACTAGATCTTGCCATTTGCCACAACATGAGTGAACCTGAAGGACATTATGCTAAATGAAATCAGCAAGATACAGAAGGAAAAATATTGCATAATCTCACTTATATGTGGAATCTAAAAAAAAAAATCCAAATATACAGAGATAGAGAACAAAGCCATGGTTGCCAGGAATGGACAGGGGTAGGGGAATAGGAAGATGTAGGTCAGAGGATACAAAGTAGCAGATATGTAGGATTAACAAGTCTAGGAAACTGATGTACAACATGAGGACTATCGGTAATACAATTGTGTTGTAAATGAGTAATGTTTAGCTGCTCTTACCACAAAAATTAAAAGAAAGGGTAACTATGTGAGATAATGGAAATGTTCATTTGCCTCACTATAGTAACCTTTTTGCTATCTATGTGTATCCTATAACATCATGTTGTATACTTTAAATAAATACAATAAAATTTATTTTTAAAAAGATCAAGAAAAATAAGAAAAATTAAAAATAAAAAGTATGAAAAGAGAAAAAAACCAGAATATTCAAAATTATTCTGATTTTGATATAATCTATTTGTTGACAAGAATGGCTCCTGTCTTTCACTCACTCACCTTATATTCCCCAACTGTGATAAGCTAAACCTCTTATCTTCTGGGGATGGGTGGAAGGGAAAGAGTAAGATGGAGAAGAGAAACAGCACAGGAGATGAGGAGGTATAAATTGCATCTTCCATTCCCGCTATTATCTGTCCCTAATATCCTCAATATGAATGGGACCAAACATCAACACCAGAAATCCCTCCCTGCTGTGGTCCTAGAATTTCCAACCATTACTGAACTCAGAGTTTTTCCCACTATTAATAGTATCTAAACCAAAAGACACAACTGCCAACAGGTGGCAATAAGCCATAAACAAGAAATGGACAGATTTGAATGAAATTCCTTGGAGGCTAGGTGGGTTCACTGTCAGTTCATTAACTCTGAAAATATGCAACTTCTTATTTTATGCAACTTAATTGTGTTGTGTCCTACATATTGCCTTATGGCAGGAGTGTAAAGTACTTTCCAATACATTATCTTATTTGATATAACAACACTAAGAAGTGGGCGTGGCTGGTATAATTTTCCCTTTGGATGAGAAAATTGAGGCACAAAAATGAAATCTGATATTAATTAATATAGCAAATAGTAACATTAATTGCTGACTTTCAAAAAAAATAAAAATGGAGGTTTTTAAAATTGCTTTCTTATAAAAGTTCTGAGCGTAACATTATATCTTAACTCAAGTAAATGGTTTCCATGGCGGCCACTGTGTTACAGCTCACATATGTTGTTCTCTTGTCATACAATGTCCAACAGACAAGGTGCTGAGGTCTGAGAACAGTTGCTAGTTATATGCCCTTTACTGTGTACCTCAAACAGCAGCTGTCTCAGCCAAGCTATTGGCATCATTATAACACTATTTCATCAGCTCAGAAAAGGGAGCTCATCTTAGGGTTGGCTATATATAGCTGGTAGACACAGCTCCAATTTATTGGATAGCTATTTCGTATTTTTAAAATATAAGTTTTAAAGGAACAACATGCAAAAGAACTTATTCCACTTTCACATTCATTAGAATCAGATTTTCACCTTTATTTAAACCCACTTTAAAAGAAGCATTAATAATCTGGGAAAGAAAAATTAATAACATGTTATCTGTACTATAGTTTAAAGAAGCATTAATAACCTGAGATCCATATTATAATTTAAAAATTAGGCTCATAACTCAAAGTCATCAATAAATTCATGCCTGTCATGCTATTGATTAGGTGTACAGAAAACCTTTTACAGACTTTGACCATTTTATCTCTTAAGTGTTAAAATGAATATTTAGCATTGATTAGAAAAGGAATAATAGTTGTGCCTAAAATCTCTATCTGTACCATTGTGAGATACTAGATTGCACTATTTAATTATGTAATAGATAACCAAAAAAATAAAAACACCTAGGAATTTTAAAAAGTGTTCAACTGCCTAAGAGTACCACTAATTTCAGCAAGGTACATGCGTTTGTTTTGAAGACTGAATAAGGAGTTTGTTGATGGGCTGTATTTTGGAGGAAGAAATTCATCTAATAATAGAGACTTGCACCTCAAACATTAGTAGAAACAAAAATAGGCAAATATAAGTTCCCAATTCTGCATTATTAACTCAGATGCCTGAACCCATGAGGCTCCAGACACTGAATAATAAAAACTCCTTTGTATCAAATCTATGACTTGTTCATTTGAAGGGGAAACCTTTTCCTCATAAATGGGGCACTAGATACATTTTAGACTACAGCAGTACCTCAGCAGTAAGAAAGGAAACTTTTGCAGCATTATTAACATTCTCATTTACCATTTCAGTCACTTGGAGGTAAAACTTAACTTTAATAGTATTCTAAGCTATTAATCTTAAAAATGAGTATTTTAAAAAGGAGATATCATTCAAAATAGAGAAACGATAAACCACATTAAGTACATATTTCATCGATTCTGAGATAAACTTTTTTTTCACATGTTAATGTTGCTGAAATCAGGTTGCATCTTCTAATCAATAATGTATCATAATGTACTTGGAAAGCAATTTTTTTCTTGTGGTACAAAAAATTGTTTATCTTAAAACTAATGATTTTAATTCAATAAAATACATTATCAGGTTTTTGCTCTTTGTTGTTGAAACTGAATGAATATTTCTCCACTACTTAAATTGCCTCTGCCTTCTTTACCTTTTTAAAATGTAAAGAATCTCCTACTTTCCCCTAATACTTGCATAAGTGTTTTGAGTCTTGTGTATATGTACATATAACTATTTTGCATATATGTAATATGTATATACAATTCTATAGTCAGATATATTATTATGGAATATGTTGAAACTAAAGAATTTGATGTTATGTCACTAAGGGGAGGAGAAAATAGAGAGCAAAACCTTAGTATAAGGGTAAGAAACTCAGACAGTAGTGAGATAGTCATGTTTTGGTGTTTAGCAATAGCTTCTTTTACAATGACTTGGAGACAGCCACTTTGACACTGACTGGCCTTGACACAAAAATGCAGGTTAAAAACATTCTGGGATATCAATAATGTTCCAAAAACCTTTCAGTCATCTTCTACTTCTCAGTTATATCCAAATGGTATCAATAATAGTAAGGCCAATTTCCCTAAACTAAACCCTTTATGCATAAATCTTATTTTCATAATTGTTAAGTGATTATATACAATTTTTATATGCCACTGCAGTAATCATTTCTCATATATATTAACTATTACAACTTGCTGATTTCATTATTTGTGTCACTTGTATTTCAAAATTAAATTGCAAATGCTACCGGGACAGGATCAGTCATAGAGAATTATGTTGTATACTTACCCTATAATTTCTCACTTTTCCTGATACAATTCAGATAATGTTATTTAAATGGCTGATTGGGAAGACCCATATCCTCAGCCTCTTTGCAAATAATATGAAAATAAACAAATGTTATTTTTTAAATAGTGAAAATAGTTATATAATATTTTAGCTATTATATTACTATTCATATTCTAGCTATTATTTCAATATTCACAATAATATTCAAATTATTTCACTTTTCACATTCAACTATTTTTACTATATATGTACATGTATTTATTTGGTTTTCTACCTTTTGCCCTTCCAAAATTAAAGGGTAATCCAATTAAAAACATCCAATTAGTTACTCTCGAGGGAGAGAAAAAATGGCGGAGTAAAGGTAACCCCCCTGGATTCCTGCTCCCAGAGAAGAAGACATAGATCTTGGTCTCCTACACGTGAGTGGATCTCCCCCCTATAAGGACAGCATCAAGAATCCACAGAGGTTCAGCACGGGACTCTCAAAAAAGGAAAAAACAAGGTGATTGGGAGATAGGATCGCTTTCTCTGGAGAGTGCAAAACAAGCAATAGGGCGCGTGGGAGGGCGCCGGCCACCGGGCCAGGGGGTGAAGTGGGATCAGACCCACAGGAGAACTCCCTGCTTTCCCATTGACCTCCACACCCACCCAGCCAGGGTCCTGTCTGAAATTGGTGGGAAATCACGACAGGAAACGAGGGTGCTGGAGAGTGCCGTCATTAGTGGAAACTCCCTGGAGCCCCGTGCTAGGACGGCTCCAAGACGGGAGGAAACCGAACTGAGCTGATAAGGGAGGCAGTTAGATGTCTTGCCTCGGATAACAAGCTGGGCCAGCCCTACAGAGCTGTTCACTAAGTCCAGGACTGTAAGCTGTAACTGACTCAGGCGAATAAGACTGCACAGGGTGGGTCAGAAAGAGCAAGGGCTATGGCTGAGCTGGTGGTCGGGAAGGCAGCATAGAGGAGGAAACGGGGTGTCCTGATGACCCAGACCCCCAACCTGACACCTGACACCTCCTAAACAGTCGCCCCCAGTGCTGGTGCCCTGCGAGTGGGCCAGGGGTCGCCATTGAGGGGATCCACAGCTCAGCTGCCATGGTGCAATACAGTGCAGCGGGCAGATCCCCTCCCCCAGCCTAGAGAGTCTCCTGACAAATTCCGCCCCTACATAATCTGCTATCGGCTAGCCAGGCCTGGCTTGATCAAGGAACTACTGAGAAGACTAACACCAAAGGGGAGTTACAGCCACTGTGGCACCGGGATGCTGGGCAGACTGGGGAGCTACTTCCTCCCCCTAGTCCACATCTCTCCTGCCAAAAGTGGTAGGCTCCACCCCTGGAGGCGGGGTGAGACAAGAAAAACCACTCTCCCCCAGATCTAGGGAGAACCTGCTGGGCTTGTGCGAAGTTCATAAGCAGGCAGCATAAAAGACTTTGCTTCCCAGAACAGCTTAGGTCACCCAGTTGATCAAATTGCTGGGGCTGGATCTCCCCCGGTCAGTGGCCAACAGTCAGGGCCGTGGTCAAGGATCAAGTCCCCCATAAGTGGCCACAATAGGCTCCACAAGTAACCCCTCCCATCAGGGGTACCTTCCAAGTGTGGCGGAAGAGCTCCCTCCAGTGGCTGATCAAGAAACTACAGAAGAGAGGACCTCTGTGCACCATCAACTGATCCAGATGAGAAGAGCTCAGCGAACGATTTCAGGAACATTGAAATATCAAACCAAAAACACTCCCCCTAAGAGATACACCAGCTCTCAAGAAATGGAGACTGAACAAACCAAAAACACTAAAATGGCAGAAGAAGAATTCCAAAATTGGACTGTAAGAAAGCTCAATGATATGCAAGAAAAAATGGATAACCAACACAAAGAAACCACAAAGAAAATTCAGGACTTGGAACAAAAATTCACTAAGGAAATTGAGATCTTAAAGAAAAATCAATCCGATCTCCTAGAAATAAAGAATCAATTCAGGGAAATACAAAACACAGTGGAAAGCCTCAAAAATAGGGTGGACCAAACAGAAGACAGAATCTCAGAGATTGAAGTTAACACTTTCCAATAAAATAAATCAGTCATAGAGATAGAGCAGAGAAACAAGAGAAAAGAGCAAAGTCTACAAGAGATGTGGGATTATGTGAAGAAACCTAATGTGAGGGTCATAGGGTTACCCGAAGGGGAAGAAGAAAACACTCAAGCGTTGGACAAGCTATCTGAAGAAATAATAGAGGAAAATTTGCCAGGCCTTGCTAAAAATCTCCAGATACAAGTTCAAGAAGCTCAAAGGACCTTTGGGAGATTCAATGCAAACAGGAAGACATCACAATATGCAGTCATTAGACTGACCAAAATATCAACTAAAGAGGCCCTTCTACAAGCTGTAAGACGAAAGAAGCAAGTTACAAACAAAGGAAAACCGATCAGAATAATGCCAGATTTCTCAACTGAAACATTACAAGCAAGGAGAGACTGGGGCCCCATTCTCACTCTTTTGAAACAAAATAATGCCCAGCCTAGAATCTTGTACCCTGCAAAACTAAGCTTTATATATGAAGGAGAAATTAGACATTCTCAGATAAGCAAAGTCTGAGGGAATTCACCAAGACAAGACCAGCCCTACAAGAAGTACTCAAACAGTGTTACACACGAAACAGCATAATAAATACTCACGAACATAAAAATACTCAAAACCTAAAGATTAAAGGCCAGATATCACAATGGCTCAAGAGAGAAACCAAAACAACAATGTCCAACCCAACAGAATGAACAGTAATCTGCCTCACCTATCAGTTCTCTCAATAAATGTGAATGGCTTAAACTCCCCATTCAAGAGACATAGGCTGGCTAAATGGATAAGAAAATACAAGCCAAGTATATGCTGTCTTCAGGAAACACATCTAACCTGCAAGGATGCATATAGACTAAAAGTAAAGGGGTGGAGATCAGTATTTCAAGCATGTGGAAGCCAAAAGAAAGCTGGTGTGGTGGTTCTGATCTCAGATGATTTAGTTTTTAAACCATCAAAAGTAGTGAAAGACAAAGATGGTCATTATATAATGGTGAAGGGATAAAGGGTACAGTTTAACAAGAAGATATAACAATTTTAAATATATATGCACCCAAGGTAGGTGCACCCAGATTCATAAAGCAAACCCTATTGGATCTAAGCAAATTGATTAACAGCAACTCCATAATAACAGGAAATTTCTACACCCCACTGACTGTACAGGACAGATCCTCCAAACAGAAAACTAATAAAGAAATAATGGACTTAAACAAAACTCTAGAACAATTGGGTCTGACTGACATTCACAGGACATTCTACCCCAAATCCACTGAATATACATTCTTCTCATCAGCTCACAGGACATTCTCTAAGACTGACCATATCCTAGGACACAAAGTAAGTCTCAAAAAATTTAGAAAAATAGAAATCATACCATGTATCTTTTCAGATCACAGTGGAATAAAAGTGGAAACCAACCCTAACAGAAACCCACATTTCTACACAAAAATGCGGAAATTAAACAACTTTCTTTTAAATGATTACTTCATAAATGAAGATATCAAGATGGAAATAAAAAATTCTTTGAACAAAATGACAATGGAGAGACAAGTTATCAAATCCTCTGAGACACAGCTGAAGCAGTACTGAGAGGAAAGTTTATTTCCATAAATGCCTATAATCAAAAGTCTAAAAGATCACAAATAGACAATTTAATAAATTGACTCAAAGAGCTGGAAAAAGAAGAACAGACCAACCCCAAACCCAGCAGAAGAAGTGAAATTAACAAGATCAAATCAGAACTTAATGAAATTGAAAACAGGGAAGCTATACAGAATATTAATAAAACAAAAAGTTGGTTCTTTGAAAAAATAAACAAAATTGACACACCTTGGCTAGACTAATGAAAAGCAGAAAAGAGAAATCTCTAATAAGCTCCATCAGGAACAAAAATGGAGATATCACAACTGATCCCAAGGACATACGAGATATTATTTACGAATACTACAAAAACCTTTATGCACACAAACTGGAAAATGTGGAGGAAATGGACAAATTTCTAGAAACACACAGCCTCCCTAGGCTCAACCAGGAAGAAATAGAACTTCTGAACAGACCTATATCAACAGCCACAATAGAAACAACAATTAAAAATCTTCCTAAAAATAAAAGTCCGAGCCCAGATGGTTTCACACTGGAAATTTACCACACTTACAAAGAAGAACTGGTGCCTATATTGCAGAAATTATTCCACAACATCGAGAAGAATGGAAACCTCCCCAACACTTTTTATGATGCGAACATAACTCTGATTCCAAAACCTGTAAAGGATGCAACAGAAAAAGAAAACGACAGACCAATATCCCTTATGAATATAGATGCTAAAATTTTCAACAAAATCCTAGCTAACTGAATTCAGACACTTATAAAAAAAAATAATCCATCACGACCAAGTGGGCTTCATCCCAGGGACGCAGGGATGGTTCAACATATGTAAATCTACAAATGTAATTCACCACATAAACAGAAGCAAAAGCAAAGACCACATGATTCTTTCAATAGATTCAGAAAAAGCTTTTGACAAAATTCAACACCCTTTAATGATAAGAACACTTAATAAAATAGGCATAGAGGGGACATACCTAAAAATGATACAAGCCATATATGACAGACCCATAGCCAGCATCATACTGAATGATGAAAAATTGAAAGCATTCCCACTTAGAACTGGAACCAGGCAAGGCTACCCACTATCTCCACTTCTATTCAACATAGTGCTGGAAGTCCTGGCTATAGCAATCAGACATGAAAGAGGAATTAAATGTACCTGAATTGGGGCAGAAGAGATCAAACTTTCACTGTTTGCTGATGATATGATATTATATTTAGAAAACCCCAAGGATTCAACCAAAACACTCCTGGAATTGATAAATGAATTTAGTAAAGTCTCAGGATACAAAATCCACACAAAGAAATCAGAGGCATTCATATACACCAACAACAATCAAATTGAGAACCAAATCAAAGACTCAATACCCTTCACAATAGCAAAAAAGGAAATAAAGTACCTAGGAATATACTTAACCAAGGAAATGAAAGACGTCTACAGGGAGAACTATAAAACACTGAGGAAGGAAATAGCAGAGGATGTAAACAGATGGAAATCCATACCATGTTCGTGGATCAGCAGACTCAACATCATTCAAATGTCTATACTACCCAAACTGATCTACAGATTCAATGCAATACATATTAAAA
>VBSM01001124.1:48159828-48176105 GCA_008086735.1 Cheirogaleus medius
TAATGGCTAACAAACATATGAAAAAATGCTCAACATCTCTAATTATCAGGGAAACGCAAATCAAAACTACAATGAGATATCAATTATTTCCAGTAAGAATGGCCTTTGTCAAAACGTCCCAAAACAATAGATGTTGGCATGGATGCAGAGAGATAGGAACACTCCTACACTGCTGGTGGGACTGCAAACTAGTTCAACTTCTATGGAAAGCAATATGGAGTTACCTTAAAGTGATACAAATGGATCTACCATTTGATCCAGCAATCCCATTACTGGGCATCTACCCATAAGATCCAATGACACTCTACAAAAAAGACACCTGCACTCACATATTTATAGCAGCACAATTCATAATTACAAAGCTGTGGAAACAACCCAAGTTCCCATCAATTCATGAGTGGATTAATAAAATGTGGTATATATATACCATGGAGTACTATTCAGGTCTAAGAAATAACGGTGATATAGCACATCTTGCATTTTCCTGGATAGAACTGGAACCCATACTACTAAGTGAAGTATCCCAAGAATGGAAAAACCAGCACCACATATACTCACCAGCAAACTGGTATTAACTGAGTAGCACCTAAGTGGACACATAGGAACTACATTAATGGGGTATTGGGCGGGTGGGAGGGGGGAGTGGGGTATATACATACATAATGAGTGAGACGTGCACCGTTTCAGGAATGGTCATGCTTGAAGCTCAGACTTGTGGGGGGAAGGGGGACAAGGGAAATATTTGAAACCTTAAAATTTGTACCCTCATAATTTGCTGAAATAAAAAAATCCAATTAATAACAATTTTTAAGATAAAGACTAGAAACAAAAACCTCATACAGAATGAAGGAAAAAAAATACATCAGGAAAAGAGATCAGAGGATTGCCACAACTAAATATTAAGTAATAATAATAATAATGCAAAAGGAAGTAACATTCACATTATCAGAAAAAAGTATGTCTATCATAGAATGCTTTGACTCTGAAGTTCAGTATAGAGCCATCAGTCAGTTTCATATAGATAGTTCAAAGACTAACATCATAAAGTCAAACACATGTAAATAAAATAGCTTTGGTGCATGTAAGTTATATTTTCTTATCTGGACTAAATTAGGCAAAGTCTATAAAATTTACATTTCTTACCACTATAATAGTTTGCAATTATTTCTTTGTTTGGAGCTTCCGATGTTTTATTTTCTGGAAGAAACATAATCTGTTGAATATCATAACAGATATTCCATATACTTCTTCAAAGTGGTCTTTTAGTGTCCTTAGTCACATTAGAATCACAGAATAGAAATTTAAAATGTAAATATAATTAGTTTTTCAGTAATTGTCACAGAAGTTAAACACATGTATATATGTATATGTACACATACATGCACACCATTCATATGGCATGTTGCCTTCACCAAAATAGACAAAGCAGCAATTCACCTGTGTTGAAATCTTAGCAATAAAATCTGGTAGTTGTAAGGTTAAATCTCTAAGCTCTGTCTTTCCCATTTGACAGTGGTAAGCAAAGAGTCAATTGAACCCTGCAGACAAGTACAAATCTTCTGAGTCTTTGGGGACTCTTCTTGGTCTGAAATAAAAAGCTTTTAGACACAAATGATTTCACCAAGGAACAAACCTCTGCCCATAAAGTTCAATGCCTCATTAATTCTTGAAAGTTTAAAGGGTTTTAAAGTCCAAAAGCCATGACAAAGCTGTCATGTCTGTTATTTTCAGGTCAAGACTGAAATGATATTACTAGTTCTGAAGAACTCTCCAATTTCAAACTATGTCTAATTCAAATTTTTATTTTCAAAAGAAATTCAAATTGCTTGATAAATTCACAGATAATATCTGCTTCTCAGATTAGTCATAGTAAGAGAGGTTTCAGGCATGACACTTAATGCAATCTTAGTAACTAAGAATGCCTTATACTAAAGTGAAAAATATGGTTGCAAAAGTTGACTCCAAATAAGACCCAGCCGCAAACATAGCATTGAATGAGGAGAGCAAACTTAGCTCTGGTCTAGGAATGATAGATTTTTGAAACGCATGAGGACAGATAGGTTATTCCAGTGGTGTAACAGCATGAAATTCAGTTCTAGGAGACTAGAGGTTCTTGGAGCCAGATAAGTGAATGACAGCTTTAAAAAGTACAACCATCTGTTCATTCACAACACAACCCAAGTCATTGGCTGGAAAGTATCATCATATCTTCACAGAACAAGAATTAGGTCGTTAGTCCTAATATCAAGTCCTTATTCAAATAGGTTGAGACTTAAGTAATCCTATAGACCTGTAGGAAACTACGATGTGAGGGAAAGAAAACAAGTTCTGAAGACAACACTG
Source organism: Cheirogaleus medius (assembly GCA_008086735.1). Taxonomy (NCBI): domain Eukaryota; kingdom Metazoa; phylum Chordata; class Mammalia; order Primates; family Cheirogaleidae; genus Cheirogaleus; species Cheirogaleus medius. The sequence goes on from VBSM01001124.1 coordinate 48,162,172, forward strand.
GTATTTAAGGGTATAAAAATGCTCAGATGCTAAGTTCTGATCTCTTGGAAGCAAGAGTTACTACAAGGCCTTGTGGCAAAAGCACATAAAAAGCAGTTTAACCAAATGTGGTTTAGTTTTTCCTGTTTCAGATGAAATTAGGAAATACATAGTCCAGGTTTGATGCATCTGTTCATGTATGGCCTCTAAAATACAACTGTTTTCCATCTTCAAAATCTGCTATTCTTACATGGATCTTTTTTCCTCATGGTCACAAAATGTCTGCCTGTTATAGTCATATTCCTGGCAAGATTTCCTTTTTTATTCATGAAAAAAAACCATTTCCAATAGTTTATTATCTAGAAATATAACACATGACCACTCTAACTACAGCCAAGGCTGAGAGATTCAATTATTTTCTTTGGGTACATTGATACCCTGAACACAATCAGAGTATATCGGTAAGAAAAAGAATCTAAATAGATATTGGGTAGATGCCTTCAGTGTCTGCTATGAATATCTCACATATATTTATCATATATTTTGATATTTGGATCACAAGAAATCCATGATAAAATATAGGGAGAAATTATTTTGGAAATCCTACCTTGTGAACATTAGGTTAAAAGGACATTAAACCTGAGAATCATGTACCTCCTACTTCTAGAAATATAATAAGCAGCAAATAGTTTTGGCATTTTAGGTTATTAAAATACAATTGTATAAATATATAAGAAGTTACTGACCCCATTCTTAATTTCTAGTATATATATAAAAAAAGTATATCACATATCTCGGAATCATTGTGTATCCTACATTATTTTGATGCAAAGGCAAGACATTATACATTTTACACAGGTTTTTTTTCTTATTTTGGATGTTGACATGTAATATAATTTGAGATCTTCTCTGTGAGATAACAGTGAATTTTTAATGCTATGTGGAAGCGATCGTAGGAATAAAAATTTATATCAGCAAATTACATTTCACAGATAGATGAACAGACAGGCATGTCGACAGGTTTATAATAGTTTCTTTAGAAATATATTCAGGTCTATAGCTCTAAATATCAAAATGCCATCACAGAATATAACATTTGCAACACCCTAATCAAAAAATCAAACTTGAAAATTTCTTTTCAACTTTCTTTAATAAAGTTCATTTGGACTGAACATTTAGCTCTTGTGTGAATTTACAACTTATTTTAGTTCCATTCTTATACTGTATTTCAAATATGGCTATATTGTTGTCATCTCATATTTTCTTTAGTAATGAAATGTAGCCCAATTATATACTTAATTTTACATTTTCAAACTGTAGTCTAATTATATACTTTATTTTCTACATTACAGAATATATCAAAAAATTTTAAAGTACATTTTTAAAAAACATTTGACTTCATATCTTTTTTGTTTTTGCCAATCAGGAACATTTCTAACCCACTTCTCACTATAAACATTTCTAATCCACTTCTAGTAATTCACATGGATGTGAATTATGTCAATACAGCAATTGGAGGAGAGAAAGAGCTTGAAATGTTCTAAGTATGCTGAAAGCTATTACTTCATTGCTCATAGAGGTTAGATAACTCCAATTTTGTTTAGAGTGTCATTGATGAATAACTTAAACAGGAAGAGGAGAAAGTCAGGTACTACTATTTCATATGGATACCCATGATGAAAAATTACTTTCACATATGGCATTGCCTATATTGGGACCAAGAAGAAGAAAAGTAGCATGTAATAAGTTTTCGAGGCTACATATGTGACCTAAAATTCAAACGTTTAAAGGTACCTTAGTTTGAGGAACAAATGGAGTCTTTTTGGAACTTTGTACGACTAGAAGGAGCATATAATTTCTCTTGGTTTCCAGAAGAGTAGGTTGTAAGATGAAACAGGGAAAAAGAAAACTATTAAACACTATTATGGGTCACTTTTGCCACAAAACTGTAGAAGACAAAATAAAACTTTTAATCATGTGCCAATAGCACTTTTCCTCACAGATGGTATCCTTTGATTTATCTTTATTGTCCAGTTAGAAGAGATCTTGTCAGTATAGTCTCACAGAAGTGCAGACCTAGTCAGCTATAGATACCAAAGTCATGATATTCAACAAAATGAAAAGTATGGTAGGAGTTATTCTACTGACAGCAACTAAAGTGGTAAAATGAATGCTTCAGGATATAAACTGGTTAACATAAGGATAACATAGCAGTAAATGTGAAAGGCATAGTCCATGAGGCAAACATAAAATACTATTATCTGAATGATGTATTTTGTGGAGGGATATTCCATACACATCTTAGGATATTTTTCATCTGCTTGACTAAAAATTTAAACATCCAGATATTTCAAGCTAATGTAAATGTATAGTTTTATTGTGATGTTTTGAATGAAAGAGTGTGTATAGAATGCTTACTCCAGTCTTTGACCATTAGTGAACAGACAATTAATGGCAGTTTTAATTAATATTTTATTGAGTAGAAACTATAAATATCTTCACAGAGGGTGTGGTTGAATCTCACCCACAAGCACCACCTATTGGCTCAGAGACAAAGTTCGGCATGTGATTATCTAAACAAAAATCCAAAGGTAAGAAACAAAAGCTGCTCCAGATGGGAAGGAATCAGTGAAAGAACTCTGGAAGTATGGAGAATCATACTGAAAAGACTCTCCAAAAGGGGAACACCAGCTCTATAGCAATGGATATCAACCAAATTCAGAAGATGACAGAAGAAGAATTTAGAACACAGATTATAAGAAAACTCAATGTTATGCAAGAGAAAATGGATAACCAACACAAAGAAGCCACACACACAAAAATCCAGGACTTAGAAAAAAAATTCACTAAAGAAATTAAAATATTAAATAAAAATCAAATAGAACTTCTGGAAACGATGGATTTATTCAAGGAATTATAAAACACAGTGGAAAACCTCAAGAATATGGTAGATCAAACAGAAGAAAGAATCTCATGGATTGAAGATAACACATTTCAAATAAACAAGTCAGTCACAGAGATAGAGCAGAGAAATAAGAGAAAAGAGCAAAGCCTACAAGATATGTGAGATTATGTGAAGAAGCCTAACATGAGAATTATAGACATCCCTGAGGGTGAAGAAGAAAATATACAAGGGTTGGACAAACTATTTGAGGATATAATGGAGGAAAATATAATATAATGGCCTTGCTAGAAATTTAGATATCCAGGTACAAGAAGCTCAAAGGATTCCTGGGATATTCAGGAAGACACCACGATATGTAGTCATCACAGTGTCCAAAATAAACATAAAAGGGGCCCTTCTATGAAATTTAAGGCAAAAGAAGCAGGTTACTTACAAAGAAAAACTCATCAGACTAACTACAGACTTCTCAACTGAGAGCTTACAAGCCAGAAGAAACTGGGGCCCCACTCTCTTCTCACACAGAATAATGCCCAGCCTAGAATCTGGTACCCTGCAAAACAAAGTTTTGCATATAAAGGAGAAATAAAGACCTCAGATAAGCAAATACTGAGGGAATTCATCAAGATGAAACCTGCCCTCCAGGAAGTACTCAAAATAGTCTTACACATAGATCAACACAATAAACACTCACAAATGTAAAATCATCCAAAAGCTAAAGATCAAAAGCCAGATACCAGAATGGCTCAATAGGGAAAACAAAGCAACAAAGTTCAACTCATCAAGATGAATAGAAATCTGCCCCACTTATCAATTCTTTCAATAAATGTGAATGGGTTGAACTGCCCAATAAAGAGACATAGGCTGGCTGAATGGAGAAATATACACAAGCCAAATATCTGCTGCCTTCAGGAAACACATCTAACCCACAAGGAGACATTCAGACTTAAGGTGAAGAAATGGAAAACCAAATTCCATGCAAATGGAAGCCAAAAGAAAACTGGCATAGCAGTTCTGATTTCAGATAAGTCTTCAAATCAAAAAAAGTAATGAAAGAAAAAAAATGGTCACTATATAATGGTGAAGGGTACAATTCAACAAGAAAACATACAATTCTAAATATTTATGCAGTTAACTCAGGTACCCCTGGATTCATAAAGCAAATCCTACTTGATCTAAACAAAAATGATAAACAGCAGCACTGTAATAGCTGGGGACAGAACAGGACAGATCCTCCAAACAAGATAAACAAGGAAACAATGGACTTAAACATAGGTCTAGAAAAAATGGTCTTGACTGACATTTACAGAACATTCTACCCAAAAACCACTGAATATACATATTTCTCATCCACTCATGGGATATATTCTAAGATTGACCATATCCAAGGCCACAAAGTATGCCTCAAAAATTTTTTAAAAATAGAAATTATACCATGCATCTTCTCATACCACAATGGGATAAAATTAGAAATCAACTCCAACAGAAACTCTCATAGCTTCACAAAGTCATGGAAACTAAACAACCTTCTGCTGAACAATTATTGAGTTAACACCTTTCGTACTGCATAGAAATCTCTAAGACATATGCCAGGGACCACACGTTTTTGGGCAAACTGCACATTATTTAAATCATCATAACTACAGTGAAAAATGAGAAAACTCCTGAGTGGTCCTTAAGGTGTTAAGGAAGAAACTAAGAGGGAAACCAAAAGATTCTTTTTACTAAATAACAAAGGAGACACACGTTATCAAAATCTGTGGGACACACCTAAAGCAGTCCTGAGAGGAAAGTTTATATCTGCAAATGACTACATCCAAGAGATAGAAAGATAAAAAATCAACAATCTTATGAATTCTGTCAAGGAACTAGATAAGGATGAGCAAACGAATCCCAGTAGAAAAGAAATAACAAAGATCAGAGCAGAACTAAATGAATCTACAATAAAAAACTATACAGAAGATTAATAAAACAAAAAGCGGTCACACAAATTTGACTTGCCTCTTGCTAGATTAATGAGAAGCAGAAGAGAAAGGACTCTAATAAGCTCCATCAGGAATGAAAAAGGAGAAATTACAACTGATACCACAGAAATACAAAATATCATCTATGAACACTATCAAAACCTCTATGCATATAAACTTGAAAGCATGGAAGAAATGGACAAATTCTTAGAAATTCACAGCCTCCCTAGGCTCAATAAGGAAGCAATAGAATTCCTGAACAGATCAATATCAAGTACCAAAATTGAAACAGCAATAAAAAAACCTTCCTAAAAAGAAAAGTTCTGAACCAGATGGTTTCACACCTGAGTTTTACCAAACCTACAAAGAAGAACTGGTGTCTATACTGCAGAAATTATTCCACAATATCGAGAAGGAAGGAATCCTCCCCAACACACTGTATAAAGCCAATATAACCCTGATACCAAAGCCAGGAAAGGATGCAATGAAAAAGGAAAACTACAGGCCAATATCCCTATGAGTATACATGTAAAAATTCTCAACAAAATCCTAGCAAACCGAATTCAGGTGCTTATAAAAAAAAAAAATAATAATCCTCATGACCAAGTGGGTTTCATCCCAGAGATGCAGGGATGGTTCAACATATGCAAATCTATAAATGTAATTCACCACATAAATAGAAATAAAAACAAAAACCATATGATCCTCTCAATGGATGCAAAAAAAGCATTCAGTGAATTTCAGCACTCTTTTATGATAAGAATGCTTAACAAAATAGGCATAGATGGGACTTACCCCAAAATGATACAAGCCATATATGAAAACCCCACAGCCAACATCATACTGAATGGGGAAAAATTGAAAGCATTTCCACTTAGAACCAGAACCAGACAAGGTTGCTTTCTGTCATCACTTCTACTCAACATAGTTCTGGAAGTCCTAGCCAGAGCAATCAGACAAAACACGCAAATCAAGGGCATCCAAATGGGGGCAGAAGAAGTCAAACTATCACTCTTTGCTGATGATATGATCTTATATCTAGAAAATCCCAAATATTCTGCCATGACAGTATTGGAATTGATAAATTCAGCAAAATATCAGGTTACAAAATCAATGTACAGAAATCAGTAGCATTCCTAAATGCCAACAACAGTACCCTTCACAATAAGTAGCAAAGAAAATAGCATACCTAGGAATATATTTAACTAAAGGATGAAAGACCTCTACAGGAACAACTATAAAACACTGAGGAAGGAAATAGCATAGGATGTAAACAGGTGGAAAAATCATACTATGCTCGTGTATTGGCAGAATCAACATTGTTAAAATGTCTCTACTACTCAAAGTGATCTACAGATTCAATACAATCTCTGTTAAAATACCAACATCAGTTTTGCAGATGTAGGAAAAATAATTCTACACTATGTATGTAACCAGAGAAGACCCCGTATAGCCAAAGCAACCTTAAGCAAAAAGAACAAATTGGGAAGCATCAAGTTACCAGACTTCAAGTTATACTACAAGGCTATAGTAACTAAATAGCATGGTATTGGCACAAGAACAGAGACATAGACCAATAGAACAGAACAAAGAACCCAGATATAAAACCATCCTCATATAGCCATCTAATCTTTGACAAAGCAGACAAAAACATACACTGGGGGAAAGAATCCTTATTCACTAAATCGTGCTGGGAAAATTGAAAGCCACATGTAGAAGACTGAAAAAGGATACACACCTCTCACCTCTCACAAAAATCAATTCACATAACAGACTTAAACCTAAGGCATGAAACTGTAACAATTTTAGAAGAAAATGTTGGAAAAACTCTTATAGACATTGGCCAAGGAAAAGAATTTATAAAGAAGACCCCAAAGGCAATCACAGCAACAACAAAAATACATAGATGGGATCTTTTTAAATTAAAAAGCTCTGCACAGCCAAGAAAACTGCCACGAGAGCAAACAGACAACCTACAGAATGGGAGAAAATGTTTGTATACTACACATCTAATAAAGGGCTGATAACTAGAATCCATGTGGAACTCAGGAAAATCGACAGGAAAAAATAAAACAGCCCCATTAAAAAGTGGGCAAAGGACATTAAGAGAAACTTTCCAAAAGAAGACAGACTTATGGCCAACAAACATATGAAAAAATGCTCAACATCTCTAATCATCAGGGAGACGCAAATCAGAACCACAATATCACTTAACTCCAGTGAGAATGGCCTTTTTCAAATAGTCCTAAAACAATAAATGTTGGTGTGGATGCAGAGAGAAAGGAACACTCATACATTGTTGGTGGGACTGCAAACAAGTATAATCTCTGTGGAAGGTAATATGGAGATACCTCAAAGAAGTACAAGTAGAACTACCATTTGATCCAGCAATCCCATCACTGAGTATCTTCCCTAAGGATAAAAAGACATTCTATAAAAAAAAGACATATGCACTAGAATATTTGTTGCAGCACAATTCATAATTGTAAAGATGTGGAAACAACCCAAGTGTCCATCAATACATGAGTGGATTAGTTAAATATGGTATACGTATACCGTGGAGTTTTACTCAGCCACAAAAAACAATGATGATCTAGCACCTCTTGTATTATACTGGATAGAGCTGGAACCCAATCTATTAAGTGAAGTATCACAAGAATGGAAAAACAAGTTTCACATGTACTCAGCATCAAATTGGTATTAACTGATCAACACTTATGTGCACATATAGTAGTAACATTCATCGGGTGTTGCACAGGTGGGAGGGAGGAGGAGGGTATGGGTATATTCACACCTAATGGGTGTGGTACGCACTGTCTGGAGGATGGACACTCTTAAAACTCTGACTCAGGTGCGGCAATATATGTAACCTAAATATCTGTACCCACATAATATGCTGAAATTTAAAAAAGGGAAACTATAGCCATCTTTAAAAGATTTCAACAAACACTCGTTGCAATTTTTTATAGCAGCTTTATTTGTGATAGCCCTGCAATAGCCTAAATGTGTGTGTCTTTCCAAAATTCATATGTTGAAATTCTAACCCCAATGTAATGGTATGTGGAGGTGGGGTCTTTAAAAGGTAATTAGGTCATGAAGGTGGAGCCCTCACGAATGCAATTAATGTCCTTAGAAGAAGAGTCCAGACAGCCAGCTAGCTCTCTTTCTGCCATGTTGAGGATATGACAGGAATTAACAGTCTGCAACCTGGAAGAGAGCCCTGACCAGAACCCAACCATGTCGACACCTCATCTTGAACTTCCACCCTTCAGAACAGTGAAAAAATAAATTTCTGCTATTATAAGCCATCCAGTCTATGGTACTTTGTTAGAACAGCCTGAACTAAGACAAGCCCCAGACTGGTAACAACTCAAATGCTCATCAACAAGTGAATGAATAAGCAGATCATGGTATAACCATGCGATGGAATACCACTCTTGCTATAAAGAAGAAAAGAATTGTTAATAACTATAACATGGGTGAATGCTAAAAATTATTCTGAGTGAAAGAAGGCAGACCAAAGGAAAGAGCGCATACTATATGATTCTATTCATATAGAACTCTAGGGAATGCAAACTATCTGTAGTGACAGAAAGCAGATAAATGATTACCTGAAGGTGACTGTGGGGGCACACCAGGACTGGCACTTGGGAAGGATGACAAAGAGGTATAAGAAAGCTTTTGGAATGACAGATATGTTCATTATCCTGAGTATAGTGATGTTTTCAGGGGTATATGCACATTTCCAACCATATCAAATTTTTACTTAATCTGCTGTTTACTGTGGAGATTATATCTCAATAAAGAAGTTTAAAATTAAACAAATAAATTAAAAATGCATTGTTTCTTACTTTGAATGGAAATTATTTTCAGTTGTTTAAATTCAACAAAAAACTTAGCATGGTGGCTTCCTATTAAGCAGGAGATGTTTAAGGGCATCCTCTACATATTAATTAAGCTGGTGTTTCAGATTGGTCATCCCTATTATATGAAAAAGAAGAGTGACATTGTATAACATGAATAGTGTAACATGAATAATGATATTTTATAATCTTCATGGGTGACTCAACATAACAATTGCTTTTTTCCAAATAGTCAGTTCTATCAGAAAATTTTACCTTTAGTTCCTAAATGAATTAGTAATTTCACAGGAAAGTTTTCCACACCTAAATCACTTAATTAAAAAAAAAAGACAACCATTTTAATGGTTACATCACTGAATGGGAATGTGTCAGCACTGAATCTGAATACCTCTGACTAATTCTATTAATCTAATATGGCCTTGACTACTTTAATAATCTCTTTGTCTCTACTCTTTGAATTCACCTTCATACCTCCCATTATCTTTTCAACCTGTTCTAGGCTTTCTGACTCATCCTTCTACTGAAATGGCTTTATCAAGTTTAACAGTGAGCTACATCCTGCCAAAACTAATGGTAAATTATCTGTCCCCATTTTAGACTTCTCAGCTGCTTTTGACATGGTTTACCACTGGCTCATTCTTGAAATAGTTTTTCCCTAGGTGATGTCATATTCTCCTGGCTTTTCTTTCTCTCCCCCTTGGCAAAATATTCTGTCTCCTTTCCTGACTTCTCCTCTGCATCTGATATCTAAATGTTAGAGTATCCAGGGAGCCAGTCCTCTTGTTTTCTCTCTCTCTTCTCTTGCAAAAGTTGATCTTATTTCATCTCATTTCTTCCACAGCTTCTCTGTGTTGATGACTCTCACATCTGCACCTTGTTATTGAGTCCAGTATTTTCTTCCTTCTATAGGTAACTGCATGGGGGAACTCCAAGTGGTTTCAGCCATTTCCAAAGTCTACATGAAGAGGTTTAGCAGGTAAGAGAAGGGTTGCACTATTTAGTTTATACGCTAAGCATTTTTCACGTTCATTATCTTTTCAGACCTCTCTTTAAAATTCTGATATATAGGTATTATAACCATTATCCTCATTTTACAGATTAATAGGCTAAGAAGCAAAGATTAAGACTCATGGAGAGTCACACAGTTAATAAGCAGACTAGATTTAAAGCAAAGCCTATTTTTATACCTCTAAACTCTGAGCAATGTGCAAGCAGGGACTATCCAACTCTTCATCTTTGTCCTTAGTTACAGGAAACAAGAGTTATTTAATTGTTGCTCGAATAATTGGATCTATTTGTTTTAATTTTTGCTGTTGAGATTCTTTCTAAAGTGTAGGGTCAACCCATTTTACTTATTTAAAAATCATATCCTCTGGTAATCAAGGTATTAGAATGCATTATAATCAGCATTCAGATCATTAATTTTTAGTGGACATTTATAAAGTATAAGCTTTCAACGAATGAGCCAGAACATTTCTCAAGAGAAATTAAAATGAAATTAAATCATAATATTTACTTATTTCCTTGTCATTTGTTGTATCTTCCCTCCCTCTCATATATATAATATGTAATATTATATATAAAATATGTAATATTTTATATAAAACATATGTAAAATATATATTTATATATTATATATAAATATATATAAATTTATATATAATATATAAATTATATATAAATATATGTAAATATATTTTATATATGCACACTCTGGTCCATATGTTGTTTATTTCACTGCAATAAGGCACTTTGTGTATCATATTAACTCTTATCAGTTTTGTATATCATAATGTACTGTGGAATTAGGGGACTATAAAAAGGAGGTGACAACTTGTAGGTCAAATCTGGAGGAGACATAAGACTGTAATAGGTTCTCATTTAACTGTATTTCAAAACAATTACTATAAAATTAATTTTAAATCTTTGGTACCATAAATGATAATAGCAACAAAAATAAATCTCAGTGGAGTTAATGAGTAAAAGTATTTTTTTTTATTTCAGCATATTATTGGGGTACAAACGTTAAGGTTACATACATTGCTCTTGTCTCCCCTCCCCCCTCAAGTCAGAGCTTCAAGCGTGTCCATCCTCCAGACGGTGTGCATCACACCCACTATGTATGTATATACCCATCCTCTCTTCCCCTCTCCCACCTGCCTCACACCTGAAAAATGTTTTGTTTTGTTTTTTAACATTTTGGTTACATTTTATATCTTTGTCTTTCCCTAGCAAGGGTTAGAGGTATGCCCCTTCCCCTTCACAATATTCACCACATCCCTCAGATGTGGGACTACCCCTCAAACCCCCAAATCCCTGGTAAACACCACCACCCTTTGAGCACCATAGTGTTAATCAGTCAGTACCAATTTGTTGGCGAGTATATGTGGAGCCCATTATTCTGATCTTGTGTCACCTCACTTTGGATAATGGGCTTAAGCTCAATCCAGGATAATATAAGCGGTGCTAGCTAGCTGTCATTCCTTAGAATTGAACAATATTCCATTGTAAACATATACCAAATTTTAATAATCCTCTCATGAATTGATGGACAGTTGGGTTGTTTCCATGTTTTTAATTCTAAATATGAATAAAGGGATAGTATTCTTCCACTTTTGGAAATGAGTTACATAAAGCCATATTGGGGAAAATGTATACTATTCCTTGAACAAAAGTATTTTTGCAAAGGGAGGATTCTAGGAAGATGGCAGTGGTAATGGTAGTGTAGCTGTTGGATTTTCACCAATCCAAAGTAAAAACAGACAGTAAAACTGGAGAGTAAATCTAAAACCCTTGAACTGCATAGATAACATAGCAAAATGGCAAGGCATCTCACAAACTCCAAAATACAAGGAGATGAGAGAGAAAATACCACCAGCTGGAGACCTGCATGTTATCAATATGTGTGGAAACAAAGGGAAGCAACAGAGTGCTTAACTGATTGGAGAACAGGAGAATCCCAAGTAGCAAACTTCATGGAGGGCCAATTTGAGCACGGTGACTAATTCGTAAGTACTTTGGCCCACTCTAGTGGTGCATAATTGCAAGCGGCCTGTGGAAAAAGGTCTGATGGGCTGGAGTCTTAAAATAAAAACAACATCAAATGGAAAGTTTTAAAAATAAAAAGAAATGGAGAAAGCCATGATAACTATTCAAAGAAAGTAACAAATATTGACAGCAAAGAAAATTTTCATAAGAATTTTAGGATTCCCTGAAAAAGTAAATCAGGGTAACAGTGGGAAATAATAGGGAAACAATGACCAACCTAATAGTAATGACCATCCCCTAATGCCAGACATCTTGAAACACCGTTCCTATTAATAGGGTTTCTTTGGTTGATTCCAAATCTGAGACAGAAAATGTACAAGATGGGCTTGGAACATCTTGATAGCTGTGAACCACTGCTACTAGGGGTATATATTCAAAAGAATCAGGAACCAATGTGAAGAGCTTCAAGTGACCAAGGAGGGGACAATTTGAAGTTTGTTAGGCATAAAAATGACAATGGATAGAAGTCCACCCAATATATTTAAGTCCTTGAGTTTGTAATGGCATTTTTTATTAAAAGAGAAATGTAATTGGTCACCTTCTGAAGATGAAATGCAACCAATTCATTAGATTAAAAACTAGATAGCTAATAAGGAAATAATCAACATTTACCTCAATTTTCAGTATAAACTGTATCACTGGGTAAACAAATAGTAGATGAGGCAAAAAAAAAACCTCCCTATTAAATTATTTCACAGAATAAGTAAAACAAAATACTAGAATTAGAATGCCATGACTTTGACACCCTTAATGAATGAATGAACTTAGGCATTGAGTATCCCAGGATGTAATCTTAAAAGCAAAAATTGTTGATCTTCTACCACTCTGACTATTCAAGTCAATACCTAAAGAAGTATGAGGAGAGAAGTAGCTGACAAAGAAGCCACAATGCTAATCCTTGAGTTTCACTTTTCTCCTGGTTTTCTGCATATGGAAACTCCAGATGCATAATAGCAATGTACCCAAAAAACTTGCAAAGTCTTGAAACCTCTGTGCTTAAGATAGAGAAAAATTTCAACTCTACCACCTAAACTGCATCCAGTCTCCAGTTTCACACACACTTTTTTTCATCTTTAGTGAGGTATAATTGACAAATAAAATTGTGTACATTCAGCATGTACAATGTGATGTTTTGAGATACATACACAGTGAAAGGAATACCATAGTGAGATAGTTACTTTTTAGGATGTCTATCATCACAAAGTCAGAGGATAACAAGGGTTGATGAGGATGTAGAGAAAAGAACTCATATTATTAGTGGGAATGTAAATTGGTACAGCCATTATAAAAAACAGTATGGAGGTTCCTAAAACATTAAAAATAGAAATATCTTATGATCTAGTGATCCCACTTCTGTGTATTTTCAAAGGAAATAAAATCATTATCTCAAAGAGATATCTGCACTTTCATGTTCAATGCAGCATTATTCATAAGAGCCAAGATATGAAAACAATCTAAATGTCTGTTTATGGATAAATGGATAAAGAAAATGTGGTATGTATACACAATGTAATATTTTTCAGCCTTAAAAAAAGGAAATCGGCCATTTGCCACAACATGGATGAACCTGGAGGACATTATACTAAGTGAAGTAAGCCAGACACAGAAAGAAAAGAACTACATAATCTCACTTATATGTAGAACTTTAAAAAGTCGAATTCATAGAAATGGAGAGTAGACGGTACTTACCAGGAGTGCGGGATGGGAGGAAATGGGGTGATGTTGGTCAAACTGTATAAACTTGCAGTCATATGATAAATACGTTTTGGAGACCTAAGTATAGCATGGTGACTTTAATTAAGAATAATGTGTTATAAGCCAGGCACAGTGGCTCACACCTGTAATCCCAGCACTCTGCGTGGCTGAGAGGGGAGAATCGCTTCAAAGTATTATATACTCGAAATTTGCTAAGAGAGTATTCTCACTACACACACACACAAGGTAAATATTTGAGGTGGAATATGTTAATTAACTTGATTTTGGTAATTATCAACACTTTGAATCAATAATCCTATCTGGTGTCACTCTTCTCCAAACTTATAATGATGGGCCATCCATGAGTTACTAAAGTGTTCACAAAAAACAATCATACCAAAAGAGAAATAAAATGTATTTAAAATTGGAGACAGGCCGGGTGCAGTGGCTCACGCCTGTAATCCTAGCACTCTGGGAGGCCAA
>VBSM01001124.1:48176205-48188087 GCA_008086735.1 Cheirogaleus medius
AAAAAAAAAAAAAAAAAAAAAAAAATTGGAGACAGAATGTCCTCCTACACAATTAAAATTAGATTATGAGCACACATAATTCATTCTCTTGACCAAAGTGTGAGACAGCATAAAAATAACTTTATTCATTCTGTCATCCATCCATTTATTAAACAAAATCAAATGAACTAATAATAAACAACTAATTACACACATACACATGCACACTGGAATCATATTAGACTTGTGGTATCCCAGAGATTGTAAGGATGCAGACATAAGCGGCAATTCACCTGGTCTCAGGATTAATATGATCTTTTGGGTATTTCCAGAGCATTATGTCAAATACATAATTCAAAAAGCCTTCCTAGAGAGGACCAGGGTTACATGAATTTCTTTAAGCTCATTTATACAGCAAAAACAAAGGTTTTATTAGATTTGTTGACTCTTGTGAAGGTTCACCTAAAGTCCTTTTGTATAAACATTTTTACATGTTCCTTTTATACTCTGTGAAAAAAATGTTTGCAATTTCTGATTGTCTCTTAGAGGTTGAGTGTATAGAAAATGTTTTCAATGTAATTTTGAGAATTCAGTGGGATTCAGTCCTACTCTTCATTGTAGTTCTCAAATGAAAGTAAAGATTCAACACTTATTAGGATGAGGCCATATTCAAGTTACTAACATTATTGAGCAAGCAAGGTTCTACCAGACCTATTAATTGCTTCCTTCTTGTTGCAATTAATTGGTTCAACCTGGGAAGTGTACTACAGGAAGGACTACTATTTTATTCACACTTTGTTGTATGAAACAGTTATGTAAGCTAGGCCTTTAAGATAGGGGGTCCATTAAAATAATATTTTTTTTAAATCTCAATAAAAAAAATTTAAAGAAAAATTAAAAGCTTATTCTAATACCACCATACAAAAGTGACTATCTTAAATATTTTATAAACACCACTGAAGACATTTTATATAAAAATACATATATATTTAGACATATAATCTTACATATATGCATATATTCATCTATATTATCTATAAATATATATATTTGATACTTGTTCATATATACATACATATAGACAGATAAAGTAAAACTAACCTCTTCTTAAAAATGGAATTAACTTTAAATGCAATTTTTAAATATAATTTTTTAAAGTAACTTTTAATGAACTTAATAGAAAAAGAACAAAACTAAAACTGAAGCACCTGGTTAACCTCCAGTACACATTCCTTTACCACGAGAGAATAATTGCTAGAGATAACTCTAAAGTTGAAAATAAAAGGATTCTGAAAATTAAAACATTAGATTGTTAAAATTACAATGTTTCAAATTCAGATAGTGTCTATGTAAAAGATGGGAAAATTGACACTTTTCACTTCCTTTGATCTACATTGTTATAAAATAAATTTTATGTCATCATTTTTTATCATAATCCTCATCTCATTAGTTTTATTTGAATGGATTCCATTTCTATCAGCTATATCTTTTATCACATCCAACATATCAAAAGAGCTTTTACTTATCATTTTTAGTTGACAAATGGCAATAGACATTCATGCTTTGGTGTATCATTAATTTAATTTATTCATTCAAACACTTTTCGACTGTTGGCTATATACCAGGTATCATGCACTGGGTACCCAGCACTAAGCAAAATCAAAAACATTCCTTCCTTGCATGAAGTTACATTACATTCTTGGGAGCAGATGTAAATTAGATGTCAGATCAAAAACACCTGCATATGCTTGGCCCTCGAGAAATGTCAATTTCCTACCCGTCTTGATCTCTATCCACCCCTCCTCCATTTTGAGAGTTCCATTGCTGACATGACTTGTTCCAATTTCTTAGGCTCTTCTTTTAGCATCCATCAATAGTTTGGTCCTCATTTATAACCCTTCATCCTGCACTGAAGTCTTTATAACTATCCCTGATGCAGGGAACTAGTCTTATCAATCTACTTCTCTCTACCATTTCTCACAACCTGCCTTGTAATACATATTTTTGAACACATCAGCAAATGTGGTGAGGGAATCTTTCACTAACTCTCTAAATAGATAGTAGCTTCAGGACAGTAATAATTTGTTAAATGACAAAGGGATTTTCTAGGTGCTAAGTCAGCAAAATAAGACCTACATAGGTTAATGTGGCTTTATCTAGAAATAAAAATATTACCAGTCTCTAACATTTATTATACTTACTGCTAGGTACTATCCCAAGTATGAAGATGATCTCCTTTCAATTTCATAGCCATCATGAGAGGCACCTGTCTATTTTATTGATGGGAAAACTGGGGAAGAGTTACTTGCTCAAGGTAACAAAACTAGTGAAGTTTTAACCTCAACTATGAAGTCAAAAGGACTTAATGAGCTTTTCAGTATGGTGTGAAACTTAAAATAAAACTTAGCATGGCTAATAATATAAGAGAGAAAACTTTAAAAGTTTTAAAACAAGTTCTAAGAGGATAATTTGTTAGCATAGAATCATAGACTATGCAGGGGTCCTCAAACTTTTTAAACAGGGGGCCAGTTCACTGTCCCTCAGACTGTTGGAGGGCCGTTGGAGAGTGCCGCGCACATTCCACACATGTGCACTGTGGGCCCGGGATGAGTCGGCTGCTAAATAGGACAGGCAGTGGTGGCAAAAACACCTGGCGGGTCGGATAAATGTCCTCGGCGGGCCACACATGACCCCTGGGCTGTAGTTTGAGGATGCCTGCATAGGGACTTGAAATGACTTTGTCCAACTCCTGCATCTTGTAAAACCTTAAATCCTGACAGATCCTTTGACTTGCCTACATCTTATAGCTAATACGTTCAAAACTTGAGTCTCCTGCCCCCAAAAGCTAATACTGCCATTGTGTTCTGGATTTCATCTCTTCTTACTCCTCAAAATCTTTGTTTCATGGCTTATTTCTTCCTCCCCTACATAATTACTCTGTCCTGTTTTGGATACTTTCCAATAATAGAAATATGCTCTAATAGTTTTCATCTTTAAAAGCCCCTCTAGCCATGGCTTCATTTATATGTATTTTTTGCAACACTCTATACCAAGTATTGAAAGCCCAGAGCCTTAGTTTTTATAATTAAATTGAAAACTAAAGAGTGTACAATCTCTTATTACTAAATTATGTATTGTCCCTGCTAAACTCGAACCCACAGAGTGTACTATTTTATGGACTTGCACCTCCATAGGCCATCTACTTCTGTGAAGTGAAAACAGAACATTTGCTTTGCCTCACATCACATTCTTGTGTCCTTATACATATTTTCTCGTGTTCAATCTTAGTGCGTGTACCTCTGTAACACCTTTGTTAACTGCCAGGAGTTGGCTTTCTCTGTTACTCCACTTGGAAGGTCTTTGTTTCAAGACGCTTACACCTCCACATTCACACTTCTTGAAGTACTATGCACTTGAGATTGCTGCCTTCTCAACTCTAGTTCTTCTACAACCCACTCCAGTGCAGTTTGCATCCCCTCTAATCCTCCAAAACTACTCTCATTACGGTTCCAAACACCTCCATGTTACCAGTTCCACCAGGGGTCCTCAAACTTTTTAAACAGGGGTCCAGTTCGCTGTCCCTCAGACCATTGGGGAGTGCGCACTGTGGGCCCCGAACGAGTGGGCTGCTAAGCAGGACAGGCAGCGGTGGCAAAAACACCCAGCAGGCGGGATAAATGTCCTCAGCGGGCTGCATGTGGCCCCTGGGCAGTAGTTTGAGGATGCCTGCTAGGCCCTTCTTGGCCTTAACTTATCCAACATCTTAACAGCTTTTAGTACGGTAATTCACTCTCTTCAAATACTCTATTCTCTGGAAATTCCTTCCACAGAGAGTTTTAAATCCCAACTCTGCCACTTTCTAGCTGAGCCATCCGGGGCCTATTATTTTACCTTTCTGAGATTTGATTTCCTAACATGCAAAAGAGATCTAAAAGTATCCTTCATTTTATTCATTTTCTCTAGAACTACTGAGTATAGTTTTCAAAAAAATATTTATTTCTCCATTTATAGATTAAGTGCAGCAGGCATCATAGTTCTAATTGTATGTATGGATCTGCAATAAGATCAGAAAAGAATACTCTAAATGTAAGGTTACTGTTTATAGTAAGACTATTATTAGTTTCTTTATGTTCAACAAATTTAGATTCTGATTAGTCCAAATTTGTTCACAGTATAGACAATAGCAGAGTTTATATCAGAAAGGCAGGACCCTCCCAAAAATATCTTGTTAAGAATATTTAGCAAAGAAGAAAATGGTCATAAGTGATATAAACTACTACTTTAAGTTTACTCTTAGCATTACAATCAAACTTTCAAAGCTTTAGGAAGCTACTATAACATTAAATGGTGTAAAGCTTCCTTCTTCCACTCTCAAGAGAAAAGCAATTATAGTTTATAAATGGCCATCTCAGTTGGCATTGAATATTCACTTTGTAATTACATTCTGCACAAGGTTAATTAGAGAACTATTTTCATGATTCAACTTGAATGTTTATGTAATTATGCAATTCTTATACATGTAATCAATACTAAGAAAGCAATTTGTTTGAATACAATTCTGTTTTTATAACTGAACAACACTCTACTGAAAAAAAATCAATGTAAACAATGTTATTTGGGGAAAAATTAGCTTTTGGTTCAATTCATGAGGTATAAAGTTTATCCAAGGGTAAAGATGCTTCTCTGGACTTTCCTGATGTATAAGTATGTTTTTCAAATGAAACATTACCAAGTTGTTAACCCAAACGCATGTCTATTGGAAATACAAATGCTTTAAGCATTATCTCATGGTGTATATGATAAGGAGACTGCTATAAATGAAAAACACAGTCTTAATTACCTCGCAAATGGATGCACGTTGCCGTCTTACATGTAGTTTGTACCAGCTGAGCACACAGACTATATTTCATCCATTTCCCTGCTGGTGGCTATTCCATCATCCTGGTGTTCTGAGACCATTCTTAAATGGAACCAGAAAGAAAGTTACCATTCAGAGACCAGCATGAGTAGTCAGAGAATCTTATCACATTCCCATGAGTATTTATTTGACTAAGTTTCTCCTGTTTTGTTTTGTTATATTTCATAATGTTTTTCCAAAGCTGGAAGTGGCTCACAAAAACCTATAATCATGGCAATATGAAAATAATTTAGATTTCACTACTAGCATGAAAACAGCTAAACTGTTCACTCAATTATTTATATGCAAATAGAAAGGTTAATCAATAATTATTTGCAATGCACTTACCACCTCGTATGTACTAGACCAGTTGTTACAACAAATAAATGAATATTATTGTGAATGAAACTTACATCTAATTTAACTATCATATACAGGTGCTGCAGAATCACTTGGACTATATAAACTGAGGCCATTATCCTTTTAATTTCAGAGCATCATTTATAATCCAGATGGCAAAAAATAAAAAAATTAAAGATAACTTTATTACCTTCAAAACTTTCCTGGACTTTTAAAATGACTTAACCTATCATCATATAGTATTAGCATTGCATTTCAAAGGCTCACAGATACAAAGAAAATACTTTTTAAAATGAAAACGATTCATCAAAAACAACTGCTTCTTTGAAAATATATCTGCAATCAAGGAAAATACTTCTAAGTCATTAACTTAAATAAAATAATTTTATTAGGAAAATTATTTGTAGAGAATATCATAAATGTGTGGGATAGATGATCAATGGTATACAGGCAAAATGAAAAGGTATGCCAGAAGACCAATTTCAACAAAAAATGTTGGAAAATTTTAATGATATTCCAAATAAATCAAGCATAGAACCCAATGCTAGAAAATAGTAAGTAAAATTAAAGGGCTCAGTGTGCATTCGCCATCATCATGTGAGTCTGTTTTTTAAGCCAGATGCTATTTCAGTCCACACAACAAACCTGCAAGGTAGGCATTGTTTCCCTATTTTATAGGTGAGAGAATGGTGGCCAGTTGATCTGTAGATGAAGATCATTACAGTAGAGAAAATAGTAGGGCTTGGAACCAAGCTGTATTTTACACTTGACCACACACATTTCTAAAATGTAAGTTGCTATCTTTAGGAGTTCTCTAAAGCAAAGCTCAATGTGTGGAAACATCATGGTATCCCCAATGTCACATTCTGTGCTTTTATGAGAGAACATGGCTCTAAAGTAGAAACACATGACAGCTCCTCATGATTGTTTATGAGCTAAACTACCCTTGATCAAAGTAGGCCCTAATAAGTTCATTTATATTAGAAATACTCTAAATGTTAAATATATTTGCACCATAATTTAAGTTAAACATGAAATCTAGAAATAGCAAAATGTCTTGAGAAGAGTAAAAATTATCTAAGGCAATGAAGAATAATTCTTGCAATCAAAATTCTGAGAACTGAAAAAAATTACTGAAGAGTAAATTAGAAACTATCATATAAAAGCACAAAGTTAAATCTAATAGCCAGTTTCATACTTGCTAGGTTTTTTTACATATCATCACAGTGGTGCACCTTAGCTCTACCAGTACAATTTTAAGTGAGTAGATTGAGCAAAATGGTAATTGTCTGAAGAAACCCTAATATGTGATGAATAACAGCAATAAAGAGAGTTAGAGAGAAAAATTAACATCTCATGGTAAGCTCTCTTATGTACCAAAAAATGGTGGATATTTGAGACTTCCTATAATGATGACCTGGGAATTTATACATTGGGAAAATCTAACAAGGGGAACTTCAATAATTAAACTTCTTACAGAGACTGCACAAGCTTGATTGAGGTGCTTTAAGGACAGAATAGTCCTGACTGATGCAAATAGAAAATGAGACAATGAAGAGATCTAAAATGATAAGATGATTCAAGAAGACCCAAAGCAAGTTGTCATCAAATACAATTCAGAGAAATTAAAAAGATGGACCAGATAGGATATAGTCATTAGCAATAATATATCTTCTAGTCCCAAAACAGATGAAGGCTCTTAGGAAAATTGAATGCATTCCTTCAAAAGAATATCAATATTATAGAAAAACAACAACAAAAAAATCTATAACCATTGCTGTGACTTTTACCATCCGCCTCAGTCTCCTCTTCCCTTTTTGCCTCAATACATACAGAACCTGACCTAGTTCTTGAGAAATGTCCTCTGTAATTCCACTGGAGCACATGAAGACACCCTGGGGGAAATTCACATGATTAGCTAGATTGACATCAGTGCGTAAAGATGTGCTGCTTGCACAGGAACTGGGGTAAGCAAAAAGGAGAACAAACCGAACATCTATATTGGACTCCTGATTTTCCATGCCCACCTTTTCAAATGTGTGAACCCTTGAAATACTTCTGCACGCCTCAGGGGGATTGTTTCAGCAAATGCGGGAATTAACGGATAAGAAACTGGAGTCTGTAATTCGAGAACAATGTTTGCATTTTTCTGCTGTTTGAATGACTTGTAATGAAGTAGAAGAAGAAAAATTATCAGCATTTTTAGGTCATTATTGTCTTAGATAGATTTCCCCAAGCTAAAATTAGTAAATCAAAACAGACCTCAAATTCGTTAAAACATAAATGTTTGTATAAATATACATATATATGTACACATAGACATGCTCAAAGTTTACTTGCTTGAAGTAGGCCGCATAAAGAGCACTATTACATACATGTTCTTTTTCAAGGGCAGCATATTAAGGCACATTTTGTGACATTATACTTATTAATAAGCCTAAAATGAATCCCTCACGTTTTCGTTCCTATGCATTTGTAATTCGTTCACAAATAGAAAATGTCCACTTGATGGTAAGAGGCAGAAGGATGGCAAATCCAGGTTCTCCTTTCCAAATCTTTTAAATGTCTTCTTCCCCACTCATACTTGGAGTTTTATTATGTCCACATTTCCCAAACATGGCCACACATTAGAGTCATGTGCAGAGATGTTTGAAAGTACTGATATCCTGGTCTCATCCCAAACTGTTGGAATCAGAATGTCTGAGGTGCAACCTGGGGCAGAAAACTACTGTGCCATGCAGTTCTGTAGCCAAGTTCAAATCACGCGTATAGAACCTTATTATCACTCAGTATTGGCAGGTATTGTTATGGGACTTGATGTCTGTGTAATAGTTGCTAAAGCTCATGTCACCCTTTACTTGGTGCTTCCCTGACTGAAACAACTCTTCTAGCTGTTTTTTGCCCTTTGGGACATTGAAAAGATTATTTTCTGATCTATGGACCCCAGACCCCTATAGTTTCCTCATTTATGATCCTCTTGCCTTCCAGTGGGATCTTACTAAAGTTTCATAATATCATTTCTACAGAGAAAGGAACAATTGTCTCCTGAGGCTATGGACTCATTATGGTAAATTCAGAGAATAATCCTAGCTTTTTCTTACAAATAAAATTGTGTGTGTGTGTGTGTGTGTGTGTATACTTTGCAATCACCAAGGCCTAAAATAAACAGCCTAACTCTTCAGTTTTTTAAATGGAAATGGATTGGTCCTATCTTCAAGTTCTATCTTTGTCCAGCTGTCATATTTATTGGTGTAAAGTCCTGGTATTAAGACTTAAGTAAAGCTAGGACTAAAATGAAGATTTGGCACATCATATTCTGCTGCAGATCTTACTCAGCCCCCCTCTTCCTTCTCATCTCTCTACTTCCCCCACCCCCATTTAAGTTGAATGAATTTGCTAGTGTATTTTCTTTGTTTACCTCTCAGCCTCAACTCCTGATGATCTTATGGCATTTTATAAAGATCTTATTTTCTTATATTTGGCAACTTCTCTGTGTTTTACATACCAGGTGTATGGTATGTAATGTAATCAAGCCATCTAAGCTTCTTTGAGATCCAGCAGCTACCTTTTCCCTTTCTTGGATAACCAACTAAGGGGTCCTACACATGCCACTCCTTGGCCACCATCCTCGCTGCCTCAGACATAAAAAGGTCTTGCTGCTGCTGCTTATTTAGTTATACTTATCCTGTGCTTTGACACCAGATTACTTGAATAAATGTTCCATTCCAGTTTGTGCTCCAATGTACTCACCTCTCCTTTTCCTTTTACTTATCTGAATACTATTCAATATTCCAAAGCTAACTTCAAATTACGCCTGTTTATTTTTTTTCAAAGGCACTCAGCCAGGGCTCCATCTTCTCTAAATTTCTATAACTCCTTTAATCTACATCTTTTTTAAATCTTGGAACATTATCATGTATCTTCTGATGCTGACATAATCCCCCTAAGAGCACATATTGTGTTTTATCATTTATTATACTCCTAGTATAACACCTTGCTCAATACCTGACATGTGCTCTATATATGACAAATACAATTTGTGAATTTACTCTTAAAAATTCATAAATGGAATTTATTAATTTACTCATAAACAGAATGCATTAGACTTTGTCTTTGGTGTGCCCTCACTGATTAGCAGAATGATATGTTTCATGGATTTAATGTAGCAGATGCTTTTGTTGCCCTGCCCATATTCTCATGGTCTACTTCTCTTGTAGATGGTCTCCTTAGAGATCAATGGCTTCCTGTGTCTTTCTGCCTAAGGTCATTCTCTGGCATCAAGTGTAATTAGTACTTCTGCAAGGCAGGCTGGAAGCTCTTAAGGGTTAATGACCCAGTATAAATGCTTCACCAATGAGAGACAGGAGTTGGCAAATGAATACTCCAGCTTTCTTACCCTCAGTGGAAGAACTCTAAAGCATGTTTCACACAGTCTTTCAGAGGATTGCAAATGAGATGTTGCCTATGCTGCCCCCAAAATTAGCCTGCTCAATAAAGCACTCTTTACTACCTGTCCTCCCTTCATTCTCTCACTTCCATACTCCTGAGTGCTTCCTGGATTCATTTCTAAAATAAACTACTTACACTCAAATCCTTGTGTCAAAATCTGCTTTGTGAGAACTCCCCCAAACAATGACAGTTAATAATGTACTTATTCATTAGTTGTCCAATAATTTTACTTATTAACTCAAGAAAGCATCTCCATAAAATTTAACCCAGCATGGGGAAATTTAAGGCTGTGTTTGACATATAGTAGATATTTAATAAAATGTTAATTGCACTCATTCATTTTTGGAATCATTTTATTTACTTAAATTAAGTTGTTGAAGATGAGGAGACATTGCCTTTTGAAGAGTCATTTGTTGTGATTTGTTTTGAAACTAATGCATACTTGTATTTCCAAATTAGAACCTAAATTAATAAATTTTTTAAAACTTCTTCTTTTTATATTAAATATACCCTTTAAAATATTTCAAAATTTTCTCTGTTGGAATTTTCTTGTGAATGAAATTCAAACATGCAAAATCTATTATAACTTTTAGAATTCGGGGTAAGAAATGAGATAACATTCATATCAAACTTTATATCTACTAACCCACTCTATACTTATAAATCATAGGCTTTCCACTGCTTTAATTTTTATTTTTGGGAAAACAAAGACAACTGTATATTTGTCCTTGGAAGAAAATGACAGAAGGGCCTTCAACTTAAACAGTGCACTTCCTGGCTTCTATTACCAGTTTTACTATTGATGATTATAAAATTTGTACAGTGAAGAATAAATTGTGTGTAGAAGGAGTATGGAAAGACCAGCACTATTGCATTTATGACTTTTAGTATTTGAACAATATTTTACCAATCTATAATTGTTTTGATGTGCACAACCTCAACTCACTCTTACAATTACCCTGTAAGGTAGATAGGATAGTTATCATTTGCATCCCCATTTTACAAAAGAGGAAAAAGGCTCAGAGTGGCTAAGCAATTTGACCAGAGTCACATAACCAACAAGTAATAGACCAAAATTCCACTAAATTCTTCGGAGTCACTCTGAAACTGTCCCATGAGGTCACAGTAAAGACAAAGAATTTCAGCACTTCAGTGAACCTAGAAATCTCTTTTAAAAATCGTTCTTATCCCTTAAAATGGAAAGAATAAAAACCTAGCAGCCTCTAAAGCATGTTTGAAAAAGACTTCCTATTTTAAAAATCTGTTGACCTATCTGCATTTTACTTACCATAGATCAGGTTTGATGGCTCTCTTTCTTTCATTCTCCACTGGCTTATTTAAAAAGGGACTTAAAGGTGTCTCATTCATCTCATATCTATTATTCCAACAACCAATTACACTTGAATTTGAAACTAAGAAATGTGGAAAACAATAAAATATTTTGGATAGGATAATTACCTGAAATATTTCTAATACAGCAGTCCTGTGCACTTCAGAGTGAAAAGAGATTCATAGAAGACAGACCCCTCAGTATCTTAACCCGGATGTTCAGTGATTTATTGCCTCAAGAGTTGGACTAAGTTGCCAGCGATGGAAATAAAAATAATGGCCAGGCGTAAGAGATCTTAGAAAAAAAGGGTCAACAGGAGCAGTTTTTGATGCCCGAATGTATGAGATCATAAATCAATGAGAAGAAGGCTTCAGCTTCAACAAGATTCATCAGTATTTACAAGCAAATTATTCTGGTTAACTTTGGCTATAACTCCTGTGTACACAAAATAGCATAAGTTGAAATGTGAACGATCCTATTAAACACATAATATTTTGTTTGGTGGTTTTGTTTAACTGAAATCTGAATTTAGTCTTGCTTGTCAGGAAACAAAACAAAAAGGAGTAGATGTCTTAAGAAATGCTAGGAGCTATCTAATTCACCTTTCCAGGTTATCTGAATCTAGAGTGGTCTCTGCATTTTATTGTCTTTTGAGTTATTTTACAACTCTATAAGTGGTAGAAAACTGATATTAATGTAAATTGTTCCTGTCCATTGAAATGCAAATGAACTATTTTTCCAGTGAAGGTACATGGATTCCCCTCATCCCTCTGTGAAAGAAGCCAGTTTTGCATTCATTAACAAATCATTTCAGCATTGCTTTATTCCCTCCCATGTGTTTTCTCATGTCTTCCTCTGAACCAGTTT
>VBSM01001124.1:48188187-48203727 GCA_008086735.1 Cheirogaleus medius
CGTGGCAGGGACGGGGGAGGGGAGAGTGCAGCAATATGGCGCCTGCCGCTCGGTTGGGTCTGTGGGCAGGGAGGGCCCCGAGGGAGTTGGGATCCTGGTGCCGCGTCTGCTATAGGCTCACCACTCAGTGGCGGCGGCCGTCTCTGTACTGGTGTCCGCAGGTCTCTCCAACCGCTGGGGAGCCCGCCAGCAGTCTGGGATGCAAGGGAGGGGGAAGTTTACCGCTCCACCTACCCTTGCCGCTGATCTCCTGACCGTTCGCTCCAGAGGTTTCTCCTTCCAGTTCTCCTCCGCAACCTCCTCTCGTGGAGTCTCCCGTAGTCTCCGGCACTCCTCCTTCCGACCCCCATCCGATGTATGGTCGTTTACTTGCTTCTTTCTTCTAATATCTTCTAGAAGCTTTCTTTTCTGCAGAGACGCTCTATCTGGCGATGTTTCTCGTCCGCCATCTTGCTCCGCCCCCCATGGAAGCTGAACCAGTTTTTAACACCTTCACTGAATCCCTCACTAATTAAGGAGTTAAATAAAATGTTTGACACATGTTCATTTTGTATTTGTATGAGAGTCATGATTTCATTGTTAATTCAAAAAATTGTCTTATATTTAATAATTCGATACATTATTGTTGCATGTCGAGAGCATCTAAGTTAAGTACAAGGATGATGCAAAGGCAGTATATGTTGGGTTGGTAGTGACTTAGTGTCAACTTGCTGTGGACACAAAGGATATAAGTCACATTTTTAAAAGGGTGAAAAAAAGGAATGGCTTCCACAAAGAAATGGCATACTTGGTTCTTATTCAACGTGAGTAATTACAGTTTGGATAAAGAGAGAAAGTTAAATTATTTTGCACTTTGCTTTTAAACCTAAAAAAGTATCTTGGTGAACATAAGTATTGCACATATAATAGAGCTGCTGTGTGATGCAGAACTTAATCAGTGAGGAAAAAACGTAATTAAGTGATTGGCTCTTGATAAAGTCTGTGTAATTTTGGATTAGATCTCAGCTACATTTATTTACAAAGCTAAACCTCTTAAAATGCTGCTTTTATCATAGAACACTGGGTGCTTCACTTTCAATTTTACCTCAAGTGGAAGCTTGTTCCATTTTTTTTTTCTTTTCAAAATAAGGACAGGGAGCCAAGATGATTCATTTTACTTGTTACCTTTTGTGAGTCACGCTATGATGCATAAGCATCCTTCAGCAGATGACACAGCCTCCACTGCAGGCCTCTGGAGTCCAAACCTGATTTCTGTCTGTCGATGTGCTATTAAAGAAGATATCTTAAAAGTTTCTGAATGTGTGACTTTAAGCCGCCATTTGCTAGTTCTACAGTGAATGAACTTCTTAAATTCATAACATTAAGATATACACATTGTTGACCAATTTATGACTGGTTAAACCCCATCAGGTATTTGGTTATTTACTTATAATCCTCAAGTTTCCTTTTCTTTATAAAATCTTGCACATTTTAAGGTAAAAAAAAAACCCAACAGATTTTAGCATGACCATATCTATGTTATAAAGTAAGTAGCATATTAAATCTCTAAGGCAGGCTGCAACTGTTTATGTATCTGGCTGAATAAATATATTTAGAGTCTACTTTGAAAACTCAGCTCTTCTAATAGATGATGTCAAAGGGTAGATTTTCAGTAAGTAGTAGCAGGTTCTTCCCTTGGCCCCAGATCCCAGGTATACTCTCCAATCTAGATTTTTCAGAAAGCTCTGTACTTTAGAAATGTAATGGGGTGCTATTTACAAAATTCATACATTGATCTTCATTTGGCATCTTGTATCTGTACCTTCATAAAAGAACCTAGAGAAGAGGAAGAGTGATAATCGGGAGTCAAACAGAAATATTTAACCTTAAATTTTTTTCTATGTCTCTAATAAATTTGTTACTTTATGAGAATCAGGTCTCCTGCAGGGTGCTATCCCACATTAACATTTCTAGTATTTAGTAAATATACATTAGTACTCATTAATGTTATGATTTGATTTGTATATTCTATTAATGTTTCCAGTTTGCTCCTAGCTTATTGTGTGCATGAAGCTCTTTTTAGATGGGAAACTCTGCCCGCATTATTCAATAGTGCAGCGATATGCAAATTTAGAACCTTAAGAAATGCTGATAGATGACAAAATTGTCATTCTAGGCATATCCTAATGAGCAATGCAAGTACTTTATTTTGAGTCATCTTTATTAAAATGTTTTTATACTGTCTCCAGTTCAAGATGACAAAGTGAACACATGAATTTGCCTCCCAGCCCACAAGAAACCCCACTAAATATATAACAAAGGAAATTGAAAGGTGTGACAGGGAGGTGATAGAAAGAAGGACCATTGGTAAATGGTAGATTTCAACAAATTCAACACGTTTCTGGAAAATCAAAATCAAATGGGAGTGTCAAAGGATGAATCAGTAAAAGAAGTTACAGCTTAGAAAATGTATTGTGGGAACTATGGTATTAATAGAAAAAGGAGCTGATCACATTGGGTAGAAACCCAGAGAGACTCCAGATCAGGGTAGGAAAATTACAGCCCATAGGTTATATCTAGTCCACTGTCTGTTTTTGTAAACAAAGTTTTATTAGATCACAACTACATCTCTTTATTTATGTATTTCTTTTTGGTTGTTTTCATGTAACAATGGCAGAAATAAGTAGTTGTACCTAAGCTCATCTGGCAAAACCCAACATACTTACATCTGTCCTTTTACGAGAAAGGTTTGCTGACCCCTGCTCTAAATTCAAAAGTGAAATTGTTGCATAAATGACCAGAGAGTGAAATGGGATTTAAATGAGAGACTAAATGAAGGCATGTATACTGTTAAAGGTCCACCTCATCTTCCATCTCTTCCTTCTTATACTGTGGAAGAGTAAAAACCTATTTAGGATTAAAAGAGTGAAAACAACTTGAACTGAAAAAAAAAGAGCACTTTGCCATTGTTCAGGCTCTGAAGACAAACATGGACAAAGCCAGCTGCACAGTTAACAGAAAATATTGTTTTGCCCAAGATCATATAGCAGATGTAAAATGTTATAATGGCTCCTTCTTTGATAGATATAGCCACACCTAATGGGTACGGTGCGCACATCTGGAAGATGGACACACTTGTAGCTCTGACTTGGGTGGGACAAAGGCAATATATGTAACCTAAACATTTGTACCCCCATAATATTCTGAAATTAAAAATAAAAATAATAAAAATAAATAAATAAATTGCCAGCCCTCACCATGTATTTCAAGAAATTCTTCAGAACAAAAGAGAAAGACAGATAAAACAAAAAATTTATGTATTTTTCTTAATCAAAGGAAAATATCTAATAAGAAATGATATTTCTATTCTGATAGATATTTTAAAAGATTCTGCATCATAAAGTAAGATCAGGACACTAAGAAAAAGAGGAAGAAAACAAGAAAGAGCTCCTGGACATTTAAAATAGTTTACCAAAACAAGATTCAAAAGAAAATTTGATGAAAAAAGAAGTGTCTAAGAATGTAGAACAAATCTTAAAGGTGATGTAATATATTAGGAAAAATAATAAGACAAAAAATGCTGGTCCAATTGTTATCCAACAGAAGTTCTAGATGAAATGGAAAAGGAACAACAGGGGAAAAATTATTAACATGAAGCAGTGATAAAAAAATTTTCCAAAGCTGAAAAGAAATATGCATCTTCAAATCAGCAAGATAAATTTTACAAGGACCAGATTTATGCTTCTTCCTAGGATGTAGACAACAGTACAAAGCACCATGCTCCCTATAACAATAAGAAAAACCTGAAGAATCTACAAATATAATTTTTCTTGAAACTGTCAGAGAGCTGAGTTTATAGAACAACCAAAGAGCCTGCAATCTAACAAAAGATAGATCCTCCAAGAAGAGATGGAACATGAACACTGGCTTATCTGTGGCAGAGCACAGAAGGAAAAAAATGCCAAGAACCAGGCAAGTGGATATGAAAATTTCAACCAAAGTTTTGAAAATTGCTAAAAGCTAAATTGCTTTAAAAATGCTAAAATATGAGAGCATAGAACCTCTGGGAGTCTCAGACGCTAGAAGAGTTCACACTGACTCCATGGAATTCCACTAGATGCTCATGAAAAAAAAATGGGAGAATAGGAGACCCAAGAAAATCCCCCTCAGTAAAGCAAACCTGATGGATGAGAAAAAATAATACTGTGGTCCTAGGGAAGTGGAAGAAAATTACTCTAGGCCCAGATCATTAGAAGTCTTTTACTATTTGGTGAAGGACAGGCTCACTGAGAAAGCCTCATCCCAGGATTCAGGGACATGGGGCTTGCCTAGGACCAGGGCAAAACAAGACAAAAAACAAACTTTCCAAGTTTTGTAACATGCAAGCAAGCTCCAAGAAATAAGTGGCAACAATCTATCACTGTTGGAGAAGAAAGAGGCTGAAAAAATGCAGGCACATGCAGAAGGCAGAAAGCTAAGAACAAAGTAGGCACATTGAGAAAACCCTCTGCCACTGCAACTTAATTGTGAGATACAGATGCTCCTCAACTTATGATAAACTCATTGTAAATTGAAAATATCTTAAGTCACAAATGCACTTGATACACCTAACCTACCAAATATCAAAACTTCACCTAGCCTAACATGCTCAGAACTCTTATATTAACCTACAGCTAGGCAGAATCATCTAACACAAAGCCTCTTTTATAATAAAGTATTGAATTCCTCATGTAATACATTGAATACTTTACTGAAAGTGAAAGACAGTGTGATTTGTACGGGTCATTGAAGTACGGTTTCTACTGAAGTATGGTTTCTACTGAATGTATATGGCTTTCAGGCCATTGTGATGTTGAAAAGGTCTAAGTTGAACCATCCTATGTTGGAGATCACCTACAATGTCATAGTCATTTGAAGCTGGTGGTACACTAAAGGAGTCACAGCAGCAACAAAACCCAAACCCAGTCGTAGTTCTGAATAGATTGGCTCAACCCCCTCACACTAATAATCTTGCAGCAAAGAGGTGTGCAGGCTTTTTCCTTATATATCATGCCCAGTATTTAATTTTTAAAGCATGAGATATACAAAAAGCAAGAAGAAAACTCTAGTATTAAAAGACAAAGCAATAAACAGAGCCAGATCCAGGTTTTGGAACTGTTGAAGAGGACATCTAAAATAATTCTGATTAGTATGTGAAAGGCTTTAATGAAAAACATGGGCAACATGCATAAACAAAAATGATAGCAGAAAAATGGAAAATATAAGAAAAAGTCCAGTGGAAATTTTAGAAATAAAAATCATGATAATACAGGAAGAATGTATGGGATACAACCAAAAGGAAAAAAAGTGAAAAAAACAAAAAAAGCATTCGAGAACTATGAGACAATATCAAAGTGTAATATAAATGTAATTGGAATTACAAAGTAGAAGACAGACAGAGAGAGATAGAGAGAGATTTAGGCAGAAGAAATACCTAAAAAGATATGCCAGAGAATTTTCCAGAAATAGTAGAACTTCAAATCTATTTGAAGTTCTATTTTTTGAAGTTCTATCTATTTGAAGTTTCTATTTCCAGAAATAGTAGAACTTCAAAATCTAAGAAGCTCATATAAGCCTAAATATGATAAAGACCATACACTCACACACACACACATTCAGACACGAAACCTACACGTAGTAAATTTAAACTACTGAAAACCAAAGATAAAGTATATGTTCAAGGCAGCCAGAGAAAATAAATATTACATAAAGAAAGATAAAGGTAAGAAATGCAGTATACTTCTTGTCATGAATTATGCAACATGTAAGATAATGTCTTTTAAGTGCTAAAGGGAAACAAACTCAAAACTAAAAAACTGTCAATCCAGAATTCTATAAAAATGAAAATAAATAAATATTCTTTAGACAAATAAAACTAGGAAAATTTACTACCAACAGATCTGTACCACAAAAAATACTGGAGGAATTCTTTAGGTGAAAGAACTTTCTAGAATATGATACCAGACAGAAACTTGGGTCTATACAGATACATACAAAAATGAAGATCTTTTGAAATGATAACATAAAGATAAATATAAAAGAATACTTTCTCCTTTTAAATCACTCTAAAATTAAGTGACTATCTAAAGTAGGATCAGCACACTTTTTTGTAAAGAGGTAGTAAATATTAATATTTTAGGCTTTGTAGGCCACATGTTTACAACTAGTCAACTCTGCTGTTGTAGTCCAAAAGCAGCCAAGGACAACATATAAACAAATGAACATGATGCATTCCAATAAAACTTTATTCAGAAAAACAGATTGCAGCCCGTTATTGGCCCATGGGCTTTAGTTTGCCAAACTCTGTTTTAAAGGAAAAATAATAGCAATATATTGCTGGTATATAGCACATGTAAAATAAAATGTATGATGACAATAGTATAAAAAGTAGAAGAGAGGAACTAAGACTACATCATGTAAAGTTCTTATACAAGTATAGTGTAAACATATTTATATAGTATATACTGGAATATTTTATAGTATAAGTATATAAGTTAAGCATGGAATATTATTGGAAGTTAGACTGGATTATTTGAAGATGTTTATTGTAAACCCTAAGGCTTATCCTTCATCTGGTGTCTCTTAGAAATCAAATTTGTGGTGCTAGCTGGTCAGAGTTGGAGATGTGATTGTGGAGAAGGAAACTTAACATCTGAGTAACTCTTAACAGTCTTTAGTGCATAGTCAACAAAAAATATATTTTATATAAATGTATATTTCATATAAATTCAAGTATTTGCCTAATGACTTGAAAGAGATGACTTACTGCTCATTATTGCCAGCATTTTCTTAGGAGATTTTTCCCACTGATTAAAATGTTGTGAGAAATCCACTGGATTTTCTAAGTATAAAGAAGCAGATGCCTATTTTATGAAAAATCCATGATAAATGATTCAGCATCAGTTTATGATTGAGGGTCATATCCTTGAAGTCATATCAAATGGACATATGTTTTATTGATTTAAATACCTAGCAAGTTGATACCAAGTATTGATTACTTACTCCTTGTGTAATTTCTGCAAAAGTTGCTATGTGCATGTGTGGGGAGTGGGGTGTAATATAAAAAAAAGAAAAAAATCAGAAAACTCTAAACATAGGTATAAAGTGTGATATACATAGCTCTATTCAGAAATCTCTTATTAACAAAAAAGTCATAAAAATTAAAACAATAATATTTCCTACTCTTGCATTAAGTCACAGTGATATTTAGTCTTCTTCTACACAGTTCAAAGAACTCACAATGCACAGAAGACATTGACAACAATGCTCTCCAGCCACAAAGGTACTCTGACAATGATGAATAATAAATCTTTAAATAAATGAGCCTTGGCATGTATGTTGCAGGCAGTGTTGTTTGTCATGCACACAGACTCTTGTCCCTCTAAAAGAGCAATAAGACAATGCATTAAGGTATTTTTTCTCCAGCTCAGTTATGTTTCTGTAAAGTCATCCATGGACCAGGACATGATGTAAAATTGATACTAGAAGACAAAGCACAGTGCAATGTCATCACTGCCAGATGAGGCCAAGGGCTTACAAAACATGGCTAGCTGATAGAAAGCTTTTCTCCACTTAGAATTCACAGGAAGGGCACTTAATTAGCATGCCTGGATTGTAGATCTCCTAATCACCATGATTCACAGGTTAAATTAAAATGAAGAACACTACACAATTGCTCATCTGTTGAAAGCACACAGCTGGAACCAACAAAAAGGAATAAAAACCTAAGTTAAAACATGGAAATGGACGGCTGGAGGATGTTTCTGGTTTTTCACCTTTCAGTCTCTGATACCCTCATTTTTGCTTTTTTTTAGTGGGCTCATGGATGTTTTCTTTGCTTTTGATGGTATGTGGTATCTGCAGCTGCATCTTTCTTTGGAGAAGGCCAGAAAAAGGAGGTTCTTGGAACTTGCTAATAACTCTGCTATCAGAGTGACCCTCAACATTTCTCTACAAAACTTAAGCCAAAGAAAGGACCAAAGCCAACCTTTATTATTTTTATTTTATTTCTTGATCGTACAGTATGTTCATTAAATTAATTTAAAGCATTACTAAATATGAGAATGAGATAAAAGACAAAGGCAGACAAACTCAGTCCTTGGAGGCTTAAATTTATATAGTAATCTGGGGTCTAGTAAATTAGTATAATAAATTTTGGACCAAGCAAATGGCGATGTCTAATCCTTTTGAGTCAGATGATTCTATGAGAATTTAATGAAAAACAATGAACTCCTACCCCAAACAAATTAGCGGTGTTAACACAAAATTTTGCTGTATAAATATAGGAGGCTTATGAACCCACTAAAGCTGATGTGTTGAACAGTTAAGAACACTTGGTCAAAACAGAGTACCTTCCTTCAATGACTGAAGTTAACAGTCACAGATCCCTCAGTGTGATTATACTAGTTAAGTGATACACACTGTTAGGGAAAATAGCTAAATATCTTAGTAAGACAGTTTATACTAAAGAACAGAGTTTCAGGCTTCAGTTCCCCAAATTTGTTTCCCACAATTCTATATTCCCAGATAATTACTCAGGGTTTTTTTGTTTTTGTTTTTGTTTTTACCATGAATCCTGTTTAGATGTTCACAGCCTAAGAAAAATAAAATTATCAACCCTTTTAATCAAATTTGTCCTTACCCAGATTCCTTGTCAGGTATACAGTTCTTCCAAAGCAAAGCATAAAAATGCCCACAGTACAAGCTAATGTGATTTCCTTCACCCAAAACAATGCCTACTTTGTAAGACTCATAGGCTATAGAAATAAAATAATACGGAAAAATAATTTTCCATTTTGTTCAGTTGTCATATAAAAACAAAAACTAATCAAACTAAAGTGACTACATAAGGCTTTTGCATCTACCACTCTGGTTGATTGGATATTAGTTTGGTAGATTGAATCAGAGCTATTTTTGCTCCTGTTTTGTCAATCCCTTTATTTAAAAAAAAGTATTAAGCTATAACAATTGAATCATATTTAGATATCCATAATTTGCACAATTAGCTACACATGTAATAAATTGATTTACTATGAAAGAATAGCTGAAATCAGAACTGTTTCAGAGAACTCCACATTGTCCCCCTATTACTAGAATCATGTAAACTACTATTTCTCAACCAGATGCCACCGTCTGAATTCTGATGCAGTTACTTTGGGGTGTAGCCTGGGCATCAAGAGTTTTTAAATCTCCCTGGGAGAATTCAATATGCAGCAAAGTTTAAGAGCCACTTTTATAAATAAGTTATTTTAAATGAGAATATACTGGGCTTGTCTCAGAGCAGGTCGACCTATAGCCGCCATTTCTCCTCATTACTATATGGTTCTTTAAACCAGTGCTTCCTATCCTTCTAAAATCATGGTGTACATAGAAAATGGTGATATTTGTGTGGCTCACTGAGGGTAGATAGAAAAGGCTCTATGTAGCAGAAACTGCAGCTGCCCCAGTTGGAGTCAAGCTACCCCAGGGCGAAAGGTCAGCATCAAGACACACCAGTGACTCATTCTTGGCAGCTCAAAGCTGTAGACGCTCTGCCTGAAATTATACGAAAATGTAGAGTCAACAAACAAGAAGAAATAAACAAGCATAAATGAAAACCATTTGCTTTGATTCCCCCCCCCCCACCACCACCATTTTCGTAGAGGCTAGAGAAACTCATTTGCCGCTGGGTTAGAAGAGGATTTTCATAGACTAGAATGAGCCTGTGAGCCTTAGGCAATCTCACAGGGCTTCAGGATGCCCACCTGGCACAAATTCATAGCCAAAGAAACACAAGTTTTTGCTCAAATCCAGAGTCATGCTAGCTCAAGTCCCGCCAATATTATTCTGAGACTTCCTACTCAAGGCTAGACAAGGTTAAGAATTATCATTTCCTTTATCTTACCTTAAGCTCTACTGTGAGAAAAGTGTGGGAAACTTAATAATCACCAACACCTGAACCTAATAATAATGGATTTAAAAGCTATAAAATCATAGCAATATAAGAAGGGAAGAAAAGTCCATTTTTATTAAAAGTACATTTTTAATAGGAATAAAGGACATATAGCATATGGGATGGGAATATAAAATCAGACTGAATAGGCTGATTTTAATTATGCTTAATTAAAAACTGTACATGTGGGATTATGAAAAAGAAAAGAATATTTGGCTTCAATTACTTTTCGCTAAAAACAGGATGAAATGTAGCTTTTAGAGTACGAAATTAAATCATTTAAGAGGAGTTGCACTGAGATAAATTTCACATTTTAAAACTTTTGCAGCTGGAAGAAAATTTAAATGTACAATAACAATGTTCAAAGGTTTTACTTTGGAAATTATTTCAAAATCAAATTTCAGAGTTTAGGAGGAGTAACTTGTAAGTAGGAGTAACTTGTAAGTAACTTGTAAGGATCTTTCTCCCTAAACATTTATGAAGCATCATCTGTGAACAGTGCACATTTTTTATCTATACTGAGAGATGAAGACAAAGATGTGTTAATAGGAGCAGGAAAAAGGCAGGAAAGAAGTAGGAGAAAGAGGAGTAGGAAAATGTACTGAGAATTATTTACTTGCCTTACTTCAAAGAATGTCACAAAATATTAATAGCCTTACACTCTGAAAAAAGTACTAACTCTCTGAGGCTCAAATTTTTCATTCATCAGATGTGTACAAGTATTCTTTCCCAGTGCATTCATTGTAGAAGACTGGTATGATGCACATTCAATACCTTGAACGAGACTGGGCACATAGAATGTAGGTCTGAGGTTGAGTCCCCTTAACACCTTTCTTAGTGTGTTTAAAGCTAAATCTATAGCTTTTCTCTTTCAATTAAAGCATTCTCCTCTTTTAATTCTATTTTATATGCCAAGTATTTCTCAAAGATGTAAAATGTTTTCACTTCTCACTACCACCTCATGAATTAGAACTTTTATGTGTGTGTGTGTGTGTGTGTGTGTGTGTGTGTGTTTTGAGACAGAGTCTCAACTGTTACCCAGGCTAGAGTGCCGTGGCATCAGCCTAGCTCACAGCAACCTCAAAGTCCTGGGCTCAAGTGATCCTTCTGCCTCAGCCTCCCGAGTAGCTGGGCCTACAGGCATGCGCCACCATGCCTGGCTAATTTTTTCTATATATGTTTAATTGTCCAATTAATTTCTTTCTATTTTTAGTAGAGATGGGATCTCGCTCTTGCTCAGGCTGGTCTCGAACTCCTGAGCTCAAACGATCCGCCTGCCTCAGCCTCCCAGAGTGCTAGGATTATAGGTGTGAGCCACCGCCAACCTGGCTATGAGTTAGAACTTTGATGGTTAACACTGTAGTTATTGTAATGCCTACCTAATTGATGTTTTTTCTCCTTCCTATCTTTGCAAATTACCCATTGCCAATGAGAGTAGAGACAGGGAACAAAGGACCCTACAGGATATTACACCTTAGCTAGAACCCATTGCCTCCTGGGGGCTTCCTTACAATCAACTAACAGCAAGGGAAAAGCCTGAGCTTGGTACACAGGATGAAATGGCCAAATTTGTTAGTGCAAGTAAAAAATGGAATGCATCACTCTTCAGCCCCACTTCCCTGGAGACTGCTGGGAAAGGAACAACCTCCCAGTGAGCAGAGCTGCAAGGAAACGTGATCATTCATCCTGAGTAGAGGGAGAAGTAATCTGATGTAAAAATATATGGAACTCCTGGGCAGTAGCAAATTGGCTTATCTGTGTGGGCAGAAGCCTGGTAGTGACAAGGTTGGAAGACAGTAAAAAGGAAATTTGGGTTGAGGCAAGTTTATGCACCTAGTCGAGTAGTACAAAAGGTATGGAGAATTGCTGGTTGTGTCTCACATTAATGCCTACCAGAAAGCACTCAGTGCATAAGGACGCATGCAACAATCAGGGATGAATGATGACTCATTCTATAGATACCAGCCAACCTCTCTCCTCAACCACCTAGTTCTTGCACAATGAATATATGACCACATGGCAGAAATGGAGGCTATACAAGGGCCCAAAGCATTGACCCTCTTTCCCTAAGACTAACCTAGCTAGTGCATCTGCTGAATGTCGAGCAGGGACCTACAGGCAGCACCATCCCTTTAGGAGACAAGCCTGTCCTTTGGAGGTGGGTTGACTACACAGGAGCCTTTCTGCTCTAATCCTGGATGGGACAGTGATTACTCTCTAAAGAAAATTACATGTACCCCAGATGTGGATTTGCATTTCCTCCCCTCTGCCAGGGCAAAGGCTTACAGAGCATCTGATCTGTCCACATATTAATAGAATCCTACATAATATCACCTCAGACCAGATTCCATTTCACAGTGAAGGAGGTGGGACAATGTGTTACATGGCCATGGTTTTTACTAGTGCTGCCACACACCGCATGATCTGGAAGCAGCCAGACTGACAGAATATTCAGATGCCCTAGTAAAGGCTAAGGTGCCAGCTAAGGAACAATACCTTCAGGGATTGGACTCTGTCTTCTAGGATGGGGCACATACTTTGAACAAATGGCCAATGTAAAGTGTTGTGTTTCCAGGAGCTAAAATTCACTGGCCTGGGGAACTAAAAAATGTAAGAATTGGATCTCTCACTGTAACTCCCAGTGAAACAAATGCAGAATTTAAATTTTTTTTGTGTTATCATTTCCTGTAACTGTATACTCTGCTCCGTTAGAGATTATGTAAGACTGCTGTCCCCAATTCCCAGGCCACAGACTGGTACCATCTGTGGCCTGTTAGGAACTGGGCTGCACAGCAGGAGGTGAGCAGCATGCCAGTGAGCCAGGCTTCACCTGCATTTATAGCCCTTCCCCATCGCTTGCATCACTGCCTGAGCTCCACCTCCTGTCAGATCAGCAGTGGCATTAGAGTCTCATAGGAGTGCAAACCTTACTGTAAACTGCCTTTGCAAGGGATCTAGGTTGCACACTCCTTATGAGAATCTAATGCCTGATGATCTTAGGTGGAGCTGAGGCGGTGATGATAGTGCTGGGGAGTGGCTGCAAACACAGATTATCATTAGCAGAGAGGTTTGACTACACAATAAATGTAATGTGCTTGAATCATCCCGAAACCATCCTCCTCCCCAGTCCGTGGAAAAATTGTCTTCCATAAAACTAGTCCCTGGTGCCAAAAAGGTTGGGGACTGCTGCTGTAAAAAATGATATTTAAAATCAAGGTAAGCTATGTATGTGGAAAGTTGATAATTTATAACCCTAATAACATTATTAAACATAAATTTAGGTTAATACTGTTTACTTGTTCTCAGAGAACCATGCAGATTTCAGGTACTTGCATCTAAAAATGATCTTTTGTATGAGGGCATGTGTCTGTCTTCACCTTCTGCTCTTTGAAATTTAATATTTATGATTTCTCAGAGGTTGCTAGGAATGATTCTATGAAATAGCTATATCTCTGAGGCTCTTTCAGATCCCTGGGGTTAATTTCTTTGGCTCTGCATACTTGAATTCAGCAAAGAGTATAACTTGAGTATAAATTCTAACTTAAATGCCAGTTCTAGCAGAATTTCATCTAAAGAAGTTCATGCTTTAACATGTGGGATCTTTGATTAGCTCTCTGACATTCTAAACAGAATATCTGAGAAACTACATCAAATAATAAGTGTTACAAGTGACCACTCTGTCTCTGCCCTACTCCTACACATTACTAATTCTACTCCACCCCAACTTTCTGTCCTGATATTTTTCCAGCATCTGCAGTCTCTTAATGTAGGAGGAGACTGTTCTCTGGGTGTTTAAGAAAGTAGCAGAGGAATAATTTTCTCAGTTTTCTGACTGATACCAACGTTGCATTAATTAACCAAGAAAGAAGAAACATCTTCCTATATATTTTCAGGTTCATGTCGCATATGTGGGCTACTAATTTTACCAGGTCATTTGCATATCTGAGAAGGACATTCGGTAGGAAAATAACGGGGAAAAGATAGAGCTATAAGCACTTAATTTCTTTTTTCCTCATTCAATGATGACTAAACAGAAAACACAAACCAACCAAAATCATGAAAAGATCCTACAAAACAAAGGGAAGGAGAAACTAGAATTTGAGGAGAAAAGATTGTAACTAGATAATTTTATTCATAGAATAATTCTTCAGTGCCTGCTCAATTCTTAAATATGACCCACCATCCCTGCGTGACATGGCCCTGGACTTCCTTTTAAATATCATATTGCATTATTATCCTTCTGGCTCTTCCCAGAAGAGACATCTAGGAAACTGAACTGTAGGATACATTCACATCCCAGAATGTATGCTGCACCCAGCAGAAGATGATTTCCATTGAAGATCACCTCAAAGGACAAAATTACAAAGCAGATGAAAAGTTCAGTGCCATGTGTCATAGTCACAAATGAATGGCTATAGATAATAAGTTAACCTGAAATGAAATTATATTTTATGGATATTAGAAAGGCAATTTGGCAAAATATACTAAAAGTCAATAAAATGTAAATGCTCTTTGACATGACAATACCAGTCCTACAAATTCAACTTAAAAAAAGAGAAATAAACACTTTTTTACACAAGGATGTTAATTGCAATATTATTTATAATAAAGAAATGTCATGAAGCATCTAACAATAGGTGATTAGTAAAATAAAGTGTGGTTCAACCATACAAGATGCAGTAGGTAGCCATTAAAAATATTTTAGAAGTATAAAAACATGGCAAATGTTTGTCATATATTATCAAATGTAAAAATCAAATTACAAAGAAAATTATGCAGTGTGCTTCCAATTTATATATAGAGCCAGCTAGAGAGCCAAGCCAAGTGGCTAAGTTAGGTGATGGGATCACAAGTAATTTTTTTCTTCTTTATTATGTTTTTCTGTTTTCCAAATGTTCTTCAAAGGAATGGAATTGCCTTTATAATGGGGGGAAATCCAATGTATTTTATAAAAAAATAGTAATGTATTACCTTCAAAAGGAGTATACTAACATGCTATTTACTGATATTATGATTTTTTGTAGAGAGCAGACTTCTATATATCTATAATGCGTGGATAATAAAAGAAGTTTAGCTGAACAGAGCCAATACCACTTTCTGTGTTTCTATTTTTTTCTATGAATTTTTATGATATTTTGAAATGATGCAGCAGTCTTTTGGTCTAAGCCCCAAGAGTAATTTTTCTTGAAGATGATTTTCTAAAAAATCTTCAAGAAACTTTTACATACTAAAAGATTGAAATAGAATCAAAACTCATAAAACCAAGTAAGACCGGGGATGGGGTGGGAGGGGGGTGGATAAAAGGTTCAAAGGGTCCTGCTCTAATTTTTCAAAAGAGTACTATGTTCCCTCATAGCTTGCCACCATGAAAAAGACCTATGTGCTTAGTTTTAATTTATACCAAAGACTTTTGGAATTTGGTATAAATTAAAGAAATTTGAGATGACTTTCAAGAATAATGTCAAACTAGGAAAGCTTCTATTATACACAGGCTAACATTTTTTTTAGCCCATTCCATAAGATAAAGCTTAAAGCATTCTGGGTCAAGAGAATTTTAATCCAAACTCCTTGCTCATTTCTTTTTTTTTTTT
>VBSM01001124.1:48203827-48242223 GCA_008086735.1 Cheirogaleus medius
GGCCTCCCAGAGAGCTAGGATTACAGGCGTGAGCCACCGTGCCCGGCCTCATTTCTTTTATTTTCAATGTCAATTGACTACATGTGCCTTCTAGCTAGTAAAATCCTCAGTAGCAAATGCCTGAGGAATGCCTGTCAAATGTCATCAAGATGCCATTGGTTGTTCAAATGAAATCAACTTTCCTTTAAACTTATTTTTTATTACTTAAGTTTGTTCTCATGGTTAAGAAATATTACAACTTCAATTTGTAAATCTCTCAAAATTTCCAGGTCACTTATTATAACATGATAAAAACCTTTTCTTCAAGTGAAAGGAATTACTGATAACCTGCCATATATTTTTAGTTTCTTTTTATTCATCTTCATTGCCTTCCTTTAGGCATTGCTTCAATTAACTATTTATTTGTCTTGTTACAAATAACATGTTTATCCTCTAATGTGTCCTGCTGGATGTCTTATAGAATTCCAATTTTATTATATCTTCTCTATTTCTTGCATCGACAATGACAACTTGTTGACCAAAAACTCACCTTGACACAACTCAGTCTGGCATTGTATTCCTCCGTGAAGCTACACTATCTACTCAATCCCACCCAAGTCACCTCCCAACAGATATTCTCAACTCTGGAATGATTGTGCTCCTTTTTGCTACATGATATGTTATTCTTTTCTTTTTTATTATTCTTCGTCTTCTATCTCCATTTAAAATATCTTTCTCAGTCTCGCCCAATCTTTTCCTATCCTTAACAAAATCCAATCTTCCTCAGTTCTTTGAAATCCTTTGATCATCATTTTTAGTTTCCTCCCTATTTTTCTACCTGATTTAATTATCTTAACTAGTCTGATTATCAGACCTGTACATGTATAGGTGCTACTTCCACAAAATTATAAGCTTTTTGTTAGTAGAAGTTGTATCTTAAGACTTGTATATTTCACTGAACTATTAGAATAAAATGGGACACCTATGAATTGGGGTTAATAAAGTTTAGAGAACCCCTTTCATTATGTCATCCAGAATATGATTATTAGTGTTACAAGTATTTTCTAAAGACATAAAATTTGACCAATGACCCATAAATGTGTGTGCAGGGAATGGCATGGAGATAGAAAGAGCTATCTGAGCTTATTCATTTCTTAAATCTTCATTGTACATCTTGTATTTATCAGGCACAGGGTAGGCATTGGTAAATAGAATTCAATGCCAAAATATTTATGGAATTTACATACTAATTAAGATAAAATATACTATAAGACTTATCAAACACATGCACATGTAATTTATAAATAGTTATAGGTGCTATGACAGACAAGATGCAGTGATGAAGAAAATTGGAGAGAGAGAAGAGTTCAAATT
Source organism: Cheirogaleus medius (assembly GCA_008086735.1). Classification (NCBI taxonomy): domain Eukaryota; kingdom Metazoa; phylum Chordata; class Mammalia; order Primates; family Cheirogaleidae; genus Cheirogaleus; species Cheirogaleus medius. Next base: position 48,205,181 of record VBSM01001124.1, read on the forward strand.
AGATAAACTGTCTAAAGTTACCCAGAGGAGAGGAGCCAGCCACAGGAAGAGGACATGAGGGGACTTTTCAGGTTCTGCGAACAGTATATGGAAAGGCTAAAAGATGCGAATAAAAGAAAATCATGGTAGCTTTGAAGCATTAAAGGGAGGTCATTAAGGTGAGAGCAGAGTAGTTTGAGATGAGGATGAAGAGGTTGACAGGATTGCAGATAACTCAGGGCATCGTAGGCCATGTAAAATATTGTTGATCTGATTTACAATGATGTGTAAATTGACTTATTATTTAAATTCAGCTTTTTTTGCTATGTAGAAAATGGATTAAAAAATATCCAATATGGCAAAATGTATATGCTTTTTATTTGCAAAAACTATGTTGTATATTGAACCATAAGACCTTAGATAATGGAATATCATAACATTTCCTAAAAGTAAATTGTTTAAAACTTTTACAATTGATCATTAGACAATTGCCAGTTTATTAAATGGCAGTGGTTTCATTACTCCTAGACCATGCTGTCATTTTATTTATATTTAAAGTGGCAATATAAAATGCCTCTATTTCAACTTCACTAAGCTTCCTTTCCATTAATACTATGTGGAATGGTGTTCTGTCTGGTCCTCTATGTCCAGGCAGGGCATTATGAGCCATCTATATAGGATGTCTCACCCATAACTGATTATATTCAAATCCAAGACTGAAGTTTTCTGATGGAAGTATTTCTTAGTATTCTTTGATATTGCCAAGTTCGAAAGCATCTTTTTGTCTCTGTTTAACTAAGATTAAAACTAATTTGAACCGCTTCATCCTTATGTTTAAGAAAAACAGTATATATGTTTCTCCACCTATTACTTTAGACTTAATTCATCAGCTAATATTTTTCTAAGCTTCTCAAGGGATGGCTCAGAGTAATTTAATTGTATTTCTGTGGAGCTGGACCTTTGGGAGGAAAAGAAAAGCTTATATCCATTCCCCTAATCTGTAATATCCTTTCCAATTTATGATACAAAATGACCTAAATCAACCAAATTAGCAGAAAACATGTAGGAGTCTAGCTTACGTGGCTCTTATGTGATTGCCGTAGTGAAATCACAAAATGCATCCAATTTTAAACTGATCTTGAAGTGAGATGAGTAGATGTTAAATAATCCTCTATTTCTTCTCAACATGTTTCAGTGTCAAATTCTGTTTTAAACAGTTACATGATTACAAGCTCTGAAATTAAATTTCATGATGAATAATTAAGCATCGCACTTCAGAGTCCCTGGGAGAAATCACATTCGCTGCAGCACAAACACTTGGAATAATCGATTGGGAGTCAATTGGCAACGCACTTCAGTTTTAATTTGCAGTTCTGAAGGATTCTCCTTCTCTTCAGCCATTAGGGAGTGTGCTGCCTTCCCTCCTTGTCCTATTTGGGGGTGGGGGGTGGGGAAATAGGGTTTTTATTTTGCTCTGGTATTATTTGGCACTGTGATATGTGAGTACTCAGTTTCAAAAGATACTCATACAAGAGAGTTCTACGTTAACTGCAAAATCATAACTAGGATCAAAATCCTGCCTATTTAGTTAACCTTTCTTTTAGAGCCACCAGTAGAAACCATGAAAAATGTAATTTCGACACTTTTGTTCACTGTTTTTTATTCTGGTGTCCAGGGGATAGCCAATGCAGGAGTGCTGTAGAGAGAAAAAGACCATCACCTCTCTTTTAAGAAAAAAAACTAGATTACTATCATTTCACTGGGATCCAAAGCAAATAGGTTAAATTCTCTATGTCACAGTTGCTTTTTCTATAAAATGAGTGTGACGGTCAATTCGTCAACTTGATGGAGACATGAGGTGCCCAGGTATTTAGAGAAACACTATTCTGGGTGTTTCTGCGAGGGCGTATTTAGATGTGATTAACATTTAAATCAGTAGACTGAGGAAAGCAGAGTGCCCTGCACAATGTGAATGGGCCCCATCTATCAGCTGAAGACCTGAACAGAACAAAAAACTGAGTAAGAGAGAATTCTCCTGCCTGATTCCCTAGAACAGAAACATTGGCTCCTCCTGGTTCTGCAGCAGCTTCAGGACTTTGGACCTGAACCAGGACATTGGCTCCACAGATTCTGGACTAAATACACTTCATAACTATGTGCATCAATTCCTTATAATAAATCATATATATATGCATATATATATACATATATCCTATTGGTTCTGTTTCTCTGGAGAACGCTGACAAATACAATGGCTATGATAACATTGCTCAAAATTGTTGTGAAGAGTAAATGAGATTAGGAATAAAAGATCCCTCATTCAGTACTTGGCCAAAATAGACAGTTCTCTGTAAGGATAAAGTCTCGATGATTCCTTATTCTTCACAGACCAGAAGGTTACAGGGATGGTATTCAATATTATTTACATTTTCAAAAAATTTAACCTGCCTGAATACACATAGGACAGGGTGTGTGAGTGAAATATTCATCTCTCCCACAATAACTCCCCGCTCTGAGCCCCCTGTGGCCAGGCGGGGCTGTGTTACCAATGGTGAGGGTGGATAATGTCAGTATGGTGTAAAGCACACTTTCTATGAAGGACCGGCTTATGGGCATTAACACTGTTGCAGCTACTGAAGTTTGCTATTGTGGTGAGAAAGCAGCCACAGACAACATGCAAACAAATGAGTATGCTGTTTTCTGGTAAAACTTATTCACAAACGCTGAAATGTGAATTTTATATAATTTTCACTTTTCATAAAACATTATACTTTAAAAGTTGCTTTCAACCATTTAAAACTGTAAAAACAATTTTTAGTTCCCAAGTGATACAAAAATAGGCAGTGGTCTGGATTTGGCCAGTGGGTGTGGAGAAAAGAGCCCAAGCTGAGAATCCCACAGCCTGGATGCCAGGTCATCCCTGTCAGTAACTCTGGGCCACCTGAGACCAGTTACCTGTTTCCTTGGGGCCTCAGTTTTATCATTTGTAAAACAGAAGGATGCATTTTTATCATGTTTAAGTGTTCTTGCTGTTCTGAATTCTCTGTCTCCGGTTCTCAGTGTACTTGTACTGAAGAAATCAAGGGCAGAGACATCCAGACCTCTCCAGCCCTAGGCATGTGCTTTGTCTGGGCCCGGCAGTCCCGTAGTTCCCAAACAGACCTGTGCTCTACTTTAAAAAGTAGCATTGATCTGTCCTCTAACAACCCTAAGGCTCTTCTGGGGGAACCTGAGGAAACTAGTAGCAGAATTTCAGCTTTAGTTACTTACTTTTGGAGGCAATGGAATCTTTTTCCTTTGTGCGTGGAGGATGTACTTAGAAAGCCCTAGACAACATGTAAACAGATGAACACATTGCATCCCAATGAAACTTTATTTAGAGACACTAAAATTTGGATTGCATATCATTTTCACCTTTTAAAAAATATTACTTTTCTTTTAATTTCTTTTCAACCATTTAAAAATGTAAGAATATTTTAAAAGTAGAGAGTTATGTCTTACTCTTATCTAAAAGGCAAGAAGCAAGAACATCCGCAGAAAAATAAGGGATGAAAGATCTAATGGGGAAGGGGTAGAAGGTTGGGGCAAAGAAAGAGTTGTAGAGTCAGTCAGAACTGGATTTGAACCCTATTTTCTCCCTTCATTGGAACTGTGACTTTAAACACATGGTTGTTGAATATCTCTCTCTTCAATTTTCTCATTTGTAAAATGGTAATAAAAATACCTACTTTATTTGGCTATTATAAAGAATAAATGAGTTATTCTAATAATGGTTCTTGTACACAGATAATATTTAAGGTTGTGATTAATCTTTTTGTTACTATAAGATAGGTGAAATAATGCCCCCCCCCCCCAAATATCTATGTCGTGATCATTGGAAACTGTGAATTTGAAGGCAAAGGGAAGTTAAGGTTGCAGATAGAATTAAGGATGCTAATAAGATAACTTGCAGATTATTTTGGGGGTTATCTTGGATTTTCCAGGTGTGCCTAATGTAATAACAAGAGTTCTTATAAAGGGAAAAATTGAGGTGGAAGAGAGACAACCAGAGAGATGGCAGTGAAAGTAGGGTTGGCCTGCTACAAGCCAAGGAATGCCTGCAGCCTCTGGATGCTGGAAAGGGTGAGAAAATGGCTTCTCCCCTAGAGCTTCCAAAAAGAAACATAGCCCTGCCGACACCTTGATTTCAGCCCAGTGAGATCCATTTCAGACTTCTGGCTTAGAGAGCGATAAGATAATACATTTGTGTTGTTTTAAGCCACTAAGTTTGTGGTAAATTCTCACAGTAGCAATGGGAAATTAATACATACTATTATTATCCATGGGGAAAAAAAGCTAGCTGTCCACCAAAATATGTGCTTCCCTTTTCTGTAGTGTAGAGATTTTGCTGGAAATTGCTGCCTGGGCAGGAGCTCCATTTTCCAGCCCCTGGTATCTAGTAAAATCACGCAACCAAATTTGGTTTGCTTCTGAACCAAGGCATTTAAATAGGTCCCTTTCTGGGGCTAGATGCAAAAAACCCCACAATACAAGATGAAAAAACCCTTGGTCCTTGAATCAACAGCAGGATAAAAGTCACCTGCTGACCAGGCATACCTACATTGGGCTTTTATATGAACAAGAAGAAACCTTTTATTGTATGAGCCACTGAGGTTTTAGTATTTATTTGTTAAAGCTAGTGTTGTTATGGCAGAGGTATTATCTGCACTTAATTCCCATTCATTGTATTTCACTGGGAAACTGGCCAGAAACATCCTTCACTTTTGCAATCCTTTCATCTCTTCAGGAAATTGCATGTGTTTCCTTAGATCTATTTGTGAGGGTAACTCTGGTAGTTACCCTTTTAATATCCTTTAATCTTCCTGTTGATGTAATCTCCAAATACCCTAATGACTCAGAAGCTCCATTACTAAATTCTGAGACTCCTGCATATTTTGTATCCTTGACTTGGGACATTGAGAAAGACAGCATTATAGGATTGTAGATTTGAGGAGGTAAGATTGTTTTCACCTCCTCAGTGTTCTGATACACAGAGACCCTTCCCAATATTGCACAGTATACTAGACCTGGCCTCCTGGTCTCCTGACATCCAGACCCATGCCCCTTCTCCCTGCTGTCATTCTTAGTCATGCTAGATGTTTTAGAAAGTATATACATGTGAGCATTCAATCAAGTGGCTAAATTGTGGTTGGGAGACAACTGATAGAAAATGGTAATTATAATCATTTACTTCAAAACAAAATGACAGGCTTTCAAAGCAAAATGAGTCATCTTATAAGGTTTCATGGCCAGAATGGTCTATAAAGCTCTAGGACACCATACACTCAGCTTGTTCTTTTTTAGGGCCAAAGTGTGTTCTATAGAGTAGCCATGGGAGTTAAAGGAAGAAAGATAAGCTCTGGGCTCACATAAGTTTGGGTATCCTAAATTAAAGTTAAATACATTTTTTTCTTTGACATTATTGGCAGTTTTGTTATATATTTTAAAGTCATAACTGTAGTATGCAAGTTTTCAAAATATATTTGGACATGGACATATGAACATATATGAATACATACATACACACACACACACACAAATGAGTACACATGTATAAGAAATTAGCATTCCCTAAGAGGGTTTTGTAGGTTACCTGCTGGCAATGAAAATTAGGTGCTAAATTTCTAGCTGGTATATTATTCAACTTGCTTTCTTTTTCTCCTTTACTGAATGGTTTCTACTTAATTATGTATATATTTCCCAGATATTGTCAGTGAATGGGAATGTAGAAAAACGTAGACCATTTCCTTGTTTACTGTTTTATCTTGTACAGGATTACAAAAAATGTTTTAAATTCAAAGACAATCAATCATGCCCATGTTTTCTTGAGTCTGATGTCTCCATACAAAATCTAGTGATAATGTTCGACAAACTGCCTGGAACCACACTCTTTCCCAGCACGTTAAAACAGGTATTCAATGACAGAACTTTATTATGTATAAACTGAAGGAGGATTGAAGCAGTCTGGGACCTCACAATGGAGAAGTAGTGTGGTATGTGGCTCAATACCTCCAGCTATGAAATCTGGCAGACTTGAGTGCCAGCCCTGCCTCTGCCACCTAGTAGCTGCGTGATCTTGGGGAAGTCCTTTCATCTCAGTTTCTCTTCCATGAAATGAGAGCAACAATACCTACTTTGCAGGCAAGGTATGAAATTAAATGAGATAATGTACATGAATCAAAATGTCTCTTGATAAATAGTAGATAGTATTATTTACGTCCTCAATGTCACATCTATTACCAGTTAGGTCAGTTCTGGTAAGGCATCAATAAAATTTGCTGTACCACAGTATCTGGATGATGAAACTGCAACAAAATAACACAGTGTTCTCTTAGCAAAAGGGCTCTGTTAGCACCTTTTCCAACTACGTTCTATCAGGCTTTCCAATATCAGGAGACTAGGACCTAGAACCAGGGATTAATGAGTCTACATTAAAAAAATCTATTCTCATTCTACACTGCCTCTTGCCCAAACCATTTGGACTTACAACATCCTCTGCTACAAAATTAGACAACTTCACCTTATCAATCTAGATCACCATCATCTTTTTAAGCAAGAAGGAGCAGCATCCAAGTCCAATGCAGAAGAGTTATTTCAGTGTCTTATCTTTCTTTTGTCTTGGGCTGTACCATCAGAAATCTTACTGATTCTAGAAGGGGAAATAGTGAATTTCCAAACTCAGGGTCCTCCTCTATGGGTTTCAGACATCAATTGATATTGCTATCAAAACAGTCTTGCAAGCTTGCCCACTGGAGGGTTATCCTTAACTAAAATTACCCATAGGGTTTCTCTGTTCTCTTAACCAATTCTATCAAAAATAGTCATAGGAAAGAGGTTTTATGTATACCTCCAAATTAAGCCTAATTCACAATTATAGTGGACCCTAGATCCTGTGAAGCGAATGTAGTTTAATTTACTTTAGAATAGCAGAACTAAGGCAATGAAATTCAGGTCAATAATGTTCAGAATGGTAAAGCTGAAAGAACACTAGACCACTAAATGATATAAAGATGATATAAAGTCAAATCTCTGTTTCAAATGCACTGGCTGAGTTACCCGGCCAATACAATGGGTCTCAGCATCATCATGTATATGTGGATCTATCTATTTTTGATAGAACGCTGGTATGTTGTTCTGTCCGTCACATAGAAGTAAAGTGTGTGTATGAAGATAAAAGAGACTATCAAGGAGCATGCTTGAATGGGACAGGTTTCTGAATACTAATCTAAGCCTGGCAGTTCAGCAAACTTTCCCCTGAGTTACTGATGCAAGCTGTGAGACAAAGTTGAATTTCCTAAGACAAAGAGAAAATTTTGAACAATTGTATGGAGCAGAAAAGGAAAAAAAAAATGTGAAGGCTGGCACTGAAGAGGACCTTTTAGAGAGAAAAAGAAAGATGTCTAAAGGGTAATTGGCTTAATTTTCTGTGGTGTAGTTTTAAAGAAAATTTTTTCCGACTATCTCCTTATTACATCTTAAACAAAAAATCCATTGCTCTAGGTGGGTTGTGAATGTGCATTTGTTTTGTCTTTGTGATGGTGTGGTGATTGGTGACTCAAGGTAAGCAGAGACCACCCAAAGAAACCCACTCACATGTGAGTACCACAATATAGACGGAAAGTACATTGAAGGAGGAGGCAGAAGCTGGGAGTTCTAGTTTGTGTTCTGACCATGGGGCACACTCAGTGACTCTGGGTCATGGCTTTTCCTTTCAAATTACGAGTTCTGCTTCATTAATCATGCAGAAGTTTTCTGATCCAATGTAAATGTTTTTGAAAAAGCTTTGAGAAGGAAGCAGTGATATTAACTTAAGTATCAGACCCGGAACATATGATAACACAGTTCACTGGCAATCACAGCCTCATTGCAAAGATGGTCTGTTCTAATGAAGATCTGAAAATCCTCTGAGTCATGCAAGTTGTACAGTTGCCAAAACAACTCTTCAGAAAGAGTAGCCATGGAAACAGCACACCAGATGTCTCAAGGGGTATATAAAAACATCCGAAAAGTAACAGAAGGAGTGCTGGACAAACAGTGGGAAAGGTAAATCTATGCTTGTGAGGAAAACAAAGGCCTTTTGATTGTTATTTCTGCTCTGAAAGGTGTAAGCACCAGGTCTAAAGGCAAGAATCCTGACCCACTGGGGTGAGTAATTTCACAACTGGCACCTGCTCTGTAAAGGTCTTGTGATGACTGAGAGAGAACCTTTAGCCTGAGTTTATCAATGGTCACATCTCCGACAGCCTTGGTGGTTGAACTGCTCTGCTGCTATCAAATCTGTTATTTGACGGTTAATCACTTTATCCATTAACCTCCAGAGGAAGTACGCCTCTGAATAGGAGGAAGTAAATTGTCTTTAGAATCTCTTTTACACAAGTGAAACCACCTTGCTCTCCTTATCACATGGGCATTGCAATGAAAACAAACCAAGTTTATTTATGTCCTTTATTTAATTACACAGGTAACACATAGACTCATTCTTGTAAAAAAAATTTAAACTATACAGAGTAAAGGGCAAAAAATTCCCTTCCCTCTTCTTAGTCCACTGCCTTCTGAGAGGCAAACTTGGTTACCAGTTTTGTGTACAAGCTTCAAGCCCCTTCCCTCCATGTTCCTACAGTTTGTGTTTGGTTTGAGGTTTATTATTTAATAAATGGGTATACTTTGACCTTCAACGTGCTTTTTCCCCCACTTACCTATATGTTTTGTCTTCCCACTTCTGTACAGCTAAATCTACCCTCAAATACATTCTAAAATTTGCATCAAAACATGTCACATTTTCCTGAGAAAAAGTATTTTTCTTTCCTAAGCACAGATCCAGAGATAGCCAGGAATAAGAGAGAGAACAAGCTTTAGAATAAAAGAAATTCACATTCCATCTCTTCTACTTCCTATCCAGTTGAATTTGGGCCAATTACTTATGCTATCTGGGCCTTAGTTTCCTTATACAAAGGGGAGAGGATAATAAATTTATGATGAATGAGAATAAAATGGAACCACATCTACCATATTATCTGGCATCTACCATATTATCAACAACATACACAGTATGTTGTTGTTTTCCTTTGCTTTATAAAATATTCTGTAAATGAATAACATTTAAATGTACAAGAGTCCATGATAGTTGGTACATAGTTGGTAATTAACACATTTTGTTGTGGGATAAATGAACGAAGGTGTAACTCCTGGGTAGCAGATATAGGAGATTGTTAGAATCATATTAATTTTTACTCTATTGTAATTGTCTTACATCCATTGGATGTGAGTTCTTTGAGAAAATGATGCAGATTAGACTCAACTCTAAACACCCCAGAGTGTATAGAATGTTGCCCACAGTTTCATATGATCCACACACAAAATATTTTTCAAATGCATGAATGATATATTGTCTTCTAGCTGAAGCACCCATCTGACTGCACCAAAAAGGTTTCTACTTTTCCCCGTCCTTCATTCACAGCTTCCATTATTGTATTATCGATCTGATTAAATCTTTTCAAGCTGAGGAATTCCAGGCACATATCAAATGATCAATAAAATTTTGTTGAGCAAATTTTAACCCTATTGGAAACTCAGCTTTCCAATATTTGGAAAGGATAGTATTCAAATTAAAAACAAGTTCAATATTAAAAGCCATGTATCTTATCTTTTCTCAAAAACCCATACTCACAGCACCTGCTGTCTCTCTATATTCCATTCTATATATTTCCTCACCACCTCTGTGCCTCTCCTTTTCCTTCTGCCTCACATATATTGCCTTCTTATTTGCTCTATGACTTAAGAACAATATCTGCTATCTAGAATAAATAAGTTAATGTGTAATTTCCATATTAATGGCAGGGCTGTTTCCTTCTAGAAATTAAGGGTCCCCACTGCCTATCAATTAAAATACAACACCCCTACTATGACTTTTGAGTCTTCATTCTGAAGGCTCCCGTCTATACATGTTAAATAAGTTTGTATGTTTTTTTCCTATTAATCAGTCTGCCTCAGGACAGTGATTTTTCAGCAAAACTTTAGGAGACCAATGGCTTTGCTCCCTACATTAACAAAGCATTCATTTATTTCTCATTTTTTTCAATAAAGCAAAATGTTATTCTCTATTGATAGGGGATGCATTTACATTTAACCAAATGTGTTCACACCATTTGGTCAGTCCTCAGAAACCTAATCAATAATACTAATGTGTAAGAAACTCTGAAGGATTTTTCTGAGTAAACTATTTTATTATTAGGTATACTATCTTTCCACGCCAAACACTCAGCAAACACTCCAGGACTTGTCATTTTTAAAGATATAACCAGTATTTTATCTCTGCTGCTTTAAAGCAGAACATTGTAAAATAGGGAAGTAAATCAATATTTTAAAATGCAGGCACACAGAATAAAAAGACTTCATTTATATGCATTTTTTCCAAAATTTAGGTATAGCAAAAAATAATAAGTATTAATGAGAACTTATTAAAGGTACAACATTAAATTATCATGAGTAAAGATTTTGATTCTATTTCTTTAAAGTTTCTTCTTGCCAAGAGTTTCTAATTACTTAGAGCTATAAAATCATTTCATTGCATTAACATTTCCCTGATGGCATTCCTATTTTGAACAAACCATTTGAAATTACTTATTAAAAAGTTGTTTATAAAAGAAGTAAAATGAAATCTCTATCACAGTATAAGTAAACATCTCTTAAGAATTTTTAGTCACTTAATATTTCTTTAAAAACCAGAGGTTTGTAGTACTACAGTATAATTACTATGTATCAGTATAAGAATGGATTCCTCAATCAGAAAAAGAAGTGTCCCCATTAGGAGAAAACCTTACCAATATATTTAACCTATTGCTCATTATTTCCAGAAATTGGAACTGGAATATCATGGGACCCATTCTGGAAAGTATTTTACCGAGGAAAAGGAAACAGGGTGCTATCAAACTCTGCTGGAGATTAACAAGGTTATGATAATATTAATAATAATAATAATAATCAATTCTTCCTGAGCATGTGCAGTCTGCTAGACAGTGTGCTACCTAATGTACATGTTTTGGTTAACTTAATACTCACCACAGTAGGAACAATTATTATTCCAATCTATAAATGAAAAAACAAAGGCTTAAGTGGCTAATACTTGCCTCATAATATCTGCCAGTCAAGTCAGTAGTTTACTGCATCAGCCCATGGCTCCTTAGCAGAAGCTCCTTAGCAAAAACTACTTAGCAGGGCCACTTAGTAAGGGGTGAAATCCCTAGGGGAGCAAAGAGGCTGTCTCAAATCTCCCTCACTCCGCTGAGAAAGGAGGGAGCAGTTCCAAAGGCAATGTGGTCTTCTAGGTGAAAATATAAATGAAATGAAATTATGTATATTAGTTCAGTGAATGAGGAATGAAAAAAGAAGAGAAAGATGGTGAATGCTTTGAAACTGAGAGATGTATCCCGCCTGAATTGTTAACTTTAGTATATGGAAATAGCAGAGGCAGAGGAGAAGCAAACAGGGCAAGGCAGTTATACCATCTTCTTACAATACTGGAAATCAGTAGAAATCATCTGTATTAGTTTCCCAGGACTGCCATAACAAAGTGCCACACACAGACTAGGCAGCTTAACCAATAGGAATGTATTGTCCCACAGTTCTGGACGCTAGAAGTTCGACATCAAGAATTAGTTTCTTTGGAGGGCTGCGAGAAAATGATCTGTTCCAGGCTTCTCTTCATGGCTTGTAAATGGCCCTTTTCTCCCTGTGTCTTCACATCATCTGCTCTCCTGTATATGACTGTGCCCAAACTTCTCCTTCTTATAAGGACACAGCCATACTGGGTTGGGGCCCACCCTAATAACCTCATGTTAAACTTTATTACCTGTGCTAAAGACCCTATCTTCAAATACAGTCACATTCTGAGGTATTAGGGATTGGGATTTCAACATAAGATTTTGGCAGGTATAATTCAATTGATAACGTTATCTATAGTTGAAGGAAAACAAGAAATAAAGGTGGTAAGTATAATTTTCTACAATTGCAAAGATAACTGAAAACAGTCATGTAAGTGTATTGGGAGGATGCAGGAGGAGTGATTGAGGGTGTGTAAGTGAGCCTGCTGTGATAAAGTAGGAACTGAGGTGGCAGAGAGTCAAGAGACAAAGTCTTCTATTGATATAGTAATAATAATTTTATTATTTAGAGATAGGTGGTATCCTCCGGAAGAAACATATTTTTAAAAAGTTTTCAAGTCTAGGAAAGGTATGAATTGACAAGGGATCAGAGGGTTTTAACTTTTCATTATAAGCACTGGTGGACTATTTGACTTTAAAAATATTAAGTAATAACTTAAAATAACTTGATATGGTAATTGATTATAAATTAATTTATTTGATCACCCAACTGAAAACTGAGAATCAAGTATGAATGCGAAAATCGGAAAGTACATCAGAGAAAGTGCATTTTGGCAAACACAGTTTCTGTTCAGGGAATATTCTAATAAAAAGAGAAGAGGGCTAGAAAAAAAATTCTTAGAAATGAATGCATTAAAACATTATAAACTTAGCACTGAAGAAAAAATCCTTTTAATATTTTTAATAAAGTTTACTTCAAACATTTAAAATAGTGGATATAAATTGATGTGGGCTGCACTCTAATCCACCATCTATGAATTTTTCTCTCATACAAACAACTCAGTCAAGACTTTTCCAGACTATGCAGATAGCCAGGTTCCTTGGGTTTGCCATGAGATCTGGCACCAGTGGGTTCAATCCCAATATTAAAGTGAATTCTGAGAAGCATTGTAGTTGGACATGGTAAGAGGAAAAACAATAAAATGAGGGAGGAAGACATTCAGAGACATGGACAGGAGCTCTTCTTGATTTGGCAATTGATTAGAAAATAATAACGGTTACCTCTTTTTGTACTATGCATGAAATTATTTAATAATCACCATAACTTTTGCTGTCAGTACTATTGCTACCACTATTTTATAAGTGAGTAAATGACAAGTAACTTGCCTGAGCACACACAGCTGGTGTGTAGTAGGACCAGGAATCAAACCCTGGGAGGCTGACATCACAGCACGACTACCAGCCACCATGCTATATTCATCCTGAACCTGTTTCACTTGAGTAGTTATGATGGCTTTGTTTATAAACCTGGGATGAAAATCAAGGTCTCCTGACATCCAAGCCAGAGTTTCTTCCCTTAGACAAGAGATGCCTTTCCCCTTTCATTTCCAAATTTCTGGACCTCCTCTCTTGATCTCTTCCTTCTCATCCCTACCTATCACTGATGTCCACACAACCCCAAACAACCCTCCTAGGTAGTGCTGTGGGCTATAACATTAACCCTTTGCTACTCCCCTCTGAAAATATCCATTGGTAGAATCAAAACACCATTCTCTCAGTTACATTTTCTTAATCTAAAAATTTTTTTCTAACCCAACAAGTGAAGAACAAGTAAATGCTGCTAAGTTTTAACTCCAATCTTTCCAGGGGGAATTTGCACACTAAGAGAGGCATTTATTAAGACCAAGGAATGAAAGGGTAAAGTGGAATTTGCAGCTCCTAGGTTGGCTCCTGTCTTCCTGTAAAACCAGGTTCCTACTCTGGTCCTGCTTGGAATCCGAGGATGGTAGTTGTGCCCCATGAAGCCTGGCACAAATAATTGAGGAAGTGACATCATCGTCACTAAAATGAATTTACTCTAAGAATCTCAATTCTGAAAAAATGTGTAGCCAAGGTTGTTAAAGTGAAAAATGGAATTATGGACTATGTCTGTTTCATTTTTCATAATGCTTCATCTGATTTCAACAGGAGTTAAAATTTTATACCATGAAAATATTTGCATATTTCACAAGTATAAATTCAACTCTGGATGGCACAAAGCGGATGTTTTTGTTCATGGGGCGTTTCAAATGCATTTATCTTCTTCTTTATAAAAAAATAAAATAAAATTGGTTGTGTGTGTGGGCTTTTTTAATTTTTTTTTTTGACAGAGTCTTGCTTTGTCACACAGACTAGAGTGCCGTGTTGTCAGCCTAGCTTATAGCAACCTCAATCTTCTGGGCTCAAGTGATTCTCTTGCTTCAGCCTCCCAAGTAGCTGGGATTACAGGTGTGCATGCACCACCATGCCTGGCTAATTTTCCTATTTTTAGTGGAGACTGGGTCTTGCTCTTGCTCAGGCTAGTCTAGAATTCCTGACCTCAAGTGATCCTTTGGCCTCAGCCTCCAGAGTGCTAGGATTACAGGCGTGAGTCACCATGCCTGGCCAGTTTTGTGTTTTAATCATCATGGAGAATGTTTCTCCAATACAGAGTTTTCAGATAGTTAAAATCCCTTTCCCATAATGCCAATACGGCAAGAATAGTCTTAAAGTATGTTAATTATATGTATTAATTATTCAAATATGCTCTCATCTCCTACATAATAATTTTCCAAGTATTAGTTCAGTTACTTTGGATTTTCTGCTGCATATAAATTAGTTTATCAATGATTTAATTCCAACTCATTTAATTTCAAGGTGATACTCATAAGGAGTGTTGAGAAGTTTTAAGAACAAAATATTAAAAAATTCCTGCTTCAGAGATGAGTGCCTCACTATAAAAAGCATCGTGCAGACTTAAATCAGACTGCTACAGGGACTTGCTCTGTGTATTTGCAGGCTTTTTGATGATCTAGAGAAAAAACCATGTCATCATTGGAGATTCTCTGATCTTAGCTCTCACATCCTGGACAAAGGACAAAACTGCTTTAGGGCTCCTGCATCTCATCAGTGATAACTTACAGTCCTACTAACAAGCAGGGGTACAGAAAAATCCTGTATATAGATGGGTAGATTTTTTTGTTCCAGTTTCAGCCACAAGCCATCTGGTTGGGAGTCTGACCAGAATACAAAGAGAAGCCTTTTTGACCAATCAAACTACAATATGCAAATGAACTCTGGTATCCAGAGATTTCACTCAAGGCCTCAAACGGGGAAGTCATTACTTTCCAGAATCTCCACTCCTGTCCCCAGTGGCATGTGACCTCAATGGTCAAAGGTATGACAGTTGCCCTCCTGTAATCCAGACACCACCAACAACCAGATTGATATTTTAAAAAATGTAAATCTGATCCTATTGCTGCTCTCCTTAGAATCTATTTTGTGTTTAGAATAAAATTTCAACTTCTTCACTATGTCACAAGTCCTGTCCCTAATCGGGCCTCTTCTATTCCTGCCTCATCTCATCCCACTCTCTTCCTTTGCGCTCCATAATCCAGCTTCAATAGCCTCCTCTTCTGTGGAGTCAAGCTCTTTCTTTTCTAGGGGTCTTTGTGTTTGCACTTCCCGGGCTCTGGCATCCTCTTTCTCCAGTTTTCCGCGTGGGCATGTCCCACCCAGCTTACATGGTCCAGCTCTCTCTGCCATCCTGGCATTTCCTTCCCCGCCCCCCACCTCTGATTTCTTACAAACTAAAATTCTTTAGTTTATTTGATTTGCACATTTTTATTGTCCAACTCCTATGGAGGGTCTCATTAGCACAATGTAAGTGTTCAAAAGCTTTTTAGTTAATAAACAAAAGAATAGTTACAAAACGACAGAGAGAAAGGAAGGAAGAAAGCTTCAGTGAAAGACATGGTAGAAATTAGCATTATCTCAAGAAAAGTGTAATATGGACATGACAAAAAGTTCATTAGAAAATCAGAAAATAAATATACAGGACCATAAGAACGCAGAGAAATATTCCTTTTTATATTTATATTTGCTTTTTCTGAACATTTCTTAAATATTTGTTGAGTAAATAGAAATAGACTTTAAGGTATGTTCTCTGCAGTGTTTTTCTAATAAATAAATCATCATATAACTTGGCCAATCTGAACCTTAAAATATTATAAATTTATTCATCTCTTTTTTTTCCTGTTTCTAAAAAATATTATTTTAGTCTAAGATTTAAAATGCATGCCCCATTCATTTATTTAAATATTGTATGGTGGAATGCTGTGTGTACTTTTGCATTTTCTTCAGTTGTGAGTTTTAACAAATTTCAATACTATAATGTATGCTTAGAGGAAAAAAACAATGTTAAATGTCCTATTTTTTTTAACTTCATTTTGTTCTCCTCTTTAAAGTAACTTGTCAAATGGGTCTTATATTACTTATGACCTGCCAAGTTACTACAACAAAGAGACACAAAATTCAGTTGCTAAAATAAGATAGATGATTATTCTTCTCTCATGTCATGGTCCAGAGGTAGGGGGTCCAGCATTGGAAGGGTAGCTCTGCAATCCCCAAAACATCCAAAGTAGCTGCTCCAGTTCTCCTTATGAGGCCTGTGTCAAAGAAAGATTGCACAAAACATAGTTAAATGGGCAAAAAAGACTTTATTCAATACTATTTCATTTCTCTGCGAATCAATCATCAGGGAAATGTAAATAAAAACCCCAATGAGATATTATTTTTCTCCAGAGAGAATGGCTTTTATCAAAAAGTCCTAAAACAATAAATGTTAGTATGGATGTGGAGAGATAGGGACACTTCTACACTGCTGGCGGGACTGCAAACTAGTACAACCTCTGTGGAAAGTAATATAGAGATATCTCAAAGAGCTTCAAGTAGAACTACCATTTGATCCAGCAATCCCATTACTGGGCATCTACCCAAAGGAAAAAAAGACAATCTATAAAAAAGACATCTACACTCAAATGTTTATAGGAGCACAATTCACAATTGCAAAGATGTGGAAACAACCCAAGTGCCCATCAATACATGAGTGAATTAGTAAAACGTGGTATATGTATACTATGGAGTTCTACTCTGCCACAAAAAACAATGGTGATCTAGCACCTCTAGTATTATCCTGGATAGAGCTGGAGCCCTTCTAAGTGAATTATCACAAGAATGGAAAAACAAGCATCACATGTACTCATCATCAAATTGGTATTAACTGCTCAACATGTAAGTGCACATATAGTAGTAACATTCATCGGGTGTTAGGCAGGTGGGAGGGGAGGAGGGGATGGGTATATTCACACCTAATGGGTGTGGTGCGCACCGTCTGGGGGATGGGCATGCTTGAAGCTCTGACTTGGGTGGGGCAAAGGCAATATATGTAACCTGAACATTTGTACCCCTGTAATATGCTGAAATAAACAAAATATATTCAAAACTATTGCAATAAGAAAGAAAGACTGAACTCAATTTCATTGAAACAAAAGACAGGAGAGTTTTTAAGCATTGGGATGAGCTAGTGGAAAAGTCCTGGAGGACATTTGGGAGGAGATTGGTCAACGTGACTAGGCCATCTGTGTTTGCTAATTGGCACTTATGGAGTTAGGTTCCTACCTTCCCAGAGAGACTGAGAGACAGAGGCAATATCTTCCTTGAAGATAACATTTCTAAGGAGTGGCTCCCAGGTTTTTGAGAAAGACATTCCTGGGTTGCAAATCTGGCAAGAGTCAGAGGAAAGAGTTAAATTTTAAAGGGTCAGAGAAAGAATTTACAATTGCAAGTTTTTCTAAAGCAAATGCTCTAAGAAAAGAAAGATCAAGAGCCTATAATCAGGAAGAAACCTGTCTGAAATTTAGTCAATCTGAGGGGAATGTTAAGGCTACCCTGGTTACCTGTGAGAAGGGAGAAAGGAGTTAAGAAAACACACATTCCTTTTCAGGGGCACAAACAGGAGAAGCACACATCATTTCCATTCATATCCCATTGGCCAGAACTTAGTCAGATATTTACACAAAGCTTCAAAGGATGCTGGGAAAAGTAGTCTTGGGGCAGTCATGTGCCCATCTAAATCTCTGGTCTGTATTGTGATTCTTCCATGAGGACTTGCTAAAAACTCTGCCCTGCATTTTTTTTTTTCCCACCATTGAATCCTCCAACACCATAGAATCTGCCAGGTTGTATGGCTTATGGGGTGGGGCTGTTTGCACACCACTTCCTGGACCTGCCTCTGAGCTCTTTCCTGCTCCTGGCTCCGTTCAGGGCCTACAGCATTCTCTGAGCCAAAACCATATGCCTAGATATGGAGCGTATTCCCTCAAAAGCCCAAGCCCAAAGTATTTCTTTCTTTATAGTAGGAGATGCAAGTAGCACCAGTTTGTCTCTAATTTTAGAGGAAATATCCTAGCACACCCTTTATCTCTGGGCCCTTAAACATTTATTGAAATGGCAGGTCCCTGAATCTTCATAGTGTCTTCTCTTCTACTACCATGAGCACTTATGTCTTACTAAGGCTTCCAGCATGTTAGCCACCTCTTGTTCCTCATGTCGAATCAGCATGATGTTATTGATATATTAGATCAATGTAATGTTCTGAGAGACTCAGAGAGTCTTAATCTCTTAAGACTATATTATGACAAAGGGAAGGAGAGTTAACATAGCCCTGCAGCAAAAGCATAAATGAATATGTTCGTGCCAGTTTCATAAATGCAAACTGTTTCTGATCTTCTTATCTGACCAGAATATAAATGAATGTATTCATCAAATCAATGGTTGCATACTGTGAGAACATGAAGCTTTATAAATCTGCTCTAGCAATGACACCACATCCAGCACAGCAGCTGTGAACAGGGTGATTACGGTTTGAGCTTGCAATGGTCTATACTGCTGTAATTCTCTAGGACCCATCCACTTCTTCAGGAGGCAGCCTGGCAAATATAACAGAGATAAGTTAGGGACCACCACCCTCTGCATCCTTTAGATCTTAAATGATGAAGAATAAAATAATTTATAGTCATTGCAGGAAAAAGAAACAAAAAATTGCCGACTCACTCATCAGGCAAGTGGTGCAATCTAGGGAGAAAGATACAGGTCAGAGAGCTCAAGATTCAATTGTTTTAGCCACATGGCCTGACTACTCTCTGCATGTCCCACTATAAATTATTTAACTCTCTGAGTCTCAACTTCTCTACCTTGAAATAAAATTGGTAATATTTGCCTTTAATCTGTCTAGTATGAAAGGCTAGGGAGTAAACATATGAATACAGAATGCTTTCTTAAAAGTGGTAGATATTTGGTGTTGTAGAAGCACACTGGACAGGCTACCAAACATTCTGAAAAAGAATATAAGCGATTCAGTAGAAGGGAAGTGTTACTGTAATAAAGTTTCCCCTGCTGGACATTGGCAATGGATGAAACAGCAGCTGTAAATGTGTGGTCAGTCCAGCCACAGAGGAACAACTGTTGAGAATGCATAAATTCTGCCAATGTGTAGCCTTGGGGGACAAAGCTACCCAGAACCTCAAACACCTGCAAACCCTGAATGACGAAAGTTCCATTCTTCCGTATTTCAAATGTGTTTAGAGTGCCAAATCCCAGATTCCTGCTCATCAGTTCTCTTGGCACACAACTAGATGCTGGGTGGTGGTGAAGAACAATTAGGAAATTCATTTATTATATTTTTGCTTCCTTTCCAAATGTTCAATTTTTAAATAGAAATTTGATTGATTCTAGTTATTTTCACATGGAGGTATTTTGCTCACTGGGTGGAAATGAAGAGCTGTGGAAGTCTAACATACTGTGAACTGGGAAACAATTTTTTGATATTTACAGTCACAAGTTATTTTCTAAAAATAAAACAATAAGTTAGCAATATAAGTAAATGACATTTGTTTCAAATGCATAAAGGATATGGTTTTGAACTTGAATTTCTTGCTTACTATGCTTTTTCTGAATATTGACCAATGCCCTTGATAACCACACATGAATGTTAAAAATGTTTTTCCTCAAGGGAAAGGAAGTCCACTAAAGATGATATATTAATATAGAATAATGCTTTAAAGTATTTTCATTACTATGCAGCCTCTTTAAATTTAGCAGTAATGAATTATAGAGTGTATATTTCCAGTTTATTTACTAGGTCAATTTATATAGCCAATGATACTGAAGTTTCAGTTTTGCTTATTTCACTTTGATTAAGTAATCAAATTAAATATGAAATATGCATTCTTAGTAATATTGCTTTTAATTTCTTATTTATTTTTTATTTCAGCATATTATGGGGGTACAAATGCATAGGTTACATTATTCCCTTTGCCCCACCCAAGTCAGAGCTTCAAGCATGTCCATCCCCCAGAGGGTGTGCACCACACCCATTACGTGTGAATGCACCCATCTCCTCCGCCTCCCTTCCACCAGCCCGACACCTAGTGAATGTTACTACTATATGTACACATAAGTGTTGATCAGTTAATACCAATTTGAGGGCAAAAAAATAAATATTACCATTTTACAGCATTCAATTTGTGAAATATTCCTTTTTTAATTTCACAGTACAAATACTTAAATGATAAACAATAAATCTAGCATTCACCTTCTGACAAGATAATGATTGGTTATAAGTACAGAATAATCACTTTACCAAAACTAAGAGTTCTTTGATGATATTCAGAAAATGACATTAACATATAAAAAGATCTAAGCATAATTTAAACTTAGGAAATTGATGGCAAACACATTAATTTAATACATCTTGGTCAGCTGTTTTCTCAGAAATCAGAAGTTATATCTATTGTCTTAGTATGTTTGTGCTGCTATAACAAAATACCAGAGACTAAATAATTTATGCAGAACAGAAATTTATTTCTCATAGTTCTGGAGGCTGAAAAGTCGAAGATCAAGGCAATAACATCTGGTGTCTATTGAGGGCTTTCTTGCTGCATCCTCATTTGGTAGAAGGCAGAACAGCAAGAGGGCAAACCTCTTCAATTAGGGCCTTAACTTCTTTCATGAGGGAGGAGTTCTCATGGCCAATTCAACTCTTAAAGACCCCACCTCTTAATACTATTTCATTGGCAACACCTGAATTTGGAGCGACACATTTGTGTTCCTGATAGAATTCCTACTGTCTACAATATACGCTACGATATTATTTCTAATTCTTTAAAAAATGGTTTTATTGTGAAATACGTGGAAAAAATACTTAAAACAAATGCACAATTTAATTAAAAATTAGAAAGCAAGCAGTCATATAATTACCATCAAGGTCAATACATACAAATGTACATTAAACATTATAAATAAGACCCTTTACCTAATTAACATTTATAAGATACTGTATTCGCAATGACAGAATACACTTTGTATGTACGAAACATTTACATTTGCCCATAAGGCAAATCTCAATAAATTTCAAAGATTTAAAAACATACAGAAATAATCTCTAGTTATTGTAATCAAGCTAGAAATTAGTATAATGGTAACTAAAATATTTTCCCCAAATTGGGCATTTATCAATGTAGTCTTAAATAATCCATGGGTCATTAAGGAGCCACATGAAAATTAGAAAATAATTTAAAGTACATGATAATGAAAGTATAGCATCTTAAAATTGTGCTTGGAGGAAATTTTATAGTTTTAAATGTATCTGTTAGAAGGAAAAAATGTTTGAAAATCAACAATCTAAGTATCTCTTTTAAGAAGAGATGCAAATTAACCTAATTAGATAGAAGAAAATAATAAACATAAAACTAGAAATCAATTAAATAGCTAACAAATGTATGTAAACATTTATAATTTTAAAAGTCTAATAAAATTGATAAATGAATAAAAATACTGATCAAGAAAAAGATTCAATACCAGGAATTAAAGGGAGAACATCACAACAGATTCTACAGATATTAAATAGAATGAAATATGATATATAAATGATGTTATGCTAATACATTTGAAGTTTAGATAAAATGGACACATTTTTTAAAAAGTCAATCTTGCAAAGCTGATACAAAAAGAAATGGACTATTTTAAGACTGCTCTATCTTTTAAATAAATTGGATATATAATTTAAAAAAAACCTATCTACAAGAAAACTTTAATTCAGATTACTTCACTGAAGCATCTTCCAAACATTTAAGGAAGGAGCAGTACCAGTCTTGTAGGAACACTGCCGCAGAATAGGTCCCAAGTCATTTTATCAGGTCAGCATACCCTTAATATCAACATCTGACAAAAGTAATACAAGAAAAGTATAGTATAGATCAAATTCTCTCATTAGCCTGGATGAAAAAAAAATTCAAACAAATTATTTTAAAAATCAAAACCAGCAATTTAGAAACAGTGTAATACCTCATGAAGAGGATTTTCTGTTGATATTTTGTCTGCTTGTTCTATGAGTTCCTGAAAAGGGTGTTAAAATCTCCAGCCATGTGATTGTGGATATTTCTTTTTCTCCTTGTATTCTCTCAGTATTTGCTTTATGTATTTCGAGGTTATGCTTTTAGGTACACACAAATTTTAAATTGTCTTATATTCTTATTGAATTGACTTTTTACCATTTTGAAATATTTCTCTTTAAGTTTCTTTATCACTCTTGCTCAGAAATATTCTTTGGTATCTGTATAGCCACAAACAAACTATCTTCTCTATAGATATAGACAATAGCTATCAATATCAAACTGTCTATCTAGTAATTCATCTTGCTTTAAAGTCTAGTTTGTCTGATGATAGAATAACTATATCAGCGGTTTTCTGGTTGATGTCTGTATGGTATATCTTTTTACATCTTTTTAATATCTTTCGTGTAATTATTGATGTATCAGAATTTAAATGTACCATATATTAACATTCTATTTATTCCCTCTTCCTATATTTCTTGATTTCCTTTACATGAATTATTGTTATATTTATTTCATTTTATTTTCTTAGTATATGAATCTACATTCTTTTATGATTCTTTTTAGTTGTTAACTAGCAATTATATTGTGTCCTTTATCAGCATTACTTTATTACCTTTATCATTTCTTTGACAATATAAGACATCTAGTCATTTTATTCCTTCCTACTAGGCATATTAATTTTGGATTAAATGCCAAACATTTTGGTCAAAAAATTTTTAAAGTACTGGATATACTTATCTTCCTTACAATGTGATTTACTTTTCTCTGGTAGGAAAATATAGAGTATAAACTACCAATCCTTGACCAAATCAGGGTTTGAGATGTTCCGATTCTGTAGGGTTTCACGGCAACTCCTCATTATTAGAACCTGAAGTCTCCAGCACCATGAGCCTGCCTAAGCTGCTCTTGGGTTGGTTTCCAGGCTCTTATTCCATGCATAGATAGCTTACAAATCAGGAAATACCCCAAGGGGAAGTCGTGTGCAGAGTGTTGGACTCATTGCTTAGTGATTTCGCTTTTCTTTAGCTTCTCAAATTCTGGCTGCCTTGCTAAGGTAACTCTGATCTCCAGTTTTGTTGTTGCTACTGTTTTGGTTTTTTCTTTTTTTTCTTTTTTTGTAGGTTTTTATTGTTTGTTTGTTTCCCCAGCCCAGTGATATTGCAACAGCCAATAAACCACTTTCTTTAGGTACCAAGACACCACACAGCAAATGCTCTGGGTGGGAGTGTTGTGATGTCACATGGCAAAATATAAGGCTCTCCTAATTGCATTTTTCTGCTTTCTTGGAGAGTATGGACTTAGTCTCTCCAGTCCTGGTTATCTTGATTGATCACTGATAACTTCAGAGTAGGTATACCAACACAATAAGCAAACATGTTAAAAATACTGTGCTTTATACCAATCATATAACAATTATATTGCAAAAATTTGTGAGGGTACCCTAAAGTTATAATTTTGATTTTAAATATTACTAAATAGTATAATGCAATTCTACTATACCACTCTCTTCTAGGCATATAAAAATATTTACCTAAAAGCTACACAGTTTGAATGTTAAAATTGTTTTGCTTCCAAATGCATTATATTCAGGTGTGATCTGAGTGAGAAAATTGATAATGGTAGGAATATCTGAGAAGTATTACTTCATTGTTAGCATTTTTTTCCCTTTGCAAACTACACCGGATAATTGATCAATACCTACATTTTCCTTAGTACCTGCTTTGTGTAATATGTTGTATTAGGTGCTTTATATACATAAGGTTATTTAATCTTTACAATAAACTCTCAATGTAGATGATATTATCCCAAGTTACAAATAAGGAAACTGATGTTTGACACACCAGAGTTAAGATAGCCCAATAGACTATAAATTACATGTTTATCAGGTTTAACAATTTATTCTTAGTATTGAGATCAGAGCCTAGTACAGCAGGGACTTAATAAGTGTTTGTTAAAGGAAGAGAATGCCTTGTGCTATGGAGTCAGACCTCTAAGGATACTATTTATAGGAATATTTAAGGAGGCTTCTTGATGAGAACTCATCCTAAGGAAAAGGGGCTCAAAAGGACAACCCTAGTACAAGGATAAAATTTTAATCATCAGGAGAAAAGTTTATTCTGAACTTGTGCAGTATGCATTGGTCATCTGGATTTATCCCTTATCCCTGACAAGGCTGACAACTAAGCCTTGTTGAGGAGAGGGGCTATGAATAAAAAAAATGAAAGATATGTTTTATGAAAAATGCTGTAAAACACAGTGGCATTAACAACACTGCCCCAAGACCTAGGTGGAAAATTGTAACAATAAAGTCAGGAGAATGACAGTGTCTTTAATTTCACTTGGAATAACATAGCTTCTGCTACTCAGAGGTGTCAAGAGGACAAAATGCTACTTTGGTGTCCTGAGAACCCCAAGGAATCTTTGATGGTAGCAGCACTCAGAGGAGAGTGCTGCATAGGACATTGTGTGACACAGACCCATCTGGGATGCCAAAGACAATGGTCACATTCATTCATTTACAAACACTTATTGGGCACATATAATGTATATAACTTTACATTAGTTGTGAGGTAGAACAATGAATAAGGCAAACAATATTCTTGTTTCAGGGAGCTTCTAGTAGGAAAGAAAGAAAAAAGGTTAACAAAAACCTAAAGATAATTACTTATTGCGATAAGTTCTATGAAGGAAATTTTTTAAAAGTGCAATGAGATAGAGAGCAATTAGGGGCAGCATTAGATAGAATGTCAAGAAATTCCTGTCTCCAAGGAGATGAGAAATAGATAATGAGAAAGTAGCATCCAAACAAAGATCCAGAAAAAGAGCATTTTTTATAGAGAGAAGAACAAATGCAAAGAAATTCTTTATGACAGTAAATTATTAGACCCGGTGCTGTAATAGGAATAAAGCCTTTTGGGGAAAAAGTGTAAATAAGCTAAGGGTAGAATGGCTAGACATGAGTTCAGAGCTAGATAGAAACTAGATTGTGCAGGACCATATAAACCAAGGCTTAACAAACATTCTCTATAAAAGTTCAGATAGCAAAAATGGTCTCTGCTGCAACTACTCAATCTACCCTTGTAGAGCAAAAGCAGCCACAGACAATACGTAAATGAATGAGTGTGGCTGTGTCTAAATAAAACCACTTACAAAAGCAAGCAGTGAACCCAATGCACCTGCAGGCTAGTTTGCCAACCCATGGTAAGAACCATGCTAAGGATGGTTGGATTAGTCTAAATGCATTGGGAAGTCTTTAAATAGGTATTTTTGTTGCTGCTACTTTATTATTGGTTTGCTTGCTTGTTTAGTAAGAGAGTATGATATATATTTCCAACTGATTACTCTGGTTGCTATGTGGAGATTGAATGGTAGAGGGGACAAGAATGGAAGCAGAAACAAACAGGGAGTTATTACAGTGTTCAGTCAAGACATAAGGTCACTTGGACTAGAGCAGCTTAGAGTAGACCTAGAAACCCAACACATAAATTGGTAGAAGAAGAAAAACAACTGGATGATGGATTACATTTTGGAGATGAGGAAAATACATAAATCAAGGATGACTCTTAAGTAGTGACATTTAATGATAGAGAAAGCTTGGAGTTGAGCAAGATCGATAGATACAAAAACTCCACTTTGTACATGTTTTGTTTGAGAAGCCTGTTAGACATCCAAGGGAGATGTCAGGTAAACAGTTAGATATGGAGTGCAGAGAAGCAGCCTAGGTTGGAAATATTAGGTTGCATCATTGCTGATATTTACCCAATTTTTACTTACAAAGACATCAGTTCCACATGGTTCTATCCAGTGTATGTTTGATAATCAGGCAAGGGGAAAGTTTAAGTGAGAGAAAATAAGTATAAAAAGTACAGAGATCAACCTGAGGCACACCAACCTTTAAAGGTCAAAAGAGGAGGAAATGCCAGCAAAGGAGGCTGAGAAGGAGTGGCCAGTAAGTAGAAACAAAATTTGGAGGGTGTCATGTCATGTAAGCCCTCAGAAGAGAGTGTTTTCAAAGGAAATTGTGTTGGATTTTTGTGCTGCTGAAAGGATTGTGCTGCTGAAAGGTTAATGTGAGGAGAGAGGACCAGGACTGCCCATTGCATTAGGCAACACAGAGGTCACTGACAATAGAACAGAAGGAAATAGAAACCAGACTCGAATGTGTTAAAGAATGAATGAGAGGTGAGGATCAACACTGGGTATAAGGACAATTCTTTTGAGATATTTTCCTGGGATGTCCAGAAGCTGGAGGATGATGGGGCTTAATGTTTGTTTGTCTAAGATTGGACATACCAAAACATAGCTTAATACCACTAGAAATGATCTGTTAAAGAGGGTAATGTGGATGATGCAAGAGCAGCCAGATGTCTGAAGGCGGAAAGTAGTTAAGTCGGTGAAAGTGCAGGGTACCTAGAGCACATGCTAAACAGAGCTGGGACCAGCACACCTGAGTTATAATAGATAACTGGATTTTAGTTCTTAACCATCCAATCCTGACAGATGACATTAGATATGTCATCAACAGAAGGGTAAAGCAATTTATTTTTAACACAGAAAGTAAAAAGGAATTATAATTCTAAAGGAGGTTAAAATAAGACCAAGGAACACAGAATTTGAAATGCATTGTGAATTTGACACCTGTACACATTGGCTCCAACATGAAATAATCAAAGAGTTCAATGTATTCTGCTCTGTAAAGCTAAACAGGGAAGAATTCCAGGTTCCAGGTTCCCCTGCTTTCTTGAGATGAGAATATGAATGGATAATCACTGAAAAAAATTCATCTGTGATATAGGAGGAAAAGGAGATGAATAAGAAGAGAGTTTTGGGATTTTAGAATGCCATTCAGACCACTAATACAATATGCTATCAACTGAGAGTCTTTAGCAAGGACACACTGAAAGGGCCCTCCTGGTTATTTAAACAGTGAAATAAAGTGATACCATTTGTAAGAAACCCTGTCTCAAATTTCTCTAGAGCTCCCCTACTTTCCCTGGCCCCTTCCAGAGAGCCCTTTATCTCCCCATTATCAAGTAACTAAGGGGCTAATGCTTAGCTCAGCAAGGGACATCAGATCCTACCTATCTGTACTGTAAATTTTCTCTCTAGCCTCCTTCCTCTCAACCATCTGTGCAAATTGAGCAGGCTGCCATTAAGATAAAGTAGCTCTCCCTTCTGAACGTCCTCCAAAACACTCCCCCAGCTACAGAATTTCTCAAAAGATCTACGTACTACCTTGGTTTGAAGGCAGGTGAGCATATATTCCTCATAGAGAAACCAGGCAGACAAATCATAAGCACAGGGGCAATGGCAGCACATAGGAAGGATATCTAACTTAGAAACGAACAAATAGGAATGTGTGTGGAGAACTGCAAAGCAGTCCAGTTTGGTGAAAGCACAGATATCATATAAAGCACCATGGGGTGATGGCTGGGCCAGGAGAGGAGAAAGGGGAATCAAGACTATTATGTATGACATCTGGTGCTGGTTCAGAAGAATCCACTTTCTCTATGTGATCTTGAGCAAGTTATTCAACCTTTTGTGTCTCAGTTTACTCATCTGAAAAATGGGAGTGATAACAATACATAATCTCTAAGGTTATTAAGGATTAAATGTGTTCACAGATCAAAAGAGCTGAGAAAAGTGCCTGATCACAGAGAATGTTTAATCAAAGTTAGCTGCTTGGTGGAAAGTGATATCTTATTTTGGTAAAAGGGGGTGGTGTGGTTGGTTCCATGGACAAATGTTTGCATTTTAGTGACTAAATATAACTATCTTTGATGTCATCAAAGCACAAAGGGTGCATGTTGCAAACTATTCCAAAATGGTCCATGACTCTTTCAACAGAGAGTGGGAGGATTGGCTGAGTCACAGGAAATGCAACAGATTAAGCCCTAGAAAAGAAGTTCATTAGCATCAAGCTAGCCCAGCATCAGTATGGGACAGATTATTTATGCCTTATGACTGCAGTTTGACACTGTTTGCAAAGCTTAACAGTAGGATTTCTTCATTTCCTATTGAACATCTTTTAGCAACTTCTATTTGGGATACAATCCAACCAATACTTAAATTTTGTTACCTAGAAAATAAATTAAAAATTTTTAGATAATATCAGTGGTTTTATAGAAATGAAATTTGGCCCACTTATACAGGTTGATGAATTCTAGTCTAGAGAGGCAGGGGCGTGATGCACTTTTCTGTTGCACTTGAATCTTTTAACCACGATGGCCCACGATGAGCCAGTGACACTTGAATGAGAATTTTAAACTAAAATTTGTTCAATGTTAGAAATTGAATCTATGAATGGTAGCCAAGACTTTTTTAAACAATGTATATATAATACAGACAGGTATATAGTACTAACATTAATTCCATGGAAAATCCAAAAGCCAGAAACCAGACAGTCATTAGGTTGTTTATTGACACCAAATGGAGCAAAATAGAAATTTACATAATATTATTTCCCTTTATCCCATATCTTATTTTTAAATTTATGTTTGGAAGAAGAAAATTTTAATATACGGTTGCCATACATTAAAAGTTCTTCCAAGTTTACTTATGAAAGTAAACCACTCACTGAGTTTATATAATTTAAATGTTAAAGTAGCATACCTAAGCATTTACCTAGTGACGACTTCTCCAAAAATTTTTAGAAAAGAAGGAAGGAAAGAAGGAGAGAGGGAGAGAATGAGTAAGAAAGGCAGGGAGGTAGGGAGGGAAGGAAGGAAGGAAGGATGGATGGATGGATGGATGGATGGAAAGATGGAAGGGAAAAAGGGGAAACATAAATATATTTACATAAATTTCCCTATCTCAACTGTTTTTTATTGTTGGGTGAAAGAGCCAGCTATTATTTGCCATCACAGTCTTATCAGCCTGTCCTGATGTCACATGATTTCTCTGCCTTTGCAATCCCCCAAACAGAATGTTATTTAGAGGTTAATGAATAGTCCCATGAAATACAAGAAAAAGGAAAATCATTAACTGTCTCTCAATATTTGTTAGCTCTGAAACACATGGATTTTATTTTCTTTTATTGCATCAGCGGTTATGCATGTTACCACTATCTTGGAATGTGAACTTGTCACCATTGCTGTAGGAAGGAGGAGGTCAATATATTATATTACCATAAACCTTTGCAAAAATACACTGAGATAGATTATGCATCATAGCCAGCACTGATGAATACCTGCTGTGAATAAATAAATTCCACGGTGGGTCCATTAGCATTGTTCCCATGTGTAGGAGAATGAGAAAGAAGGGCAATGCTCACCTAGATCATCCAATTACAAGAATTTAGACAGCTGGAGGGCACAGCTTAAAGAGGAGTCTTGCTAAAGGGCATCTTCCATAAATTGCCAGATTTAAAAAAATTATCAAATGAAAATATCCATAAGTTTATCACCCCTTTTTATTGAATGCGCTATTTTCCATATTTTGCTCAAGTGTTGTCAAGCCCTGTGTAGGTTTAGCACCATTCCAGCTATCTGATGCTCCTGACTCATGCCTTCCATTGGCCCTCTCCCGAATCCCACAGGAACAACAGCTTCCAAGGCCCTGGTCAGCAGGATTTAGAGCATCTTCTAATTGCTCTAAACTCAAGGATTCTGTAGATCGTGGTGTTCTATGATTTTAATAGCTCATAATTTCTGTAAATTACTCTAAGCAAAGATGGAAGGAGGCCCAGCTTTCTATTTGGTCTGACCGTCACTCCTATGAACAACTGCCCGCCTCTGCTGGAATGTCTTGAGTATTTAGGGTTTCGCAGTGCTTCCCAGTCTCTGACACCAGAGGGCGCCCTGCTTCCCAGCTGAGCCAGCAGGCTACGTACGCCAACCTCCATCCAACTCGGACTAAGGCTCTGATTTCAATCTCCTTTGACTTTTCTCTGGTTGATACTCTAGGAAACTTCTTCCTTCTGACTCTGTCTCTCCCTCATTCTCTACTTCACACATCTGAAGCCAAATATTCTTCCCCATCATTCAGTTTAAATGTCCGTTGAGCGGGAAGCCTGTGCAACATTGGATGGGTATATTGTCACAGTCCCCAGGACTGACTGTGGGGATTGCTATCTTCTTGACCATAGCATTTGGTAGGTGGCTACCTATTCTTATTCACTGTTTTTCTTACCTCAATTCTCTCTCAATACCTGTGTGCACATGGCTGGCACTGCGCACTAACCCCTCATGAGAGCCATCGTTTACAGTTGCAAACATAATGGGTTGACCATGTTATGTTATAGTTTACTAGAATTTTTAAAAAATCCAAGTTGTTTCATATTCTTTATAGTAGCTCATTTGAATGATCATATTAATATTATATTCTGTTCAGTTAGAATCACCACTTTCATTATCATTTTCCTATTGCTAAGTCATAAGGTGTTGCCTTTACTTGTGAGGCTAAATAGCATAATGGTTTAGAGTATAAAATCTATAGTCTGATGCCAGTTGCTCAGTAGCAAATTACTTAAGCACTTTGCACCTCCTTTTCTTCACCTGTAAGATGAGGAAAGGGGCATTTGTGAGGATTATATGAGTATGTGAAGCACTTAAAACACAAATGTGTCTGGCATTTGTGTTCTGGTACGGTATGAGTGCTGGCTGTTGGAACTATCATTTCACTTTCACTGTATAGAAAAAGTTCAGTGAACATCACCATATATTCTATTGCTTTAAAATAAATTATTTTCTTCAGAATGTATTCCATATATTGCATTTGCTCGGTCAAGAGAAGATAAATTTCATGAATTTTCACCTATAGCCAAATTGCTTCCCAAAAAGGCTATGCTCATTTCTAATATATATTAATACACTAGTTTTGAAACAATTGTCAAAATTGTCTGTTGGCCATTTTTACTATGTTGTTGATTAATATTACATTAAATATTTATTTTTATTTCTCGGATTATTTAGCAAGTATGAGGACTTTTTACAATATCTTTACTACATAATTTATTATGTTTTTCTTGAGTAAAATATACTTTTTATTTAATCTTGTATGAAGTCTTTAATAATATTCTGAGAAACTGTATAATCAATGCATCCCACTTGATAACACAAAAGTAAACCTACAATTTAAGAAATATGATAAGATTGGCAAACCTATTAAAAACTGGATTTTTCTTGGTTTCTACAATAGAATTATAGAACATACGCATTTCTAAGGAGCACATATATAACTACATGTGTGTCCCTCTTAGTCAGTTAAAACTTAAGTTATTAATAGATCAGTTAATTGCCTATACTAAAGAAGAGCAGGAAAATATGGGAAGATCATGGTATGTTTTTTGTTAATTATAACACTATGAATCATTTGTAGTTTTTGTGAGTCTAAAATCTATTTCAAGTTAATTTTTATGATAAAAACTCATGATGTTGATGATGATGAAATATCTATTAGTTATCAAGCATCAAACATGTGCCAGACATTGCACTAAATACTTGACATTCATTATCTCTAATCCAATGTCAAGGATTAATTTAGGACAATGTCATTGTCCTAAATTCTGCACAAACTGTTTTGCAGAGGAGGCAATTGAGAATCTGAGACTGTAAGTGCTAGCTCAAGACTGAATGAATAGTAAATGTGTATAGGATAATTAATTCTTCAGTAGGAGCTGCCATTTTTCAAGGTAACTCACTGCTATGGTTTGAGTGGGTTTCCACCAATACACATGTTGAAATCTGATCCCCATTGTGGCAGTGTTGAGAAGTAGGGCTTAGGGAGATGTTTGGTCAAGGGACCTATCCTTCATGAATGGCTTGATGTCCTTCTAGGGGTGGTGAGTACTCCTGGGAATGGATTAGTCCCTATGAGAGTAGATTGTTATAAAGCCAGGAGTACTTCCCTTGGGGGTTTTGCCTCTTTGCAAAGGCCCACTTCTCTTTTGACATTTTCCACCATGTTGTGATGCAGCAAGAAAAGCCTTCACCAGAAGCCAACAGATGCATGCACCAGGTTTCTTATACTTCCTGGCCTGCTGAACCATGAGCTAAATAAACCATTTTTTTAATATTAATAAATTACCCAGCCTCAGGTATTCTGCTATAGCAACACTAAGTGAACTAAAATACCCACAAATGTTCATGTAATATAAAATAACAAAAAATGATATGAAATGCTGTCTTGCTACTGAGCAAAACTGTAGTTTATTTTCTGTCTCTCTAAACCCTTTAGGGTATTTATACAAGACAAAATAGAGACATATCTATTTTTCACCCTGTAGAACAAAATTATCCTTCTTTTTTTGAATTTGTTTTTTATTTATATTGGATGAGCAAACTAAAAGTAAATTTCCATCACTACCCCATGTTCTGTGTACCTTCAAAACTGTGCCAACCTAATTTCAGGTTTGAGAATTTATTTTCTTTCATAACTTCACTATGGATTGGATGCACAGGAAAACCGAAGGTGTAGTGTCCATCACTGTTTGCTCTGGACAAATTAGTCCCTAGGAATTACTGGCTAGCTTTTTCCATGATAAATGGAAATTATATTTTCCATGATAAATATGAAGATTCTGAAAATGAGCATATATTTTCTGTAGAGACACATGAAATGAAAACCTCATAAGACCTTAGACTTGGCCAACAATCAGTTTCATTTATTCATTCATTCCTTCATTCCTTCACAAACATGTATTAACTATTTGCAAGCATTGTGACGGACTTTAAAAGGAAACAAAGATAAACATGAAATAGTCTCAGATCCTTAAGAACTTTTTGTCATAGGAGACAGATACAAGAATAAATAAGTATAATAATGTGTTGTTATGGTAACATTGAGAAGAAAACCAAACCCAGCCTTGGTTATGCCCATGACCTTTTTCAATGGCTTAAAGCCAAATCACACATAAAAAGAAAGCTTCCAAGCTACACTAAGGATTTCTTAATTTATTCCCCAAACATTTATTGAACAGTGTGTTATAAAATGGGAACACAAAGCTAAACAAGGTATAGACACCCACTGCCTAGCTGCACATATTCTTGTGAGGAATAGAAATGTATACACAAGTGACTGAAGTAGAATGTAGAGAATCTAATGATAAAGACACATACCATTCCTCAATGTTTAATATTAATAACTCACTTGAACAAAAATTCCTCTTGCCAAATATAAATTCTTCAAGAAGAGCACACCTTTATTTTCTCTTCTGTTATCCAAACAAAAGACAGAGAAGAGAAAAGTTAGTTATCATTCCTCACTAACTTGCAATTCTAGGGCTGTAAATAAGGAAACATAAAGGCTTAGAATTTAAGATTCTGGGAATGGAAAATAATATTTATGTACTGACTCTAATGGAAATGATCATTTCAGATTTGGAATGTTAACATAGTTTTGATCTCACTAGAATATAAATTTCATCTGTATTCAAATTCTCTGTGCATTCCTAGAAAAAGAAAATATATGTACTAAGTAACCTAGCAGAGAACTTTCTGTCAAAGCAACTTACTTGGCCTCTCTTCACTGAACCATTCCCATCGAATCAGTATGTTACATCAACCTATTAATAAATTTTTGAGTGCCTACAATGCTTAATAAATTCTTCTAAGTATTCTGAGAAAAGTTGAATGTCCAGGTTATAATCTAATTTGGTAGATTATATACATTATATATAGAGAGAGAGATATAAAGATACAAGCTATCACCTGATCATATGTATGTATATGTGTGTATATATTTTATATATATTTGCAAGTATATGTATATATGAGAGACATGATAGATTTATTTTTATTTTTAAATAATTCTCTCTTTAACATTTTATTTATACACACCTTTTAAGAAAAATATCTGATCTATAAAATAACAAAATACTAAGAGTAATTTTACAAATTGCTATACATACTTTACCTCTTCAGCATCAACGCCTAATGTAACGCCTGACATTTAATAGGTATTTATTTGATATTTAGAATATATCAATGAATATTTTCTGACCAAATACAGCTAAAAGTGACAGAAATAAACCAAACCACTTATTGAACTTTTTATATTATTGGAAGTTGCAAACAAACATTTAGGAGAAAACATGGATGAAAGCTTTTGTATACTCCTAATATGGAATTTTTAAAACTGAGCATCACCCTGGCATAACAGAGTTGGCAAGCACTTGATTAACAAAGGAAATGGTAGCTTGTCTACAATGAAAATATGAAGGCTTCACTGCTTCACAAATGGAGAAAAATTTATGAAACCAAAAGACCATTGCTTATGTACTGTGAAAAAACAAAATAGAATCTCTCCCTCTTCCCTGGGTACTATCCAAGAAAGCTAATCCCATAAATTGGTACAGTTTTTTAAAAATATTTGCCCTTGAAATATTGGGACATTTAAAACTCCAGCCAGGAAAAAGCTTTATCCCAGCAGCATCTTAGTAGTTTATTCCTTGTTAAATATAGAAACAAACAGTAAGAAAATGTATTAGAATCTATAGTATTTTGTAACCTCAAAACAGCTTGAGTTTTTTTTTTTTTTTTTTTTTATCAGCAGCATCCTAACCTATCCTGAAATAGATCTAACAAGGGTGCCGGCCTGTTATTTGAGCTCATCTTTTTTTTTGTTTTGTTGTTTTCAGAGATTAAAGGAGGAAATAAACCTCTGATGATTTAGTGTGTTTTCACAGGCGGCTGGGACGCTTCCCTGCACATTGCCTCTGAGCGGATCATGCTTAATCTCTGGGCAGAGAACGAACATCTCATGCTCTCATGCTGTTGAGAAGCAACCTGTAGGTCTGATTAAAGAATGGTCCTGACAGCTCCCTTAGAGATTTCTATACAATTTCCTTCAGTTCCATGTTGAAGGATTTACGTGAAAGAGGCTGAATGGCAAAGAAAGAGGCTATTTAGGGGAACATGGAAAAACACTGTAAAATGATCAGAGGTCTAACAGAATCATCACGAGGCATTCTTTTTCCAGCATGGAAAACGAATGTGAACCTTGCTTTACTGTAACAGGCAGTAGGAGTTTTCCAAATAGAGGAGGCTGTATTTACCAACAGAGAACCTCAGATTGCTTGGTGATTATAAGTACTAGAAATTCACATGAACTTTGTCACTATTACCAGTTTCATGAGAGAAAGATGTCCCTGGTGGAGCACAGATGGCATGTTTGAAAGAGAAACTTATTATGCCAAGAGGTTAGTATGCCTGAGAGCGCTGCTTATTGATCTGTAAGACCACAAGAGAACTAGGTATGAATATTGATCTGTGAGTAGGACGCAGAAGAGTTAGCTATGTAGAGGAATTTATAACACTCTCTAAAACACCTGAGAGAATCAAAGCAACTTGAAATGCACATCCAGTATAGGAATTATTTTAATTCTGTTGGTGTCTTCTATTCTCTATTTAAAAATAACTGGAAGAAATCCCATCTGTTTAAAATGCAGTACACAAAATTAAAAACATGGAACATTAGAAACCAGTGTTTAGTTAAGAAACATTTGCATGCAGAATTAAGAAAAAATATGCAGTAATCACAGGAATAGTAAAGAAAGGAAATCAGAAAAAGGTTGTAACCAGATCTGCTTCAGGAGCAAAATCAAACTGTGATACTCAACATATGGTCTTTGACATGGCTCAGTTTTCTTAAATGGTAGCCTCTATTTTGAGAAGTTTTTGGTTAGTTTTGACACTGTCTTCTCCAGTACTTGAATGGGACTCCAGATGCAAAACAAATAGACAAACTTTGTTGTGACTCTGTCATCCCTACCTGAATCTCTGCTGTTCTACTCACAAAGTAACATAAGGCTCTCTTTTTAGCAACAAATCTTACTCCAAGGGCATAAACTTTAATAATGTAAAATGGTTGGGTTTCTTGAAATTGAACTTCCCCTAAAGGCCATAAGTATTTCTCATCATTAGTAATTAAAATTCATTTAATAATTCTGGGTACATTAAGTTACATAAAATAAATTTAAAGTGCAAGTTCCTAATCACACATACAGTAAAATCTAAGAGCATAAATCAACTCTGACCCAGAAAAACTAATCTGATAAATTTTATTTAAATACACTTGCAAGAGAAGTTTTGCTTACATGATGTTAAAATGTAAGGGCTGTGAGAAAAGATTCTGCTCCAGGCCAATCTCCTTGGCTGGAATATGGCCATCTTCATGTGCTCAGGGCTTTCTTCTTGTACATATGAGCCTGTCTCCAAATTTCCCCTGTTTATAAGGAACCAGTCATGTTGGATAGACCCCATGCTAATAACTTCATTTTAATTTGGTAAAGAACCAATCCCCAAATAAGCTCATATTCTGAGGTACCAGGATTTAGGAGTTCAACATATGAATTTTGGAAAGACACAATTCAATTCATATAATAGGTATTAAATTACTACATGTGAAATAAGTGATTGGTTTTGGGAATGGAGAATTTATTTATATTACTTAGGTAGACTCAGAGTAGAGGTTATGATTGATTAATTCATTATATTTGTGGCAAAGGGACCCATCTTTCAGTTTATTCATAAATGTTCTAGACAATACATGAATTGACAAAAAAGTGTAGAAAAATGATATAGATGCTTAGATCCTTATAATGATAGATATGATTCTCAAATTTAGTTTATAGATACAGAGATTATATATTTCAAAAGGTTTTATTATTTATTACACTGTAATTAAATTCATGCTGGGAAATGTTTCAAAAACATTTGTAATCCCTAAAGTAGTTATTTTTTACTAGATAATATTCCTCTAGACATTTAGAAACAAACGATTTTAGACATATGAAACTTTTAATTTAGTCACCAGAGGGAGCTATATGTCACTGTACATAACAACAAAGAGCATATGTCAATATTGTAGAAATCATAAACATCAGTGGAAACTGAATTTATGAAAGTGAGAAAACCAGAAATACAGTTGTACTAAGAATAACCGAGATTTGAACACACTCACCTAACTGACATTTATAGAACATTCTACCCAAAACAGCAGAACCCATATTCTT
>VBSM01001124.1:48242578-48268516 GCA_008086735.1 Cheirogaleus medius
TGAGCGATCCACCCGCCTCAGCCTCCCAGAGTGCTAGGATTACAGGCGTGAACCACCACGCCTGGCTAGAACCCATATTCTTTACAAGTGCACATAGAGCATTTACCAAGGTAGACCATATTCTGGGGCATTAAAAAAACTCTCAAAAAATTTCAAAAAAATTCAAGACATACAAAGTTTTTTTCTCTGGTCACAATGAAATGAAATCCATAACAGAAAGGTTCCTTTAAAAATTCCAAATTTTTTGAAACAAAATAACACTCTTCAAAGTAATTCATGTGTTAAGGAAGAAATTAAAAGAAAAATTGCAAAGTCTTTTGAACTGGATGAAAGTGAAAATGCTGAGTATCATAACTTGTGGGATGCTGATAGGGCAGTAAATAGGGAGAAATTTATAGAATAAATGCCTTTATTTCAAAAGAATACAGTCTCAAATCAATGACCTCAGCTTCTGTTAGAAAATTAGATAAAAGAAGAGCAAATTAACCCCAAATAAACAGAAAAAAAACCCCAAATATAAAGGTGAGACCAAAATCTAGGATATAGAAAATCAATTTTAAAAATCAATAAAATCTATAGCTGGTTATCAGTAAAATTGATAAACCTCTAACTGGATGGATCAGATGATCAGAAAAGAAAAGAGGGAAGACACAAATAAGACAGGAGCAAGAGGTATTGAAGTCATGTGGATTCTGCCTTCATGAATGGATTAATGTCATTATAATGGGAGTGGGTTACTTATCAAGAGAGTCGGCTTGTTATAAAACAAAATCATCCTCCTCTTGCTCACTTGCTCTGTGGCTCTCATCCTCCGCTGGGATGATGTAGCACAAGCAACCTTGGCAGACACTGGCATCATGCTCTCAGACTTCCCAGCCCCCAGAACCATTAGCCAAATAAATTTCTGTTCATTATAAATTTCCCAGTCTATAGTATTTTGTTACAGCAACATAAAATGGACTAAGATAATATCTTACTCCTACTCAAGACAAAGAATTTCTGCAGACAGGTGCTGAATAAATACTTGAAAATACAAAGGTGTGAAATACTCTAGGTTGCATGGGGTATAACACAGAGAGAATAAGGATGAACGTTAGGAGAGCTGGCACACCCTCTCTGGCTGTGTTCTCAGGAGCATGGCCTGGAATCCTCTCTGGGAGAAAAGACCAGTTTGAAATGGTAGAAAGGAGTGGCTGGATCGCTCCCTTGCCTATTTGCTTATTTCCTCTTACTTGCTTTTTCCTGACTGTTGGTGAGATTGAACATCTTTTTAATATGTGTTGATCATCTGTGTTTCCTCTTTGAAGAATTGTGTTTTTATAGTTTTTAACTTTTTTTAAATTCTTTTTGCTTCAAAAATTCATCAAAGGATTTTAATCCTTTGAATGTTATATATGGATTGCAAATATTTTTCTAAGCTAGCATTTATCTTTTGCTGTGTTTATGGTGTCTTTTACTGTTACATATTTTTATTTATATTTTAGATAGTTAAGTGCTGTGTGTTTCATTTTTTTCCTTTATGGTTTTTTAGTTTTCAAGTTTACATAGGAAAAGCTGCTCAAAATGTGATATATATAATCTACTAAGTTCTCTTCTAACATTTTATTGTTTTGTTCTATAAGCCTAAATTATTTATGCATGTGGAATTTATTTTTTGTATATAATATGAAATACGGTCTACCTTTATTTTCTTGCACATTAAATGTCAATTAGACCACCACCTTTATTAAATGAATCATCAAATTTCTTGAAGAATTAAAATGCC
Organism: Cheirogaleus medius; assembly: GCA_008086735.1. NCBI lineage: Eukaryota > Metazoa > Chordata > Mammalia > Primates > Cheirogaleidae > Cheirogaleus > Cheirogaleus medius. The sequence continues at coordinate 48,244,344 of VBSM01001124.1, forward strand.
AACTTTGCTATATACTGAGTTTTCATACACATTTAAAAATATATTCTTTGAAGTGAGTGAGTGAAAAAAAAGAGAAAAGGAAAATAAATACTATATTCTTTATTTTCCCCTCAATATTTTTGTTTATTCCAGTACTGATGCCAATGCCTTGCTGTTAAGCTTATAGTGAAATTAATAAATTCCTCCACTTATTTTTTAATTCATTTTACTGGTAATTTTAGATTTCCTGGCTATATAATTATATCATCTGCAAATAAAATTTTTGTTTCTCCTTTTCCAGTATTTAAAATCTTTTTCTTATTTTATTATTGCACTTGCCAGAATAACCTTCAATATTAAAACATGAATATAACTTTAAGTATTTTCTTATTCTTTCTTATTTTTGATTTTAATCAAAGTGGCTTTGGTTATAATATTTACTTTTAGTTTTAATAGTCTTTATTATATTTAAGTATTTATTTGTATTCTTTTTAAAATTTTAATAATTTTTTTAAAAATTCACAAGTGTATAGAAGAAAACATAACTAATCAATCAAGTTTAATCACAGATGATACTCTATTCTTTCTTTAGTCAATATTTTCATTCAGAATATCTACTAAGTTTTATTGAAGCCTTTTTATTATCAACTTATATAAACAGCAATCTACCCATAATTTGTATATACTTAATCATTTTAATAATGGTGATATATTTCTTACTGTAGTCTCAAATTTATATTGCTAGAATAAATCCTATTTGGTTATGTTGAATTAATCTCAATTCACTGATGAGTTTAATATGTGTATATTAGAGTTTTATATATTCATAAATGAATTTGATCTAAGTTTTCCTTTCTATAGTAATTCATAGTTCATATGAGTTAGTACATAGTACACATTTATATTAGGTTTATGCTTTGTACAATTTTATTCTGTTCTCTAAAATAGTTTAAATTCCATAAGAAGTATATTGTCTTTAAAAGTTAGGTCAAACTTAACCACAAAACCAGGCTTATCCCTTCTTAAAATGGTGACTTTTCAATGACCTTCACAAACTCTTCTAACAGTGATTGATCTATTTAGATGCTTTGTATCTCCTTGTGACAGTTTTTTGTAGTGTTTATTTTAGTGGAGAATCATTTTCTCTAGATCCTTGAATCCCTTGCCATATATTCTTTTAAAGTTACACAAAGTTGAATAAAATAATCTCTTATATTTATGAAATTACTTCAGTATCTGTGATTATATGTTCCCTTAGTCTTAATTTGGAATATCTTTGCTTTCTTTCTCTCTCCATTTCTTTAATTTGAATTGCTATAGTTTTATCTATTTTATTGTACCTTTCAAAGATCAGCTTTTGGTTTTACTTTTCCTTTCTGCTACTTTTTGCTTTCAAATAAGCCTTAAAATAGTTACATTTGGGTTGACAACAAGGTTCTTAATCAAATACTAGCCTTAAAATGTTGATGTTTCATTATTTAAAAAAAAGGTCAAAGCCTCACAGAGGAATCAATTGCTTATCGAATATCTTCTGTGTACATGATAACCACTGGCACTAATCATTTCCAGCCTCCCTAGCAAAACTGAAATGTCTCAGAGAGGGAGGTAAATAAATGACAGGCACATGTAGGCCTTCGTAAACAACATGTTAATCCGTTAATTAAACCAGGCATATTTTAGCTCTGCACTAGAGTCCACTGTGTGAACTACCAATACCTTTATTGTAGCTTCTCATAGTGTCACTAGATTTTATCACCCAACTAAAGTTGAAATTGAGGAACATAGACAAAAGCAATCTCTAGCTATTAATGTCCATTTATACACACACACAAACACACACACACACACACACACACGCAAGCATAGAAACTTAAGGCGAGACCAAAGTAAAGTAAGAATCTCTTGTCTTGGTCTCTTTTCACATACTTTATGTTTTGTTCTCTGCAGTTATTTTTGTAAAAATAACTTATTCTAGGGTTGGGCATGGTGGCTCAGCCCTGCAGTCCCAACTATTTGGGAGGCTGAGGCAGGGGAGGCTGAAGCAGGGGGATTCCTTGAGTCCAGGAGTTTGAGGCTGCAGTGTGCTGTGATCATACCACTGAACTCCAGCCTAGGAGCCAGAGCAAGACCCCATCTATAAAAAAAGAAAAGAAAAATAAAACATGAACTTATTCTAAATAATACTTCTGTTGTTTACATTAAATTTATGGCAACTACTGTGGCAGTCTGAAAAAAAAAATAGCCCCCAGCATATATTCTTAACCCCCAAACCTGTGAATATAAACTTATATGTCAAAAGAGTGAATGTTATCTTTGGAAAAAGGGTTTTTGTAGAAGTGATTAAGTTAAGGGTCTTGAGATGAAGACAGTATTCTGAATTAATCTGGACCTGAAATGCATCACACTGTCCTTGGAAGAGAGAGGAAAAGGGACATTACACGTACAATCATACACACAGGAAAGTGAAATGACGACGGAGGCAGAGACTGAAGTGATGTGGCCACAGCCAAGGAACACCAAGAAATGCCTGCAGCTAGCAGAAGCTGTAAGAGGCCAGCATTCTTCCTTAGAGGGTAGACACCTAGATTTCAGACTCTGGCCTCTGTAACTGCGGGGCAATACATTTCCATTCTTTTAAGCCGCCAAGTTTGTGGCGATTTGTTATAGCAGCCCTAGAAAAGTACTTAAACCACTTTATGTCTTAAATTCAAACTTTTGTAATATGTCTAGGAGAAATCCTTAGGGTCTATTATAGTCATATTTTATCATTTAGAATAAGAAATGAAATACTTCTTCAATTCTCAAAGATTTGTTTTAAAGAGTCAGCTAGGTAAGACAAAAAGCAGCTGAAGGCAAATCATTAAAAATGATATGACTCAAATCCTAAACCCTAGGGTACTTCCTTCTCAACTGCATATTGATTTTCAACCAATGTTAGTTTTCATTTAAATCCATTAATGGATGAGCAGACATTTATGAGTCTTACTGATTTGGGTTGCATTAAAATTCCTTTTATTTTCTTTTATAGATCCACAAGTTAAATTGATGCTGGGTTGAAAAGAAATAAAAAAACCAAAATCTCACTGAAGTAAAATTTTATTTACCTACATCTTCTAAGTTTTTATTCATACTAAAAATTAAAAGCATATATGTTTATATGTATGTGTAATTATGTGAACTATGGTCCATTATGAAAAATACCAAAAAATGACCTTGCTTTAATAATAACAGCCTCTTTGAATGATTATCATCAGAATCTTTATAGACCTTATCTTTAATATTTATAATGGTTTTGAAAAGTAAATTTTAGCTTTTTCATTTTAAAAATGAGAAAAATGAGATATAAAGAGGTTAAGTTACTTGCTGAAGGTCATAAAGCTAAGAAGATATAAAGTAAAGGTCTTTTGGCTTCTTAGCCTGTGTTCTTTCCACTATACTGTACTCCCCCTGCTATGTCTCAAGTTATTTTGTTTTAAACCTCTCATAAATATCTCATTTACTTAGTAAGGTATTTAATCCTCTGATTTTGCCCCTATTTTTCATTCCCTGTCTCAGAAAATGATATAAAATTTCATAAAAACTCAGCTCCCAAAGGGCACTTATACAAAAAAATACATACAGTTTCAGGGAGTTCACAGATATCCTGGAACTCATCCTTAGACCCCAGACTCAGAGACCTTGTGCTGCTAAGTATTTTCTCCTTCGGCTGTTTCAGCTTTCCATGCCCCTGCTACATCTTTCAGCTGAGTTATAGTTTAGTCTTTCAGCTGATTCTCCAACTCTTATCTCCAGTCTACTCATTAACCAGATGCCAAGATAAACATTCTAAACTAGATACCTGAGCATCCCAAACCCTGCCAATGGTGCTCTACAGCTAGTTCAAACAGGTCAGCAAGAATGGACTCTGTGTATCTCTTCCCAATTCCCAGTTGAGTGATGTCAGGTTGGTAGCTTAAAATCAATCATAGTGGGACTATTTACCCTATGAAAATTGGCAAATATTACAAATCAGGTTTTAGGGAAGAGGTTTACCAGCACACTACTGCCTGTATTTTCAAGTGTTAATGTTTCCCATTATCTAAAGTTCAAACTCTTTAGCATGTTAGGTCTCTATAATCTGGGCTCCATATCTCCCTATTACCCATAGACTACATAATATAATCTCCAACAACACCAAACTGCACATAGTCCCCTGAAGATACTAAATGGTTTTCCACATCTGTAACCCAGAATGTGCCAGGTCTAATACCAAGAACCTCTCTTCTCAAGAGCCAAATCTCCTTTGTTCAAAGTCAATATTAAATATTGCTCTTTTTGTCAAATCTTCCTTAAGACTCCCACTCAAAATCAATCCCTCCCCTATGCTCCAATACCAGTCCTTTATTCTTCTCATGACATTTAACAATTGTTTAATAAACATATATTGAGTGCCCTCTAGGCACTGGTAATATATTTCTGCCAGTTCTAAATTTATTGCAAATCCATCCTGGGCAAAATTCGCATTATTTAATTTTTTTGATTCTCAAGGTTGACCTTCCACGTTAAGTATAGAACTTTTTCCATTGTAGGTGCGATGTGCAATAAAAGTTTCTTGAATGTAATCAAAATCCTTTATGGTTCTGGTACAATTCAATACCTCTTTCGAATTTTAATAGAGCCCTAGGTAGTGAGGCTAGAATGAAGGCTATATATGTGTACCATCTAACATTCACCAAAGTTGAAAATGGGTATCAACAATTAACAAAGTGGAGGATAATATCTATACTAGACACCTTTGTCTTTAAGGCACTCAAAGGAGTACTTCTGGGTAATGAATTTCTTGTTCTGAAGGTTAATTTGCAACCTGCATTTATAATGTTATGTGAATGTGTGCTGTGAACCCCTGTTGAGAGCAGTTATTGGTAAAACTACTTTTAGAAGCACGATCGAGGATCTATGGTTTTGCCTAGCTTTGGTAGATATTAACTAAGCTAGATGTCAGATCTTTCCTATGACTCATTCCTCACAGCAGTCAGGAAGAATGAATATTTCTATTCCTAAATTCCCAAAGAGGAAAGTAAGGCAAAAGAAGACTGTGTGGTTTGTTCACATTTAGCATGAAATGTGAATAGCATATGCACTGACACAAAGCAACCAGACAGCATTTTAATTGCTCATCTAACCTCCAGAAAGAGTCACCATCTGTTGAAATTCTGAAGATTAAAAGATATAAAACCTGACAGAAAATTGAAAGCACATAATAAACCATAAAGCCTAGTCACAAATCTTGGAAAATGTCCACAATAAAATGTAATTTATCTACAAATAAGAAAAGCCTAACACCACCAATTAAAAGAGAGTGCCTAGAAGCATTTGTATAGGGAAAGAACACAAAATGAAATAGTGTTTTAACCTTTGAAAGACAATTCACAGTGGAAGCCATTTCTCTGTGGCCAAGATAATGGCCTTCTGACTCCTTACCCCCCAAATCCAACCTTGTCCCTGCAAAACCTGTATGTTTTATCACTGAGATTAATTTCAATCAAATCATCATAGGCTAGACGACATCTGGCCATTTTTCGCAGAGCCAAGCTATTCATCTCTGGAAATGTCAAAGTTCTGCCACAGATCGGTTGTTACTTTAATAGACATAGTTAGAATCTCATTTTGCAAGTAAAAATTATCAATACTAAACCTGAACTCCAGTCCCCATGTACTTCTAGGTGTATGACATAGTTCTCAAAATGTTTAAAGTCTACCTGTGAAACAGATATTAATGTGTTGACCTTTCCTCAAATTTTTGCTCCATGAAATTACAATCAATTACACAGTAATAAGATATAGTTGAAATTTCAGCTGAATCCCTGCCTTGACTGTAATCATCACTCAATAAATATTTCATCATCATCATCGTCGTCATCATCATCATCGCAGCTAATGCTCCTTGCAGCAGTCTAAGAGTTTTACATCAATAATCCTTTTAATGTTCACTACATCCCTGTGAGGTCAATGCCATCATCAGCCCCATTTTACCGTTGAGGAAACTAGGCATCAAAAGGTGTTTTGTTTTTGTGTTTGCTTTTTTTATACATGTGTTCAACATCACAGCTAATAAGTATTAAAGCTGGAATTCCAACCTAGGCAGTCTCAAACTCTATTTTAGATTTAAGAAAAACAGTCTTGATACATTTTTAATAATATATAATGTTTATTAAAACCCACCTGCCGTGGAACTTTCTTGGTGATGTTTATTACTTTTTGTCAGCAATTAGGTGACAGCACTCACAATGTTCTCAAATACTAGGAACATTCATTATTTTTATTGACATAATAATTGTTCATATTTTTATGGAGTACAATGTGATGTTTTGATACACATATTGTAAGGATCAAAGGGGAATTAGCATATCCATCCCCTCAAACATTTTTATTTCTTTACGGTCGGAGCATACAAAATCCTCTCGTCTATGATACCTTATTGTTGACTATGGTCACCCTACTGTGCAATAGGACACCAGAACTCATTCTTCCTTCCTAATTATAACTTTGTACCTGTTGAGCACCCCCTCTCCCTCTGTGCCCCAGCATCTGGTAACCTCTGCTCTATGCACTACTTTTGTGAGATTATCTTTTTTAGATTTAAAAAAAATGTAAACATAAGTTTATTATACAATGTATGAGTTAAATATTTGTTGTTGTTTTAAGCCACTAAGTTTTCTTTTAAAGACTTAGTGGGTATACATTTTTGTTACATGGATGAATTGTATAGTGGTGAAATCAGGGATTTTAGTGTACTCATTGCTCAAATTGTGTACGTTGTACCCAAGAGGTAGTTTTTGATCTCTCTCACCTGAACACCATCCCTGCTTTTTAGTTTTCAGTGTCCATTATTCTACTTTTTGTGAGCATATATACCCATTGTTTAGCTCCCACTTATAAGTGAGAACATACAGTATTTGTTTTTCTGTTCCCAAGATACTTCACTTAAGATAATGGTCCCCCCTTCTAACCAAGTTGCTGCAAAAAACATCATTTCATTCCTTTTAATGGCTGAACAGTACTCCATATTACATATATACCAATTTTCTTTATCCATTCAGTTTGTGGGCACTTAGGTTGATTCCACATCTTTGCAATTGTGAATTATGCTGCAATAAACATTCGGTGCAAGTGTCTTTTTGATATGACTTCTTTTCCTTTGAGTAAATACCCAGTACAGGGATTGCTGGATTGAATGGTCGATCAACTTTTAGTTGTTTGAGAAATCTCCATACTGCTCTCCATAGAGGTTGTACTAATTTACATTATTACCAACAAGGAATAAGCATTCCCTTTTTACCCCATTCGTGCCAGCATCTATTATTTTTTGACATTTTAGTAATGCCCATTCTGACAGGGGTAAGGTGGTATCTCATCATGGTTTTAGTTTGCATTTCCAGTGATGTTGAGCATTTTTTCAGTAATTATGAAATGCCTACTACGTGCCAGATGTGTTGCACAAAATCTGAAAATGAGTCATGCATGAACCTGCCCAGCAAAATTTTAGAGTCAGAGAAGGTGGATTATAGAGCACAGCTGTATGACACAGGGCTATGCCAAGACTACTCAGAGCCCCCTGAGTGGACACAGGGTACCACATCACCCAGATAGGGAAGGCTCGAGAAGAAAACTAAGAGTAGGTGATTGGGGGTTGGATACTGTGGTTGGCAGAAAAATGTCCCTTCCCCCAAACACATCCATGTCCTAAGCTTGAAACCTGCAAATATGTTACCTCAAATGTAGCAAAACGGACTTTGAAGATGTGATTAAATCAAGTATCTTAAAATGGGGAGAGTATCCTGAATTATCTGAATGAGCCCAATTTAATCACAAGGGTACTTATAAGCAAAAGAAGGCAGCATGACAGAGATGTGAAGACAGAGAAGCCGAAGTCAGAGTAATATGATTGCTGGCTTTGAAAATGAAAGAGGGTCACAGACCAAGGAATGAGGGCAGCCTCTAAATGCTGGAAAAAGCAAGGAACAGATTCCTCCCTACATCCTTCAGAAGGAATTCCTCCCGGCCTCACCTTGATTTTAGGCCCAGAAAACCCATTTCAGATTTCTGACCTCCAGAACTGTAACATAACAAATGTGTACTGTTTTAAGTCACAAAGTTTGTGGTAATTCATTATAGCAGCAATAGAAAACTAATACAGATATTATACTTGTAGGCTTCAGGTCTCGTTTGCAATGTCAGCTCTGCAGGTCTTCCCTTGGCCACTTGTATAAGTTTCCCTTCTCATTCTCTTATACCACCAGAGGTTTTTTTTTTTTTCTTTTCAAAGAACTTAATGCCATTTTAACTGTATAATTACTATTTTACTTATTTACTGTCTCTCCTGTATTGAGCTGCAAACTCTATTAAGGCAGGAACATGTCAGTTTACACGTTGCCTACCACAATACACAATATATAAGTGGCATTCAATAAATATTCATGGAATGAGGGAAAGATTATATAAATGAGTTGAGTCTTGAAATATACCAGCGTTTAGGTGAAGATCTAGAAATGAGTCCCCTCAAGTAAACAGAAAGTTACTCAGTGTGCCTGGAGCATGGGAAGAGGAAGAATGGAAGGAAACTGGGAAGGACAAGAGTGAAAATGCTGGAGGGGGGTCACACTAAGTAGCCCAGATACAGTGACTTTATTCTGCAAGCAAAATGATGCCATTCCAAAAAGATGTTTTTAAGTTGGAGATTAAAGTTATCAGATATGTCTTATATTAAAAAAAAACGTTCTCACAATATTGTGGAGTATAATTGGAAGGGTCCAAAACTCAAAGCAGAAAATCAGTTATAAGATTTTTGCATTAGTCCAACAAGGAAATTATGAGTCTAAACCAAAGGTGCTGGAGAGATGAAGAGAAGACAATTAATTTACATAATAAAAAGAAGTAACTTTTTTTTCTTTTAAAGGGTATACTCTTGGCAAAAATAAAGAATACATGTTAATTTAACTAAATAATTTTATTAGCCTTTCAGTTATTTTTTTTGGCTCACTAGTGTAGATTTCTAGAGAACTTATGGTCAACACAGTTCTGGTGTTATTGTTTAGTTGTTTTTTGGCTCGATAATTTAGATTTCTAGAGAATTTATAGTCATCACACTTCTAAGGGCATTTTTAACATAAAACAACAGTTTACAAACTTTAATCCCTCAAAAAACAAGATCATAAAATTCTTGCTCAGATGGATTTTTTTTCCATTACCAGCAGAAATGAGAAAAAGAAGAAATTTTAGAATTTTTTTTTGTCATTAGACTGCTGGCCATAAATGTATTATCCACACTACTGTATATATAACATTTTTGTTTTATTATTTAAATTTGTTATATAATTTATTTTGTTTAAAACTACATTAAATCAGCCTCATCCTAGACTACATCAATGAAATCATAATTTAAAGTGCAGTTGTATTTTTCTAACACATACTAAATATTTAACTATTAAAATAAATGGAATTTATTTTCCATCTAAAATCGTTGCACCATGTCCCCACTGGTGGTGAGTGACATGGTAAACAGTTAATCTGTATGAATATGGTTCTCTAAAAATGGAACAAATTGATTTTCCAAAAGAAGGTCAGCAAAACTAAGAGTATTAAAACTTTGGTTCAAATCCTACCTCCGTCACTGTTGTTCTGTGCAAACAAAAGTCAGTCAACTCTGAGTTTAACACATTCATCTGAGAAATGATGGCAATTGTCAGTTAACCTGACTACTTTTTTTTTCACCTCTAATATTCTCACTGTTCCAGCTTCCAACTCTGCCCTAAATTCTTCCAATGGAAATTATCTTCCATTACCAGCAAAAATGATAAAAAGAAAAACTTTTAGATTTTTCCTTTAGTGATTGAATTGCTGACCAGTCCAAAACAAGATACTTTCTCTAGATAAAATCTAATTCTGCTACTATCTTCTGGGTCAGTTGTATTTTCCAGACAACTTTTCAAGGTTTTTTCTACTGCTGTTGTCGTGGCCCATTTGCAGGATGGGGGATGAACACAGAACAAAGAAACACACAAAGAAAGACACACACACACACAAAGACGGTACAAGACTGCAGTGCTGAACGCACCAGTCGTTTTATTTTTATACCCTAAAAAAATCAAAGTTACTTCCTTAATACGTGACCACTCAAGCATTGCAGCAATGGCCATAAATTCCAGAACACGTAGCCCAAGGACACAGATGTCCCCTGACTCAAGGTTTCCATGTGGTTGCTCAAAGCATAGGTCACAGACTGAGATAAGCAAAGGTTAAGCAAGGCAACTGCAGGGGGCACTTTCCATCCCCAGTTCCTCCTGGCTGGCCCCCCCGGCGGCTATGCCTGTCTTAGGTTGTTCCTCCTTGAGGAATCTTACCCGTCATTGACTATCCAGCCATCTTACAGGGCCAAGCAACAATAATAGGAACAATGTGCTTATCGTGTGGCCTCCAGGCCCCTATTAATGTGGGGCTGGGCAGCTCTTACCTATTTGCAGAAAATCAGACCCTTTGTTATGCCTCTAAGAAGCAATTTTGTTTGTTACATGGACCTTGTTTGTTACACATTACTCTTAAATGTTCTGGGCAGGGCACATACGCTATTTACTAAATTTAACTCTAAGCTGGATAAGTATTTTGTTAGTACTCAACAGCTGTTTTGTTTTGTGGGTCTATATGCATGGCTACAACAGGAGATGCTACAACATATATAATCACTAAAGTATTTTAGGTTGTAAAGGGTAGAGTATAATATTGCAAAATGAACATGAACCATCTTAAATCTCGGTAAACAAAAATTTAAAAATCATACCATATACCATATGTCTCAAAATATTCCATCAAGTCAATACAATGTAAATTTAATTTCAGAAATTTTAATCACTGGTTTTAGATGTGAAATTGTAAATTTGTTATAAAACAAGTGGAAAATTTGCTTTCATAATTCTCCCTTTCAGTCTAACTTTATCCCACTGGTCTCTACTGACATGATGAATTAACTGAATCAATATTCCTTTACCGAACCAATGTAATCAATTAATACATAATCCAGCAAAATCTCCTTATTTTCTGACTCTATTATTTTGACATATATAGTAGTTCAAACAGTTTGAGCTTTAATTTATCTTCCTAGATAATATTTTTTTAATTGCTAAATTCCAATAGTGTAAACAAGGGAACTATTTAATCTGCTTAAAAGTTAAAAATAGCCAACTACTTGGGGAAATGGCAAAAACAAACAAACAAATTATTTTAATCGCCGTATTTCCATAGAAACAAAGGGTTGACTAATTATAATACTTAAAAGTTTCTTCAGTATCTATGCCCAGATACTGCTTTTAGTTCTGCATAGATGTTTAAATGTATAAGAATGATAAATACTTACATATAATTTAAATTTAAAACATTTATATAACTTAAATATACTTGGATATATTTATAGATATGCGTATGTGTATGTGTATATATATAATATATGCATATTTTCAGTCTGATCCTTTACCATTAATGAAATTGAAAATCTTTCCATGCATTTGTTGGCTATTTGTATTTATCCTCCTGCATATTGCCTATTCATGTAAATAGCCTAATTTCTATTTCATTGTTTTTCTTAATCTGTCAATTTGTTAAATATTTTTGATATTATAGATTATAGATATCAAATATACATTATAGATCAGATATATATTATAGATATCAACTGTGTGTGCTATATGCATTACAATTGTTTTCTTATAAATTAAACATTTATGTATTGACATTATAATATTTTGTGGCTATAAAAATTTCAAGTTTTAAATAGTTAAAGATGTTTGTCTACTCTTATATGTCTCTGCTTTCTCTCTCTTGGTTAAGAAAGCATCCTCCCGGTTTTACATGCATTCATAGTATTTTTTGCAAGATGTTTCATGTTTTCATATTATGAATTTAATGCTAATCCACCTGTACTAAGCTTATATATGGTATAAGATGTATGTTCACTTTTATTTATTCCAAAATGAACAACCACTTTACTCAGAATAGCTTAGTGAATAATACATCTTTTTCCCATTAAATTGAGCTATTATTTTTGGCATGTGATAAATTCATATTTCTATATTTTCTATTTTGTTCTATAACTTATCTACTCCTATGTCGATATTATGTTGATGCGGTTACAAAGGCTTTATTTTGTAGTATCATGATATCTGATTTAAAAAAGAGCCACACCTATATTATGCTTCTAATTCATATATTTGGCTATATTCTGATATTTAATCTACTATTTATATTTAAGGTTACTTTATCCAATTTTCTCTACTTAAAAATAAGCTTGTTTTTATTCTAACAAATTATAAATATATGACATTTATAAATTAATTTCTGAGAAACTTATGTTTTTATGGTATTGAGTCTTACCATTCAAGAACAATGCCGGTGCCCCAAATCTTTTGCCCTGAGGAATAAACAGTAGATTACCTGAGTTTGGATTTTTGTGTGGTAGACCTTTTCTCCTCATAATGTGTAGATGCTATTTCACAGTCTTTTAGTTCAGCTGCGAATGAGATGTCCAACATCAATTTGATTGTCTGTTCCTCTGTAGACTACTTGTTTTTCTGAATGGATGCTTGCAAGCTTGGGAGTTTTGCCAGAATTTGCCTAGACGAGTACATTTTCTAATCCATCCTGTCTGGAATTTATGAAGCCTTTTTCATTTGGTAACTTCAATCGTCTTCAGCTCAGGGGAAAGAAAAACTTTTAAAAAGTACTTCCTTTCTTATATCTGTTTCATTCTCTTGCAACTCCTATTTATCACTTTTTAATTCTCTCAGATTTATCCACTAGCTTTCTTATAGTTTTCATTTTATATCTTCAATCTACGCTTCCCTCTGTGCTTTGGGATATATCTTAAACTAGATCTTCAGACTAATCACTGAGGTTTTAGCAGGAATCATTCTCTCCTTCATTTATATTCTGAATGTATAGTAGTGAAAATTATGTTTTATTTAATAGCTGTAAAATGCTCTTATTTTTCTCTTCAATTCATTGTTTTACTCCCCTTCCTTGCCCCTCCACCACCTCTATTTCACTTGGGATGATTTCTATTTATTCTAATTGGTCTTTCTTTTTCTGGCTTTTGTTTCTTGTAGATGAGTGGCTCATTTTTTTTTAATCTGCTTATTAGGGCTCTAACGACATTAAGGTTTCCTAAGTGGCCGCATTCTCATTGGGGGTGGAAGGTAAGGTGTCTTACGCCTATATACTAAGGGCATATAAGCCAGTTCACTACTGAGACTCCTACAAGAACATTTCCTGTCCCTGGGTATTCTTATCCTCTCTCAATGTGAGGAAACTTAGGCCATGCATTCATCTCCTACTTGCCTCACGCATTCAAGCAGACTTGGCAAGTTATTCCACAGATAGTAAGAGCCTTCTGCAGGGCTCGCTATACTTCTCTGAGGGTCGAGCTCTTACCAGCATCTGCTGCTCTCAGATCTTACACTGAGGCTCTCATGTTTTTCTCCAGATGCTTTCCAAGCCTACAGTGAAGAAATTCCTGTACCAGTGTTCTCCATCAGGATGCCAACAAAGCCTATAGCATCATTTGTACACATTTGCTTACAGGACTCCGCAGGCTTTCGTGTCGGTAGAGACAAATGTCTTGGATTTAGGTTATAGGAATAGGGAGATGGAAAGAGAGTTGTGTTTGGGTCACCATATTCCAAGAATACCTCTCCCAAATATATTTTCCAAGTTTGTCTTTTTCTCTGAATGTTCTTTGTAGTACAAGAAGGCATGAAATGTGTCTGTTTTACTCAGCACTATATATCCGAGGCCCCATACAATGCCTGTGACAAGTAAGGTAAATGAGTGCAGAATGAATGAATGTGATATTAATCTTCAGAGAATATTTTTCAACTAAGTAGTCATGGTAATACCCATTTTCTTTCATTATTCTTTACACTGCATTTATGCTTAGAAATGTTTCCATATCAGACATTTGCTAAATCTTTACACATATATTCATCAGAATTTCCCGTTTCTCACCAGATAAGTATAGAGCTTTGTTCATCTTACTGACTCATTGACTTCCCTTGGTCCTATCAAAGATGAGTTAGAGCTTCCTTGTTCAACCAGAGTGTTTTCCCCATAGAAAAGCACATGCCTACATTTATCTCAGGAGCAATCTGAGTTCAGTTTTCCCATAAAACTAAATAGCCTTCAGGAAGATGTAGTTAGAACTAGATGAGCAACATATGACCATGTTTTGTATAAAATAATGAAAAGGCACACTAGGGAATTTTGCCTGTTGTTTTAACTCAGGGAATTTGAGAACACTAACTGCTTTGCCAGTGAAGAACAGGTGCAGATCCAATGATCAGGTGACGTAGTTGCCTTGAGAAGGGATAACTATTCTTGCTCATAACAGATATATCCAAACGTGAAAATGACAGTATGTTCTGGACTATTTTTACCAGTAACTTTCCACATACATTAAAGGAAAGAATTTTACACAGTAGGGTTACTATAGCTAATAACAATGTATTATATATTTCAAGATAGCAAGAAGAGAGGATTTCAAATGTTATCACTACAGAGAAATGACAAGTGTTCAAAGTGTTGGATATGCTAATTACTCTGGTTTATCATTATACATTGTATACATGTGTTGAAACATCACACTGTACCCTAAAAATATATACAATTATTATGTAGCAATTATAAATTTAAAAAGAATCTTTTATGATAAAATTCTCTTCCAGCTGTACTATGGTCTTCTCATACCCAGCTTGGTCTGTCTACGATACCAGCGGTGCCACACTGGGGAGATTTTACAAACCCCAATGTCCAGATCATACCTCATACTAATTAAATGAAAACATCTGGAAGTATTACCCAGACATACATATTTTTAGAGCCCCTAAGTTATTGCAATGTGCAGATATTTTTGAGAACCAGGACACTAGTTTCTTGCTACTACTGAAAATGTTAAGTAATGACCTGGGGCCTTTTGAGAAATGCCAAATCTCAGGCACCATCCCAAAACTACTGGGTCAGAATCTACAGTTTAAAAGGATCTCCTGATGATTATTATGCATGTTTAAATTTAGGAAGCATAGAGCTAGACCACTTGGTTGTGTCCATTGGTACTGACCTCTGCAGATAGACTGGTTCCAACAATTGACTCAGAAGTTACTAACTTAGTGTTTATTCTGTGCTAAGTATCTTGTTACTAGTACAAGATACACTGTTGGGGTAGATGTATATTTTTTGGAATCTCTGGAGCAATATAGAATTAAATAGCTTTTAAGACATATCAGGTTAGCTTCAGTTCCCATTGGCTCAGCAAGACTAGTGGGTAGGCTTGGCCTTCTACTTAGACAAGCCAACTCTAGGTGGGCACGAGGACATTATAGTCCTTTCTGTCCTCTCCCTGGTTAAGATTTTTAGGATATGCCATGCCACTCCTGTAGCAGTTACATCTAGTATTTCACAAAATATTTGTATAATCAAACTGTTAAGCTAACTATCTTTAATATTCTGAGTGGCAAGGTGGAGTTGCCTAGAAAGCAGAAGTCTGGGCATGAAAACTGAGGTTGTTAGAGAGACTTTTATGGAAGTTTGGTATTGTGTCTGGGATGTAGGACTTCTGGCTATTTGTGGGCAGCTTTTTATTTGGATCTTTCTTTGGCATTTTTATCAGTTAATTTTTAATGAATTTATTTATTTTAGAAATATCTTCGTCTAACTTGCACAATCTCATTATCACTTCTATTTATAAATTATCAACCACATAAGCCATCATCCCTACCAGCTGGCTAAATACACCTGCGATAGATCGCCTGATCTTCAGAAGCCCCCATGCTACGTCTGCTCCTCTTCCTTGTATTGGCAGGTATTAGGAGTGCAACCATGATTCGGGCTTAATCTCAGTAGGACAAAGAGAAAAGTAGAAGTGTCATTGACCTGATAGTCAGTAAATTATTTCTCTGATGGCAATAATTCTAGAGTAGTCATATAAGAATATAAACCCTATTAAGGCTGCTTCTTCTGTTAATAAACATATCTTTCAAATAATAACTAATTGTAAGGTATTGAGAAGTTATAACAACATGGAAAAAATGGCACTTGACATGAAAGAACTTACAGTCTAGATGAGGAGATTACATATAAAGTTTCTACATCTTATATCAATTCGCAATTATTGCATACTATATCTATGCATAGAGTTCATACTGTATTTACTTTATGTATATAGATACATAGATATAGTATACTGTATGTTATTTATCAAGCATTTATAGCACCCAGCACATAAATGAATCTGTGCTCTCTGCAGTCCATTGCAATAACATAGATCCTTAAATCTCATGATGCAGGAAAAAAATTTCTACACTAGAGACTGGGAAAATTTCAGTTTGAAAAATAAGCAACAAGATTCCTTCTTGGATTTCTCCATAAATATTTACTGAAAGCTTATAATATACAAAGTTCTATTCTAGTGCTGGGATACAGAATAACAAATAACAAAATAACAGCGTTTCTAGTTAATAAAAGATATATAACAAAATAGACAAGGTCCCTGCCATCATGGATATTATATTCTAATTTAAGGAGACCAGATGGATGTATAGATGATAAATAGCTAGCTAGAAGATAAATAGAAAGATGATAGATGGATAGATAGATAATAGATAAATAGATTTAATAGATATCAGCAATAAACAGTCAGGAGGCATTTTTTTAAAAAGGTAGCAAGAAAGAGGGGGACTGGGTACAAGAAGAAACTCATTTTAGGAAAGAGTTCTATAGCTGAGACCTGAACAAAGAGAAAGAGTTTCAGCTATGAAAGAAGAACAAGTAAGAGGACTCTAAAATGCAAAAGCAGACAGAGAGTCAGTCTGATGGGAAAAGAGTGAGCAAGAAAAATGATGGTGGAGTAGAGGCAAAGGAGAAGTGCCTATAGATAGAAGCATGGACCACTTTATGTATGGTCGTGAAGGTCCTGATGGAGAGTTTTGATTTTATTCCAAGCACACTGGAAAGCCATTGGAAGGTTTTAGCAAGACATTTTTATCTCTACTATAGAAACTTCTGAATGCTACTCTCCCCGAGCAGTGATGCATGGATTCAGGCTCTTTCCATTTCATGCCACTTCCATCTTAAATAAATGGCTTTCTAGGTTACCTTAGAAGGAAAGAGAACCCAGAAGATCACGCTTGGAGCATTTTTATGAGCCA
This sequence comes from Cheirogaleus medius, assembly GCA_008086735.1. Classification (NCBI taxonomy): domain Eukaryota; kingdom Metazoa; phylum Chordata; class Mammalia; order Primates; family Cheirogaleidae; genus Cheirogaleus; species Cheirogaleus medius. The sequence goes on from VBSM01001124.1 coordinate 48,261,545, forward strand.
GGCCTGTGAGGGCCATCATCTTTCTATTCATACTACATCAGCTAGAGCTCCACATCACAGCCACCCCTAACTGCAGGGGAAATTGGAAAATATAGTCTAGCTATAAGTGCAATAATAAGAAGAAAGAGATTTAGTGATTTGCTAGTTGTCTTTAGCTACATAAGTTAAGATTCAATTCCTGACTTCTACTAATAGAAGTCCCATGTACAAGACCTGAGCTTATCCAGAAGTGGTTATTCAAAACTTCAGTTTCTTCCAGAGTTATCTTGTAATTCATCCAATTCCCATAAGCGGAATATTTTACTACTCCCATATTAAGTATTATAACTACTAAAGTACTTCTACAGACAGTATCAGTTATTGAATGCAAATTGTGCCAGAGACCCTACTTGTCTCCCAATATCCATTCTCTTCTTCTTATACATTGGTATAACACCCAAAATTCAGCTTGGGGCATGGGCCTATGGACTAGAGATATTTTCCAGCCTCATTTGTGACTAGTTTAGCCACGTAACTAAATACAGGCAATATAAAATGTAAGAAAAGAAGGTATATGCAACTTTCAGAAAGTGCCCTTACACTTCTTTCTGATGGATGGAATGCAGAGATGATGGGTATACACATCTTGAACCACAAGTTAGAAGACATGTTAAGCTGGTAGAACAATGAGTAACCAAGGAGTCTGGATCCTTCATGATTTTGAAGCTACAATATCAACCTTGAGCTTGCCTACATTTATGTGAAAGAAAAACTAATTTCTATAATATTGAACCATTGTTATCTTGAGTTTTCGGTTACTTATTTCTGAATTAATTCTTCCCAGTACACTAACTTTGTGCCATATTCCATACACATTATGTTAATTTGATACATACCACAACTCAAAAGGTGAGTACCATTTTACCCATTTCACAGATAACAAAACTGAGGCTCAGAGAATTTAAAGAATAGATCACACCTCGCAAGTGGTATAAATGGAATTTTAAAACAGTTCTGTCCCTTTTGAAGCAAGTGTTCTCAACCAACATGCAATATTACGACCCACAGAATATAATTTACTCCAGGCTTTAAGCTCTGTCTAACCCAAAGTCAGAGAGATCCACCACTTACAGGCATAATAGCAACCTCCTCTAGCAAAACTCACCATTGGCATTTCTCTAATCTTGTGTCTTCTTCCAGTACATCAGCTAGTGCCTTGTTCCTAGTAGTTAATTCTTACATTGAACTCCAGTTTCAGTAACTGAGCTTCTGGTTCCTTTTGCAAAGCCTATATCTCCACTTTATAATCTTACCAATTTCTCCAAATTCCTTCAGTCCATGGAGCATCTAATGTCCTGCACCTCAACTTTAGTTCTTATGGTTGGGTCTCTACTAACTACAAATATCTCTGATATGTGTCACTTGGCTACCATGCTATCTTCTTGCTCTCATCAAGTCACAGTCATGGCTACTCCCCATAATCATAGTTATGGAGCATGATGAAACAGGTCACAGAGTGTAATGCTTAAGACCTCAGAATCTACCACTGACTTACTTGTGCCCAAACTTAAGCTTTAGCACTAACTACCTTGTGACCTGAGAACCTAACCTATCCAAGCTTCAGTTTCATCTTCCATAAAATGGGGAGGAGAGGAGGAGGGGAAGGAGGAGGAGAAGGAGGAGGGGGAGAAGGAGAAGAGGGGAAAGAAACCGAAGATGAAGAAACACAGACTTTTCATCTTTTCATGGTAGTTATTTGAGATAGTTTGAATAGTGCATGTAGGACTGGCACATATAATTATCAAGAAATGTTACCTGTTGTTAAACATCATCATAGCTAAATCTAAGATAAATCTTACATAAACTTATGTGTTCTCTTTATGTTTCTAGGTAATTCTTTTGAGTTTCTTTTTTAATTGACTCTCTAGGCTATCAGATTTTGTACAAGAACTGCTTTAAGTCTAGTTATTTTTCTACTTGTCTTTTTCCTCTAAGAAAATGAAACTCCTTAGGAAAGTACTATGTCATATTCATTGTTATTTCCCCAAAAATGCAACAGGTACACAAATAAATTTGTTGAATTGTTTAAGATCATGAAGTCAAAAGGACTAATTTTAAAGATAAGAAAATGGAGGCTTAGTCAAGAGAATATTCTGGCTAAGTCAACAGTACTAGTTACTGGTGAAACTAGAGCCAAAGCCATGTCATATCATATCTCTGTGCCTCCTTCCATGTTATTCCTACTACCTTCATCTTTCAAAACCAATACCAGATTTTACCTTTTTAAAATGCTTTTCTGCTTGGTTGATCATTTCTGACCTGCTTCTTCTGAGCTTTGTTTCTGACTATATTATGTCACTGCTAAGGGGTTGGCATTCAGGAAGTTCAACATTTTTCAGAATTTGTGCTCCTGTCAAATATATTTATATTTAAGGTTCCTGAACTGGAGGGGACAAAAAAGAAAGAGGAGTCCACTGAAGATTGGTATAATTATAGGAAAAGATACATGCATATATATTTTGTAGCTAGGCCTTTTAATTATCTAATTTTTAATATTTTGAATGTAAGAATATATCATTGATAAACTTATAAATATACATATATGGAAGATGAGAGCTAGAAATTTTTATTTAGATAAAATACATTATCAAGTTTGTAAACTACCTGATCTATCATTGTATACAGCTGACTTTCTCTTTGAAATAAATAAAAGAAGCTATTATCACTGTCTTCTCTGTATGCATCAGTGTTTGTCCTTTCTATCCATCTCTTTTTAAATATCTGACTCTATTTTCATTGATTGCCTAAGAAATCTAATCTTTTAACTGATCTAGAACTTAAAGGCTTAGATCTAGAGTATATTTCAGATTTATCTTTATTTTGCAAAGTCTGACTCACCACCATGTGAATGTGTTTTCTTTCTTTGAGAGTGGCATGAAAAGACAGGAAAGTTTAAAAAGAGAAAGTTGAAAGGAAGGGAAAGGAAAGGGAAGGGGAAAGTGAGAGTGAGTGAGAAAGAAAAGAAGGGAGGGAGAGACAGAGTGGAGGAGTGAGTTGTGGAGGGAGGGAGAGGAAGACAGAAAGGAAGAAAGAAGAGATGCTATATGTTATGCTACTGATCATCTTCTTATTGCTGCTTAGCACTGGAGAAGATGAGTCACGCCTGTCGTCATCGTGAGGCAAGTGGCTAAGCAGAATCAGAAAAGTAATCAATAGCGAGAAGTGTACTATAGATTTTCACTGCCTCCTCCTGTCCTCTTGCAAAGAGATGAAACCCAGCAACTCACTTGTCAGTGGCAAAGCCAATTGTAAGGACTGAGAACTATAACTATGAAATAACAAAGTGCTAAATAATGGCTTTCAAGACTTATGTCTCCTCCAACTGTAATGTATTTTACAATAATTGGTGAATATTGACTGATTCATTTCCTTTAGGATGGTAGAGGACTAATTACTAAGGAGTATTTAAATGACATGTTGATGAAAAATAGTAAATACCATAACCTTTTAACCTACCAAGTGTTTTCTATGTGTGAGAGATATGATCCAATTATTAAATAATGGTTTACTTCTTATTTAACTCTGAGTCAAAATTTTAAAAAAGAGTTTTAAGGGCAGGAAATGCTACAACACAAAAAAAATATTAATCTCTGGGCTCTAATATTTTTTCTTCATAACCCCAAGTTAACTACTAAGTTAGCAACTAATCAAATAATATTGGCTTCCCAGGCTGTGACTATACTAAATGAGTACATGTAGAACATATATTTTCAACTTAAAAATTATAAGAATAAAGTTGTCACTCAGTAGTTAGTATTCAGCTCCCCTCAGCAGCTGCCTCCCTGTCAAATAGGATGTAAGCAATTGTGGTTGTCCTTTCAAAGCTTTGATGATCACAGTTAGTGTCTTGAGACCACACACAAAAGAGTGAAAGTGAAAATAGCACCAAAGAGGGTGTTAACCAATTTGTATTTAGAGAGAGATAATGAAGAACCCTTAATTCTGCTTTGAAGCATGGAGCTAGCTTTTGTTTCCTGGTCAAAGAAATTTACTCACTCTTTTTATTTAATTGAGTATGTTACCTTCTTGCTAATCATGCTTATGAATATGTCCTTCCAGGGCAGTTACAGATGAACAGATGCCATTGTGGCCAGACTCCTAGTTGAGCCCAGTAATATAACCGCCACATTTTACTTTAGGACCTGAGCACCTAGAAGATAACAATATTTATCATCCTCTTTTATGGCTACATGTGGTCATGTGGCTAAATTCTGGCCACAGGGTTAAATTTTGGCAAAAGTTTTGAGTGGCAAATTTTGACGGCTCTCGCAAATATGTCTCTTGCGCACTTTCTTCTTCATCTCTTTTTCCATAACACTGTTTGGAATATGAACCCTGCCGTATTGGACTTTGAGCATAGGGCCCAATTGAGCTGGACAGAGCCTGGGCCCCAAGGACTACACAGAGCAGAGCCGCTGCAACAACCATGGTTTGCATACCCCTAGACTTTTGAATGTAAGAGAGATACACTTTTATCTTTTTAAACCACTGCTTTTGTTGTTTGTTTGTTTATTCTCTCACAACTGATGCAAAACCTATCTAATTTAACCACACAAGATACAGCATATATATTAGACCAGAACTTAATCAGATTTTGATTAATATATTGATGATGCTCATAGCTCTAATCCAAAGGCCAGGATTACCCTGGCATTTATTTCCTACATGAAATAAAGGGTATGCACATTTTTTAAGATGATAGTTCAGCCTTATTTTAAATGATTTCCTTAGCTGAAGTTATTAATCGTAAACAAATAAATAAGTACGGTTCACTTAGATATATAACACTCGTGGGGGTATAATGGCAATTTTAATCCTGGCTATTTGTCTGGAATAATATCATCTGACTTTGATCTGATCCAAAGAGAGTTGTCCTTTTAAAGTGATGTATGATGAGCCTTGATTACTAGATGCATTGACATTTTGGGAGGAAGGTTTGCTGGCAGGCTGGCCTGGAGTTGCTCGTGCTTCTCGCTGCATACTCACTCACCCAGGGCTGCCACAGAAAACTCAGTGAAAAATGTCGTAGGCAGAAAATAAGCTAACAATCTGATTGCAATGGCTATTTCAGAATATACAGATTCAAGGTGTAAAGCTTCCAACTTTCTAAGGTGAGTGAAGGGCTATAAATCCATCTGGGGGGGAGGAATAAATCAAGTGTAATATTTGTCTTTATAAAATATATACTCTCCAAATATCTTTAAAGGATTTCAAAGACATATCAGCAGCCTCTATATACTCTTCTAGAAACATTCAAAAAGAGATCATCTGAATTTATTTCTATTCACCAGGAAACCCAAACCCAGAATCCTCCTGGCAGGTAATCAGAATACCTACTTTCCAGGAATGACTGGGACCTTCTGATATGCATTCCTTTGCATCTCCTCCCTCCCCTTCAAATGTTATTCCTGAGATTTTATGCACTGAAGCAGCACCATTCCTGTGGAACCTTTCAGTCCCCTCTGGCTTCTCCAGGACCTTGCTGCATCCCTCTGTTTCATTTCCTTAATATTCAAATTCTCCCTTTCCACTTCCTTCCTTCAGCCAAACTACAAAGAGCTTCAAATCTACCTCTTCAACTCCTCTTCCTCCCCAAGCAAGTGAGCTTCTTCCTTTTACTTCAGGACTTCTCAAAAGAGCATCACTGTCTGTTGCCTCCATCTTTCCTTGAATTTCTTACATTGGCTCCTGCGATGTGGGCACTGTCTTGCTGTAATGAAAATACTCCATTAAAGTTCACTAATATTGTGCTAAATTAAACAGACTTTTCTTAATCCTCATTCTGCTTGACCACTAATATCTCTAGCCTTTCTCAAGCCAATCTCTTCTCCAGCTTACACTGATCTCTGCAGGGTCCCTCATATTGGCCATATTCTCCTTAAAATATTTTCCTCTTTTGTCATCTTTTCAAGCATAGAGGCCTAGTTCTCTTTCTCTTTTTCTGATTTCTTCTGACTCTCTGCTTCTCTGGCATGTTTTTAATCTGCCCAACATTTAAATGTAAGTGTTCCCCAAAGTTTACACTTCAGCACATCATGCTTTGCACTATGGTCTATGTGCTATCCCATCAGAAATGCTATTTCCATAGTTCTCATAATCTGCTCCATGCAAATAATTCTCAAATAAAATGTTTCAAACCTTGAAATCTCTTTCAAGCTCCAAATAAGATATCCTCTGTACATCCTCCATGGTTGTAGCAAAGCATAAAAAGCAAAGTGTTTCAAACAGAACACATCATCTTACATCTGAATTCTATCTCTTATTCTTCCTCTGCATGTCTGGCCCCAATTAATAACTCCATCATTTTAATTTATAAAATTTATAATACAAATATTATTGTCCATCCCTCTAATGCAAGACCTATTCCTGGTCCTTGTAACCATTGACTTAATTATAAGTAAGTACAAGGGACTCTCTCAAGTGCTGTGGCAGATGCAAATATCAAGTATAAGCTTCCTAAAGATGCCTGCAATTTGATGCCAGCCCTAACTACTCTGCCCACACAATGACTCTTGTATTCCTCCAATTATTTTCGCTTTAATAGACTCTAATTCAAGCCCACATAAACTCTCCTATTGTCCATTGTTATAGCCTCACAAGAGATTTCACTTCGTCCATTCTCTTCCCACATCTAAATGATCCTTCAGGTTGTTTCCATAGTTACCAATTCTAAAAGAAATTTAATCCAGTTATTTGTCTAGGGAAAAAATTTTAGAAGGCCTGCAGTACCTCTCCACTACACTCAAAACAGAATCCACACTTCTGCCTAGAATGTAAATCTCAGTACAATGTGTTTGTATACCCAACAAAGATTATTGAGCACATACAAGACTAGACACAATCTTAGATGTCAGGGGTACACAGACCTCTGCCCTTATGATGTCTAAGTCGAGAACCATAGGGCCAAAATATATTTATATTTTAAATATAACA
>VBSM01001124.1:48268526-48336903 GCA_008086735.1 Cheirogaleus medius
CTCCAAAAACTAGGACCATTATGTAGTAATAATTTTTTAAAAAGTCAAACAGTTGACTGCAATTCAAAAGTAATTTCAGTTTTTCTATGTCCTTCTTGGAAAATATTACCAGAAATTCAATTTATAACCTACAGCAACATCTCCATAAAAAAATGTTTTCCTCTCTTGTCCACTAAAACTCTCCCTGTCTCTGCAAATGCGTTAGAGCCTATTGTTTGCTAAATTCTTAAAAATTCCTCCCCACTCTACTCAAGTGACTTTTCAGTTTTTCTCTCTGCCTTCAAACTGAGGTGTTATTTTTTTAACCAATTGCTGGGATTCTTCATCACAAAAGCAAACCTAGAAACTGACCCTTTTCTGCAACCTTTCTAGTCTTGCCTGTCTCTTCCTTTTCTCAAAATTATTTCCACAAAAAGCCTGGGAAATGGAGCTGGCCAATAAATAATCCTACATGAGTTGGAAAAACACTGAGAAGACAACTTAGAAATGTTCACATATTAAACACATCATTTCTTCAAATAAAAAAATACAAAGGAATTTCCTTGCTAGAGTTATCAGCACTGAAAGAGTGAGGAAGTGGAGCATACCAGACAGAAATGGTTCCCCAGAGGAGATGCCTGAATTGAACCTGAAAGAATGAGTTAACCTATAGAGAGTGAGGTCGAAAGAGTTTCATGTTTGAGGCAAATGACAGGATAGACCTGGAAGTCAAACATTGGTGGGCTCTTAGCTGCAAGGCCGGGAAGAGGGAACAGAGGTCCAGGTCTAGAATCACAGACTGACATAAAAAGAGAAAGCAGCACAGCTCCTGGCCTGGGCATAGATCTAGTGTTAAAAGAGAACTGAGAAATTCAGAAGCATGAACAGAGCAAATTTATTAATAGAGACCAATGAAGTAGCTTAGTACTTATTCACTGTAGCCATACTGTGTGTGCGTGTGTGTGCGCATGCGTTATATGTATGTGTATTTGGAGGCAGCAGGAGTGATATAGCTAATGGTGATAGTTGGGAACAGAGGAAACAAAAATGAAGAGAGGCAAGTGGAGACTACATAAATTAATTGTTCAGGATCACGCCATAAAGCTGGAGATTGCAGATGTGTCAGGTAGATAAGGAGGCCTTTGGTTCTGACTAAGCTCCTAGATCTCAGATATAAGTAGCTCTTAACTGAAAGCCCTTTTAAATGAAGGGCTGAGATGCCAGCCTCATTGGGGTACTTCCTGCTGTAGAAGGGAAGGATCCAAGAACTCAAATGAAGTTTGAATAGGTTGCTTATTGCTTGCAAATGAAGCCAGTAGTGAGATTCAAGGACATGAAAGGTCAAAGAAAATGATGAGTTGATTTAGCCTTTCCAGCATTATATCCCACTGTCCATTTTTATATTTGCTTTTAAATTTTTGGTATGTCCCTTGGGGAGCACACAATGGTCCAATATGTAATCATAATTCTTTTTTAAAATACACCATTATCATCAGTATGATGAACCTCCTGTATCTTACTTTTTAAATTTGTTTAGTATTGTGTGCATTTAGTTTTTATTATATAATATATAAATATTCATAGAACCAGTAACCAAACCAATGAAGTCTACCCCACTTGGGTAGACTGGGGAGGAATTTTTAAGCATTTAACAAATAACAAGCTCTAAAACTTTTGCAGAGAAAGGGAGAATTGTAGTGGATAAAAGAGGAAAACATTTTTTATGGAGTATTGCTGTGGGATATAAATTGAATTCCTTGTAATGTCGTTCAAGAAGATCATGTAAACTTAACATCTACCTATTTTTTTCTCCACAAATGCCTCCAACTGTCCTATTTCAAATAGGATAAATACTCCCTTGAAAGTTTGTCATTATTGTTTTTTGTTGCATAGATGTATTTTTAAACAATATATTGTTAGATGTGCCTGTTTTTCAGTTCTAAGAAAGGGGTACAATATTGTGAGAAGTCCTCAGTGACTTGCTGTTTTCATTCATTATTATGCTACTAAAATACATCCAAGTTGATGTGTTTAGCTGTAGGTCATTTATTTTCATGTCTATATACAAATCCGCTGTGTAAATGGATTCAACTCTCCTCTCATACCTCTTCTGGACAAACAGACACCACTAACCTCTTTGCTTTGATGAAGCTATTCCTTCTGCCTTTTATCCCAGACCATGAGATGACAAAAATATTTGAGTTGGCAGACAAAGGGACATTAGAAGTTATTCTAAATATATTTAAAGACATAAAGTAAAAGATAGAAATAATTATTTAGCATATGAGGAATCAGAGCAGATAAATGGAACAATAAAAACCAGATGGAAATTTTGTAACTAAGAAATACAATATCAGAGATGAAGAATTCACTAAATAGACTTAAGAGCAGATTAGACACTGGAGAATGGATCAGTGAACTTGAAGACAGTTAAATAGAAACAATGCAAACTCAAGTACAAAGAGAAAAAAAGAGGAGGAACTGAGCCCTAAAAACCTATGGAATAATAATAGACTCTATATTACATGTATAATCCCTCTCCATATGTAAAGGAGAGTGAGATGTAGAGAGAAAAAAAATGAAATAACGGTCCCAAGTTTCCCAAATTTGACAAAACTTGGGATAAGCCCACAGATCCAAGAAGCTTAACAAATCCCAAGTAGGGTAAACCCAAAATGAGAGGGACAAATGGGAAATGTCTTTTATGGTAATAAATAATTATTTCATAAATACACAGCACAAGGTAGTGGCTCAGAATGTGGTCTTCAGAGATAGATTTGTTAGGTTTAAATATTAGCTATTTCATTTACTATTTGTATAAACTTGAGCACATTACTTAACTCCTCAGTCCCTCAATTTCCTCATATGTAAGAACATATGTAAAAGTAATAACTATTTCATAAGATTGTTGTGAGGGGTTCCATGAGTTAATACATGGAGAGCATTTAGAGTAGAGCCTTGAACATACTAAGCACTAGAACCTTTGATTAAGAATACACATGATATATTTTGTGTCTGTTAAACTATAGATCATTTATTCCTATAAATTATACCCCAAAATATTCCTCTAGGAATTATGACATCTGAATTGAATAAAAATACCTAGAGCATTAAGATCCAATTTTCATGTCATAAATGCTTTGCACATTTGGAGCAATATGCTATGTTTAAAATGTATTGTTATGACTCAATAACATTGACATTCTCAAAATTTGGAATTGTCATGTTTTAATGTAACAACTACTGTCTTAATGTGTTGAGTTTTAGAATTTGGAAGCTTAAGCATAGATTGTTAATGAACACAGAAACTTATAAAAGGCAAAATGAATTCATTTATATATAATTCAAAGTTGTTATGTATCATCTTCATAACACCCTATTTCTTTCTGTTCCCTTTCTCTTCCTTCTATAGTTTAACAGGCACAGAATGTATCATGCGTATTTATAGCATGTTACGTATTTAAAACCATCTATATCATTATTCACCAGTGAATTATTTTCTCACTATTCTAATTTAACTTTATGATAGTTTCTCTGATATATTTGCAAATAATCTAAGTTGGCTTTTGAATTTAGTGGGACAATTAGTTTTTATAAAAATAAATGAAATGACTAGAAATTAATTTTCTGATAAAGATTTCAGTTATCTTTTCTAAAACCATGATTGACTTAAAAATTTTATTTATCAAAAACCTTAAGAGCACATTCCAGTACATAGAGATAGGGAAGACTTTAATTTATTTATTGAATGAATAGTTACTGAGAACCTACTAAGTGCTTGGGACATGTAAGTGAACAAAACTGACAAAAACATCTGTCCTTTTAAAACTTACATTTGGAATGTTCTCAATTGCTAGGTCACTGATACATCATAGATAACTGGGTAGAAAATAATAGTCAGGAAAAATACTTCAAAGCATTTCATGATGGATTTCTAGGAAAATAATTTTGCTACTTCCCTTCCAATTTCCTAATCACTGATCTACCTTATGTGCTGCTCATCCTTCTGCATACATAAAGTAATTATAAATGTCATCCCAAAGCTCTAGATCTGCATTCTTTTCCATGTCTCTGAATTCATTTTTCTTTTTTAATTTTCCCTTTAATTCACTTTTTTATATCATTAGTAATCATCACTACCCTGGTAATAGTTTGATGGCGTGATAAGAACATTGGACTAGTCGATGGCCAAAAACTCTGGGAGGTAATTCTCTTATACTAAATTGCTTTTGACTTTGGGCATATTATTTAAACTCTTGAGGCTCAATTGCATAATCTGTAAATTGAGAAGATTGTACCAGATGTTGTCTAAGGCCCTTCAAGCAATAAAATACTGTGATTCTCTGATTTTCAAACATACATCTTCATTACCAACCTATCACTCATGGTCTATTTCTACAATCCAGCTGTCATCAGGGTATTTTCATTTGGATGTCCTGTAGCTTAAAATATTATTATGTAAAAAGTCAAAGGAGTCTAAAATAATTTGTTGCTGGAAAAACTTAACTTTATATCCTCTTTCTCATCATCATTATTATCCAATTTCAACTCATCCACTGTGTTTCTTTAATCTTATGAAAAATTACCTTCCCCCTGCTACTCCAACACCAGATAATGGCTTTGTTAACAAGAAAAAAGAAAAAAGAAAAAAGAAAAAGAAAAACTACTCATTCATCTCCAAATCAACCCAAAACTTTATTGGCATTTATGAGAATTTCCAAAAATTTTTAAAATCAATGCCAGACTTAAGAAGGAAACATTATCATAAGTTCTATCCCACAACTGAAATACTGATTTAGTTACTGGATTTGCTTTCAGGATTGGGGAAAGAGTGAACTCCATTTCTGGAAAGTCGACTTCCTTTCTCCACCTTACTTCTTTCTCTCTCTGTCATTCTTGATGCCTGATTGAAACTGACAGGAGTAAAATAGGAAGTAATGCAGGTCATGTTTATTATCAGAGGCCTTTTCCTCTGAGTCCAGCGTGAAGGAAGACAGAGGCTGAAGCAGCAAGAGGGAGCTGGAGGAGAGGATACTTCCTAGGACTCACTGTCACAGTTTTATGTATTTATTTCTGAAGAAAATTGAACTTAGCAGAGATCTTATTAGAAAATTTGAGGGCATTCAGTTGGTGGGAATATAAATAAGTACAGCCATTACAGAAAACAGTGTGGAGGTTCCTCAAAAAAATTAAAAATAGAACTATTATTTTATCTAACAATCACTTGGAACATTTTGAATGAACCAAACAAGAAACCCAGGTTTGTAACCAAATGCCAAATATCACTTAACCCATTTTTTAATGGCCCCAAAAATCCTGGCTTCCAATTTAAGCTAGATTAATAGCAAAATATTTCTGAGAGTAAGCTACCTCAATACCAGAAATACATATTTTTTCTGTTATCTGGGATGTGGAGAGAAGGATGGAGACAGAAGAGCAAAACACATTGCTATCATTGTATCTTCCATAAAATTATTTTCATTTGGAAATATTCTTTGACTATTCACAGATGCCTCCTCCACAAACTTATGAAAAGAAATGCTTTTTTAAAACTCTGATTTTTTTAATAACTCTAATACTAGACCTGGTAAATACAAGATGCCCCCAAACAACTGAACAGTTGGATCTGACATCTGTCTCATCTTCTTACAACATGTGGCAGCCCCTCATCATTGTTTTGCGCGGCAACATCACTTCCAAAGTGGAATTGCAGGCAGGCATTGTCTTAATAATTGTCAGTTTGCACCAGATGATGTGGGCAGGTAGATAAATAGTTTTGCTGAAAGATGCCATAACAATGTAAAAATGTTATATTCCTCATACCTGGAAAGCTGTAACATTTTTCTTCTTTTCTGAAATAAATACTCTTATACAGCCCAGCAGGGATGCAAACAGAAGTAACCTAATACGTCAAAAACATCTGCCCCTCTATAAATGAAATCAAACTTACCACTCATTACTTACTTGTAGTTACTTTTCCTGCAGTGGCGATGGGCTTCTATGAGAATATAATCTAGCTATGATTGAAGGCTGGGCATGGTGGCTCATGCCTGGAATCCTAGCACTCTGGGAGGCCAAGGAGGGAGGATTGCTTGAGCTCAGGAGTTCCAGACCAGCCTGAGCAAGAGTGAGACCCCCGGTCTCTAGTTAAAAAAAAAAAAGAAGAAGAAAAAAAAATTAACCAGGCATGGTGGTGTATGCCTGTAGTCCCAGCTACTTAGAAGGCTGAGGCAGGATTGCTTGAGCCCAGGAGTCTGAGGTTGCTGTGAGCTAGGCTGATGCCACAGCACTCTAACCTGGGCAACAGGGAGAGACTCCGTCTCAAAACAAACAAACAAAAATCTAGTTATGATTGAAAGACTTTAGAAGGCTTTGAGGAAAGATGTAATAACTTGATTTAATTTACTATTTTAAAATCAGCTATTACCTCATTTGTCTTCATAATAATGTCATTTAATCTTCACAAACCCTGAAAAATTATAGTAGTAAATAATATAATTATCTCCATCTTGTGAATGGAAAACTAAAGCAGAGAATAGTTAAATGACTTCTTAAAAGTTACACAATCAATAAGTGATAGAGTTTGAATATTTACCTATATCCCTCTTTATCCCAAATTGACTATAATCATTTTTTGTATTGCATTGAACTTAAAATTTTCTCACAGATCCATAGCACTAACCATTGCATAAAATGTTTGAGATTGTTTTTTTTTCCTAATGATGATTTTTGAGAAATTTCGAAGAGTGATGGGCTTAAACAAGTCTTTCTTCCCATTTGAGTTTTTGCACTTTACCATTAAGCATATAAAAATAATTTCTCAGGAGAAACAAAATCCAGTCCTACTTTATTTAGGAGAAAACTAAAAATAGCTTTTAAATCTATTATTTCTCTATAACTTTTCCACCTGTTCTCTTATTTAAGTAGCCTTTCTACAGATTGATCCAAACACAATCAGATAGTAACTTAGAAGTACTGAATTCCTTTACAAATTCCACCAGGATCTTGCTTTTAAAACCTCCTTATTCCCTCTATTTAGCTATTATATTTGAAAGAAAAAACAGACAAAATTCTGAAACTGTTTCATCTAGCACTAAAATTATATGAATATTCCACTTACCTGGAATATGGCCAACTAAAATGAAAGAAAAGGGAAATACTATCACACCTACAATTGCCAATTGGGTTCCCTGCAGTTGGTTGATGAACATTAACTCAGACTGGCCATGATAAGAACTGATACACTGACTCAGAAAGAAAAGGAAAAAAAGAACTAGGACCCCCTCGCCCCCCAACACACACACTTCTTACTCCATTCCCAAGTGAGAAGAAGGCCTTTCTCCTTGATCTTCTGCTTTAAAGAACCCAGGGAACCAAAAAGTAGAGCTGAAATATGTGTCTCTTAAATAATCCAATTTTAATTTGGAAAGATAAGAAACAAGAATCAGTAAAACCTAGATAAAAATATCTCTCTTATATTAGATGTGTCATAAGAAAGCATAAATGCAGAGGTTAAAATGCCACAATAAAACAGAAAGAGAAAAAAGTTTCCCTATTCCCCAGTCTAGTCCCAACCTGAGAATTCATTTTTGTAATGTATCACCTTAGATCTCTCATAACATATTCAGTCTAGTTAACTTATCCACTCCCCATAACCAAATCTAATTAAGTATAACTAATATCTTTTAGAAGAAAGTACAAAGCTTTCTTTGAATACCCCAGTTTATTCTCTTGATCTCAGAAAACAGCCTATGTTGATACTACAGTGTCTCAAGCCACAAATGATAGGAGGTATAGAAGTAGACACAGTGTATAACCATTGGTTGCTCAAGAAGAAAACAAACCTCCAATCTGAAACATTTAAATGTCTCAGAGAATGTAAGCAAGGCTTCCATTTAGCAATTAATTTGAACTCATTTGAAGACATGTAAAGCAGCATTTGGAAAAGCACGCCCAGGAGAAATTGCTGGGACAGGGAAACCACCTCTACCTTAGCTTTCTCATTGAAAGCTTATGAGCTATAATGGCTAGAGGGAAAGGGCTTTTGGCTCCTTAGGAAAATCTTTCATACAGTGAAGACCATTGGAAGATGGAACAAACTACCTCAGAAGATCATGAGTTCTCCATCACCGGAAGTATTTAAGCACAAGCTGATCAAACACCTGTTGGTGGTATTAATATTAACCAAGCACCAGAGTAGAAGCAATAGATTTCTACCAAGGCCATTTCCCACTCTGAATTTCTGTGATTCCATAATTGTGTATCTAATAAGAATACAGGGAGGATTAAAAACATTTGACTATAAAATAATTCTATCTAGAGAACTGACCAAGGGAAAGGACAGCGAATAAAGCAAGGAGAATAGCACCGATGTTTCTTTTGTGGCAACTTAAAACAGTAATTATATATCATTTATCGCCTATTACATTATCACAGATTTAAAACAATATATTACCCAGGGTAGGCAAGCATGTGAGGAAATAGGCATTCTCACACACTGGGATGAAAATGCAAATCAGCACCACCTTTTGGCAAACAATTATCACGTATAAAATCCTCATTCCTTGCATCTAATAATTTCATATCTAGGAATCTATCATATAGAAATATTTACAGTATTATTTATAAATGTATGCATTAAATGTTTATTTCAGCAAAAATATAGAAAAACAAAAATTGGAGTCAATATGAATGCTTATGGAGGAAGGATTAAATTAATTATAGTGTATTTATAAAATAGAATATTTTATAGTTATTAAAAAGAATGAGATGGCTTTGTGTTTTAACAAAGAATAATTTCAAATCTTATATTGTTCAAGGAAGAAATGTACACATAGTATGATACTCTGTTAGTTTTTCTAAAAATGACAACAGCACAAAGCTATGGTATACATTTGGATTAACACTGAGAAAGCTTCCTGGAGAATGCATAGCACAGAGTTAATAGGAGAGGAGATGAGATTAAAGGCAAGATCTGCACTTTTTAATGTGGATACTTCATAACTATTTAAATTATTTTTGAGCCCACATTTACAACTCTTGTGATTTTTTTTGGATCCATCATAAATTTAAAACCTCTCTTCTATAGGCAGTTTCCTGCCTGACAATCTCCAAGGAGCCTGCAAACTGTCAAATTAAGTAACTTTATGCATTCCTAAAAACACTAACTTTCCCTTGAGCCAAAAAAATCAATTTAGAAAGAAAACCAAAAAACCTTATTGTACCTTAAATAGATTGTCTTCTATTTTTTTGTTTATATTTTTATCATATCATTGCTTTATACCCATAATAAATGAACTCACAAACATCAAATGATAAAAAGCAGAGAAAAATGGGATCCAAACCTAATCGTAATTAGCATTAGTTTATGTTATCAACATGGCATTGAGTGAGTCTTGTAAAGGAGGCCCAGGAGAGAATCCTCCCAAAGTAGTAAACATTAATGTGGGGTTCCGGACACATTTCCATTACTTGCCTAGTCTCATTTGTTGCACATCAAAAGCATTTAGGTCAACTATGCCAGTTTCCCTTGGTGACTCACAAGAGATTATATAAATTGTTGGTCATGCTGTAAAACTGTGTGTAAATGCTTGCTTAAAATAAAACTTATCTCAGGGAATAGGAATTTTTTTGTTGTTGCTTTCCCAACTTCTTCATCATTTGAGTTTGGCTTTACAATGTACCACAAAAGGAAACCTTAACATAATTTTATAAATTATTTAATATCCAATTAGACTTCCTTAATCCACTGAGTTACATGTTAAAATATCAAATGTAATGCAGCATAAATCAGTAATTATTCTCCACAATAGTAAAGTGGTATATTGCAATTAAGTTAATCTCTCATTGTTTTCTATTCGATCTGAAGAAGGAGTCTTCCATAATCAACATTCCCCTGCTAACCAATTAGCTGGCCTCCTAGAACTATGGTACTGTCGCATTATAAATGTCAACAATTCAAACATGATTTGAGTAGTTTGAGTTCAATAATGTAAATAAGATTAGATGCTTTTCATTATTATATCTCTGAAAAACAACGTTTTGCTAATTAATAATTTGAATTATCTGAACTAATTATTTCTGATTGTTCTCTGCTCCAGTTTTGGAATCCCACCCTGTTTCTAAACCAATTTTGTGCAGCCTCTTTATACTTTCTCACCACAATACAGTCAATAAAACCACAAGGTAAAACCCTCTGATTCAAGACCTTTCTCCTACAATGAGGACTGCAACGGCAGAGGCCAGCAGCTCACCACAGGTCTCCAGTGCAGATGGTGGAGCACATTAAGAGTCTCTTCTGTTGTGACACTATTGCCTAAGGACTTTTCCTTTTGAATCCCCTCATTTGGAGGTACTCTGTCCTATTGACAGTTTCATTTCTCTTGCTCAATTTCTATCTATTCCTTTTCCATATATATATATGTATAGTACCCCTTCTCCTAGAGTCTTTGAGAATTTTTCTAATTTTTCTTTTCCTTATTTCTTATTTAAGAGTATGATTAAGTTTCTTAGTGGGTTAGCTGCATTTCCTGGAATGCATTGTCCAGAAAATTTGTTCTACATTAAGATAGGTTCTCAGCATGAACAATTTCCCCATGTTCACACTGTGAGACTCTGGGCTGGAATATTAACTTGCTTGGATACACATGTCAATCTTGTGTTAAAATCTAAAGGCCTCTTTCCATCTCCATCCCAATGCCAGATATATAAATGAGACAGATTGTGTCATTTTTGCTCAGTGAAACTGCTTCTGGGAAATCTACAAATACCACTTAACAGTCAGTGGGCACCTACTGATGCCACGTATGTTCACATATGCTATCGCACTTAATCCTCCTACCACCTCTCTAAATTAATTATATTATCTCCAGCAAGCAGATAATAAAACTAGAGCCCAGAGAGGTCATAACATTTACCAAGTTCACACAGCTAGTAACTAACAGAGCTGAGGTTTGAAACCAGGGCTTCTAAATTTGAATATTCAATTTTCTTAGCAGGTTTCCAATCTTGTGGCAAATATCAAAAACAGAAAGTAGATATGAAGGTTCAGTTTCTACCTGTATCTGTCAAGCTTTGTGGTTTTATGCTGATCTTAACTCCCTGATGCCTTGGCGTTAGACATCAATAAATTATTTGCCACTTGATGGAAATATTTTTAAAATTCATGAAATTAAAAATAGAGATAATCATGGAAATAAACTCTTGTGCATGCACCTTTGGCCTAAAAATAATTAGAATAAATAAATGAGAATTAACCAATACTTTTAGAAAGAATCTAATGTGTGTCATTTGTTTTCTGGGAGCCTGTGTGAAATATTGAGAATGCATTTATAGTAGGTAGGGAATTATAGATAGGCTCTAAAAGAAAAGAATGTGATTAGTAGATGCAAGTGGATCTGGTAGAGATCGGTCCATTTAAAATATTTCAAAACAAATTGGATATTTATGATCTAATGACTACTATAGAGTGTGTTATCATTGACAGAAGGAGAGGTTTTTTTAGGAAGAAGAGTCTTTTCTATACTGTTTTGATGAGAATGAGAGGAAGAGGAAATGCAAGTGGTAAAATCTTTTATCAGAATGGGAAGAAATAATACCACCATCTGTCTCACTCCTCCCATAGGGAACACTGACAAACTTTGGAAAGGAATAATATGTGGCAAAGCAGGGACCCCAGCAGCAGCAACTGACTTGTAAATTTACCAAATACATCTTAGATATCTGGCCATGTGACTATAGTAATCCCAACATGCTTGCATAGCATATCGGTTCTCTCTCTTCATGAATATGATGATTTAACTATTTATGTTATGATCTTCATGCAATAGAAGAGCCTTTCAAGATCCCATGTTTCCAATTTGATATGAAGCAAATAATTTAGTTCTGGAGTTCTCTTTCATTGTCTACTTTACATCTTGACACTGTTTATGAACCCTGGGAATGGCCCGGACACAAATGTAATAGAGGTTCCTGAAGAGATTGTATCAAATTTGACTTGTCCATCACTGTATTTCCATTATTGAACACAGTACATTGTGTATAATAAGAGTATTAGAAATATTTGATGACATAGGAGGTTTTTTTAACAAATTCATCATTATTTTAATGAATATCCCAGTTTCACAAGTTTAGATGGTGTTATTGTAGCTTAACTTCAGCTGTTTACCTAATCTTCTGTTCATTTTACCTGTCCCATCCCCCTTTCATGACATGAAGACCAGAAAGGAGAGTGCAGGGATAAAAGATAAATCTCAGGTGGTTGGGAAGGTGGTAGGCAGAGACTATGCTGTGGAAGAAAAAGAAAAATCCTGTCAAAGAGGAAATGCCAGGCAGAGTTAAGAGTATCATAACCTAAGGGGCCAGCAAGCCAGGGTGCATCCAGAGCCAAGCAGAGGTTGAACACCAAGGAAAACCAGAGCAAAGAGTAGGGGGTCAGAATAGGGGAAATTGGGGAGGGGATCTGTTTTGGGAAAATCCTGGGACAGTATAGAAAAACCACCCCCCAAATTGAGATGGAGTCGAGAAACCAAAGAATGACTCAGACAAGTCCAGCTTGGCAAGTTAGATGAGTTTTAATAGAGGTTACTCACTCCGGCGCTCACTCCTGGTCAGGGCAGGACTCTCCAGGCACACTCTGGTCAGTGCCGGAATCCTCCCGACATTTACTCCTGTTTAGAACAGGAACTCTCTGGACATACATACACTCCTGGGCTGCAGCAGAAGTTCTCCAGAGAGTAGATCTGGGCCATTTCTCTGTGCATCTGTAATGTTGCCTTAAATCTCTTCATGGTGAGTGACACAGAGGTCTTACATTGTATCATGGCATGTTTACATTGAAACAAATCAAGCATGCACAGTTCAATAATCATGTGGCTTTATATAACCCATGTTATGTTAATGCTATGATAATTTTTTACTAGGCTGAGATTTTAGTATTACAATTAGCTAAAGGGTATTATAGGTTAGCTAAAACAGTGCTAAAGCAGTTGGGGCTCGTTTACACAAGTTACCTCTTTGTGTGGTGAGGAACTTGAATTTTTCCCTCAGCATCTGAATGGTCACTACTGGGTTTTTAGATGTGCGAACATGAACTTGCAGGGTTTTATAGGTGTTATCCTTTTAAAAGAGAATAGAAACAACTAAAGACCAAATATATAACAAATGTTTCACTTATCCAGATGAATGGGGCACATTTATATACCTATAAATTTTCTGGTATTTGCTCTAGTGGTATGTGGCAAGTTATCCTTGAGTTCTCTGGAATGTTGGACAGCCTAGCATATAACGTTGATATGTTACATAATTATTCAGCAAATTGCACAAACAACTTAGATGAATAGTTTCTCTATCATCT
The DNA here is from genome assembly GCA_008086735.1 of Cheirogaleus medius. Taxonomy (NCBI): domain Eukaryota; kingdom Metazoa; phylum Chordata; class Mammalia; order Primates; family Cheirogaleidae; genus Cheirogaleus; species Cheirogaleus medius. The sequence goes on from VBSM01001124.1 coordinate 48,281,860, forward strand.
CATGTTCCTTTTCTCTGGAGCAGTGAAATGCAAAAAATTCGGCAAAGCAGGGGAATAAGAAATAGGAAGAAATTTAAAATAATCATAATCTAAAAAGATTTACTATTGATCTAATTTAAATGTGGCTGTCAATCATACAATTGGATGCTTTGCCCAGTTATTTTTTAGATGAAGACTCAAAGTACTAAGTATATAGTCATTATATACACTAAATATACACAGTAAATGATTAGGCTATTTAAATGTCACAGGTGATGGCACTTGGACTTTTGGATTTGATGTTGTAAGAAGTGAATTTATATCTTGACTCTAAGGTATTAATAGTTGTTTACTATTGAGTAATTTACTTATCCTCTTCATCTCTGAAAGGGAATTAATAATTATACTTAACTCGCAGTGTTTTTGGAAGTAAATCAGATGAAATATCTTGTGATATGTAAAGCCCTATTAAATCTTAATTACTATTGTCATGAAAAAAATAAAATGAAGGTATTTTTTTAAATAATCAAGTCAAGATTAGAGGTAATGGAATAATAAATAATACAAAAGTTTCATTATGAATTCTATAAAAATTGCCCACGATATTCACCCTTTCTGCATTATACTAGTTAACAAATAGGCATTCCCTTCCTTGTCATGAAGACTGGTTAACAGTAATTTATAGCTCAAATAATTCTTTAACTTCCCTGCTATTATTTATCATGTGTATTACTTTGTGCACTTTTACTACCAAAAATAAACATGTCAAACATCCAGTAATATTACCTTGCCTATGGTTGTTTTTTATAAAAATGTTCCCAGTAGGTTTTATCATATAGCTGTCACGTCTATGATACAAATAGTATCTAAAAATGAGCCTTTCAGAACCATGATTGTGCTTCACTGATTACAGCAACCTTTTCTATTTTAGGCAAGAAAAATTCATGCCCCAAAGCAAAGGAATCAGGGCCAGACACAGGAACAGGGCATTCAAAGTTAGCACTATATAGAAGATCTGGGTTTTGCTCATCCCATGGAAATTGTCTTACAAGGAAGATATTCTTCTGATTTTTTAATATGGCAAAGGAGAAATCAACCTTAAAAGGATAGAAAAGTTCTATTTAAGGCTTTTCCCTTGGATTCCACAGCAGCTTTTCCCAAAACGTACTCCAACACAAAATAGTTCCAAGAGCTCTTCATAGGTGAACAAAATAGTAGAGGGTTCTGTTTTCAAAGATCCAGCACTCTCAGGAATTCACCCCAACTATTAGCATTTTTAAGGCTCTGCAACATCCTACTGCAACAAAAATCATTCAACATTATTTACACAGCATTCCTAAATGCACTTGACCACAGAATGCTTTTATTACTTAAAATTGACCATGAACATATTTTTGGATATCTATATTACTAAAAATCATACATGGAATATGAAAAAGAAAACAAATGACCTCCAAAGTAAGCAAGCCAGAAATGCAGTGTGCAGAATTTGATAGGCAAAGCTTCAAGGATCTAAGACCCAAAAGACTCAGATTTCAGAAGACATTCCAATTTTCAGAGTTTTTCAAAACAAAATCTATCTCCTCAGATAAAAAATATTCCATCAGGGAGAAGCACACACGTGCACATAAACAATCTAGACTAGAAATCACAGTCAAAATAATCTCTAATAACTGTACCCTCAATCACTGGCAAAGAAGGCTATGGCAATTATCTAAGAGACCCTTTAAAAAGATGGCATGTGAGGTCAAATTCATGTTCAATTATTTACTAATGTTTCACTGACTTATGTAACCTAGGTGCAGAATAACAATATTTCTGTCAATCTTTTTACCACTTTCCAGATCAAGAAAGAATTGAAAATATGCATCACATTAAGTATACCTGTCCATGTTTGACTGCCTACCAGCTACTCTCCTCTTCTCTCTTGAAACAGCTCGATCCTCTCTTATATCCCAATTCTATATTCCTTACAAAGAAGGGATTAAATAAGACGCTTGTCAATACCCAGTGCACTCAGCAGTGAGTAAAATATGCTGGTGATTCTGCTCAGACAGACTTTATATCTAGCTCTACCAACTGGATTACCATCATATTCCTTCAAATCTTAAAGTGAATTCCCATCTTAGATCACAGTACTTGTTACTGCATCCTTACTCTGTCCCTTGAGCCTAAATCTTTTTCCTGCAAGCAGATATATGCCAGTATCTCTAGAACCTCAGCTGAAGCAAAAGCTTACTCACAAGTGCTGCAGTGAAAGCTTAGGTTCTAGAACTGGGAGTAATGTCAAAGCAGGCCCAGCTATTAATACAAGGCTGATGTGGTTCTTATCCACTGAAATACTGAACTAGGGTTCCTTAAATCACAACACATACGGAAATAGTCTCAGAATCTTACTCAGTGCTAAACCTACAGGCAGGGATAATGGGATCTCTTTGAAGGCAGCTGGTTCAAAGGGTAAAAAGCGGGTAGATATCTACCTTTCTACTTCCCTATAAGCTGCTAACCTGAAAACTCTTGCCCCTGCCTGCAACTGTGAGCCCAGTCCAATGGCAGAAATGAGGGGTGGAAAAATAAGTAGATGAATCAGACAATTCAGTCACTTACTATAAGTGCCCACATTTCCAATAAAATAAAATGGAAAATCTGTTCGGCTATTTGGCTGCTGTTCAGTTGATGCCCAAGTTTATGTGCCTGAGCTTATTTTCATGCCAGGATTAGCAGAAATCTACAATCCAATTTCTATTATTATTTGTATGGTACAATAATACATTTATGGTTTTAGATTAATCATCTCATAAATGCTAAATTTTATAACATGTCTATAAAAGTTCCTTTGGAACATCCTAATTTTGTCTTTCAAAGCATTTTGTGGCAAAATTCTAGTTTTAAAATGTGTTTTAGAAATTTAACAGAAATAAGAAATTTTTGAATGTTTAAAGTCTCTGAGTAGGAAATGACTATAAATTAGAGGAATAAAATGAGACTGAAAACAGCATTGCTGGTCATCAATCTGCCACATTTCTTATTTGCTCCTACTTGCTGAATATTATATTATGCTGAGGGTGACACTTCGGCTCCTTCCTGTGAACATGTTCTGCTGAAAGTGCTACCAAAAAAGGATAATGTTCTAAAGGAGCTGACAGTTTATGTGAAAACTTTAACCTACTTATAATTATAGTTGTTTACATTTGGTTGTTCAAGAACAATAACTTTATTATTTTTTTCAGTAGTTCCATTCCTATTCGAGTCATGCAGTGCTTAGCCCCGACTTGGTAAGCTAAGATTTCAATTTCCTCTTTGACAATCACAAGGACTTCCACAGTTCTTTAGAGATACGTGTCTTGATCCCGAACCCTAGACCAAAGTCCAGGGAGCTGAATAACCAGTTGATGTCTACATTTATGGCCTTTAGACGATAATCTGTTTCCAAATATCCTTAGTATCATTTTCTACACACTATCAAGCAAAATGATTTCAAACTCACATTCTGTGGCATTCTTTCTTCTTGCCTATTACTCATTACTGCTCACTGCTGGATTCTCAGATGCAGACAGAATACTTTTCTCCTTCTCTTGTGGATAGGGATTGTTTTATCACCTGGTTTGACTTTTGTGGAATCTGTTCTGGCCATGCATTCTTTAGCCCACTTTTAAGCTGCAAAAAAAAAAAAAAAAACACCCTTAGTTATAATGAGAAATAAGACCAATGTGTAATGTTTGAGGTAAGGAGACTTCATGAATTTATTAATTTTGGAAAAGTATATAAAGAAGACTGAAAGAATCTACTCTTTATTATTTCATTCATCCAACATATAGGTATTAAATATCCTATGCCAGTCAAAATGGCAGCACTAAAGATACAATGGTGAATAAAACAGGCATGCTGTCTGACCTCAAGATGCTTACAGCCTCATTTGAATCTGTCATGTAGCTCCTCTTCAATAAGCTGGGTCAACTTGGACAACTCACCTAATGGCTTAAGCCCTCATTTCCTTTTTTTTTCTTAATCTGACAAAATGAACAGGTAAAATTACATGGTACCAAAGATTTTTTTTTTCTTTTGAGATTGAGTCTCCTTGTGTTGCCCAGGCTGGTCTCTAACTCCTGAGCTCAAGCAATCCTCCCACCCCAGTCTCTGTGTGTAGTTAGGATCACAGGTGTGCACCAGCATACCCGGCTATGATTTTTTAGGCATAATGTTCTCAGAAAATTGACTCTATCACAATCACAGTGAATGATCTGAATAGTAGATCTTTCCACATATATCTTGCCAATTAGCCCAAAGCAGCTTTGGTTCTCATTAAACAATCAGTACTTCCTCAAACATGGATATAAAAGAAAAGTTTCTTCAATCATAACGGGAAAATAACAGCACTGGCAAACCAAAAGAAATAAAATTCTTTTAATTTCACTTATAATTGTATCTGAATGCTTTACTTCTGATTAAATAAAAAGTTTAACATGTTACCTTTTATCTAAGCCATGAAATTAGGAGCCAAACAGTGTTTGATCCCAACTTCATGTGATTTTTCTGTATTTTGCCAGTTGAGAATCATATTTTGAAAGTAGGTCAATTCTTCCAGACCTTCCTCACATTGCATAACTATATTTTCATCTATTTAGATAGGCTTGCACAACAGTGCACTCTTCAAAGATACATGTTTTAAAGCTATTTTCACAGAGATGTTATTATGAATACCTGAGGGAGATATAGTCCCTACTTGGTACATAATAGCTAAACATTTTTGCCATGTTCTGGCCTCCAAGCAGTTACTGCTGAATATCCCCAAAGAGTTAGAAATAGAAACAACCTGACAATCAGTATAATTACTAATCTTACAGACATATGTAATCCGGGGAAGGTCTCTGGATTCTGAAAAGATAAATTGAGGATAAGTGCAAATGTCAAAGCTTGGAGCACGTGAAAAGGAAAAATAAAAAATATGATAAATACCAGGAGTCTTAAGAGCAATAGTCCTCTGGGAAAACCATTCATGCTCTTTTCCAAAAAAGACAGTTATTAGTGCTCTTGTAGTCTGCATTAAAACCTGGAAAATCAGTGATGTTTATATCAGAGGGCACATGAGAGAAGTTGACAAGTAAAGAGTCACTTTTAATGTGCACTGATTAGAGCCTAGCACACTCAAAAGACCACAGTAAATACTGAATAAATACCTGTTGGATGGTCATGAGAATCTCAGGAGGAACTGCAAGTGTAGTGGAGAAGTCACCTTAGCTTTTAAAACGGTGGGATCGAGGTACCCAAATGGAAATGTGAAATATCCAGTTGGTTTTACAGTGGAGCATGGGGAGGCCTAAGCCAGAGATATATGTTCAGGAATACTACTAAGAGCACTTGAAGATACTCCCAACACTTACCCTTATTAACTGCCCTGAGAGACTAGGGTTGGACCATAAGATAAATGGATGATTAAAAAGAAACTGATAAAGCTCTGTAGATTCGAAAGGCACTGAGTGGAGTCATTAGGACAGAGAGTAGCAGGGATACACTCAGGTAACTGGAAGTGGGTGTTAGGTACCCTAGATTCTGATGAGGATAGGTGGACATGGTGATAGAATTCCAAAGCCAACAAAGATAACAAATTTTTTAAAAATTTTGCCTAACCATTCTGTAGAGAACACAGTCTCCACAACCATAATGTTTCAAGACTCTCAAAACGTGAGACAGGATTAAAAAGGAAGCAGAAGCATGAATCAATTCCTTAAGTGTTCTTTAATTTCTAATGAAATTAGGCTTGATCCATTTAATTATAATTTTAATTATAAGTATTTGTTATTATCCATATAATGGACTGAATCCCAGAGATTACAGCTATATGAAGCCAAGAAACTTGTCTCTATTACTCACTCACCATTGTACACTTAGAGCTAGCCCAGCACATGGTATATGGACGACACACATAAGACTTGCTTCAATGAATGAATGAATGGCTTGATTTCTTATCAAGTTTGGAGAGAAATATATAGGGTAACCTGCTAAACTGATGTATTATATGTACTCACACCAAAGCCTGGGTAATTTGAAGTCCTCAGTATTCTCTTGTTCTAAATTGGATTTGGCTCTATCCTACTGAAGATATTTTCAAAGATTAAAAATGTTAATGAGTGAGTATTTTAGAGCTTTCCCTTTTTAAAGAAATTCCATGTCTTATCTGACTTCTGATCTTAGAAATATTTAAATGATGAAACACAAAAGGTAAAAGGTGACATAATTAATGATTCATTATTTCTACTCCCACGTGGAACATTTTATTCATGATTTAATTTCATTTGAACAGAGTTCTTCGTTGCTTTTGCCATAGCAATGCCTTGCTTTCATGTAGGAAATATAAACCCTCAGTTAGAAATGAAATACATATATAAGAATTACATCAAATACTCTTTTTCATTTCTCAATTAAAGTCGCTTTGACAGCAATTTTTTTATTTCAGCATATTATGGAGGCACAAATGTTTAAGTTATATACATTGCCTTTGCCCCACCAGAGTCAGAGCTTCAAGCGTGTCCATCCCCCAGACAGTGTGCACCGCACCCATTAGGTGTGAATATACTCATCCCCTCCTCCCCCTCCCATCTGCCCAACACCCAATGAATGTTATTACTATATGTGCACTGAAATGTTTGATAGCAAATTTTGGAATGGTTTCAATCTCCAGCCTATTGGAGCAAACTATTATGTGGTATCTCCTGAGAACCTTTGTTTCGGGGATTTCTTCCCTCTAGTGGTAGGGAAAAAAAATGATTTTTTAAAAAAATTTTATTTTTTCAGCTAAATATTTTGCTTTTGATACCATGGTCCTTTTAGGTAGGATCACCTTTACTTTACTGACCAAATTTGGTTTAAGTATAATATAATATTTATCTAAAAGAGTTTTGTATTTATTTCTGGATATTTCAGGACATTCCTCATGCATAATATATATAAACAGAAAAAAAATTACAGCAAAACAGTTTTCTGTTTTGGCTTTTTCTAACTACCTAATTGATTCACTTGCTGTTACTATATTTCCTGCTTTTTAGAATTTATTTCTGTCCCTATCTATGGTGGATTAAGGTTGGCTGCAATTTTTTTTTATCATTCTCTCCATTGAGAAGTAAACTTTATTTCCTTTCTGAATCTGGCTGGCCCTGGAAGGGCTTATCAGCAGAGTGTGATGTAAATGATACTGAGACAGCTCTAAGCCTATCTTTTAAAGGGTGGAAGATTCTATTTCTTTCTGCTCAGTATGCTCACTCCTGGAACACTCCATCTCAATATATAGTTACCAAAATATGTAAGTGCTCCAGTTCAGAGCTCCAGGTGAGCACTCATCCAGCATTAACTTCCAGGCACATGAGTAAGAAATCTTGAACACTGTGTTCCAATAGACTCCTCAGATGACTGCATTCCAGTCAATCTCATGTAGAGCAGAAGAATCACCTTGCTGAGCCTAGGCAACCCACATAACCATGAAAAATAACACAATGGTTGTTGTCTGAATTCATTAAATTTTGAGATGCTTGTTATGCAGCAACAGATAACTAAGACACTATATCTAATGAAAGGCCTGGCCCTTTTCATCTTGTTTCTGTTTCTAGTCCTAGCTTTGCAAATTTACTAAATTTATTTATTTTAAAAATATTTACTTAGAAATCTAGGGTCTTGAACAAAAATGTCAAAAGTTACATTTATACCTTTTCCTAGAACTCTCAGCTTGGTTGGAGTTATGTAGAATCAGTACATGAGGCTAGAAAAACCATGGAGGGGAAATGTGTAAGGCTAGGACTAGAAACAGAAACAAAGAATTCTTCATGAAAAAGTAAACACTTGAGCAGGATATCTTGAAGATTAGCTGAATAGGCAGTATTAGTTACTCAATGACTATTATTGAGTCCATTGGCTAGGCACATACAGAAGTGATCACTAAAATTATGGGAATAAAAGCAAACAAAGCTGACTATATTCAGAGAGGAGTGTGGGGAAATGGTTAAGAGGAGGAAGAAAAGCCAGAAAAGAATCAAGTAGTGGTTAAATGTTGCAAGAGGACCAAGGGGTACACAAACTTGGAAAATGACCTTTGAAAAATCAGTATCACTAGAGGAAAAAGCTAAATTTCTAAGTGGGAGCTCTACAACTGGGGATACACATAAGCATAGTAATTAATAATGCAACTTTAGCAACAATTACAACTGGAATCATTAAGTTATTAACTATTACTGTATTCTTGATGCCATCCAGAAATAGCCTAAGATCCTGATAAAAACACTGCTTCATCATGCCATCTTATCTTTTATTTATTTGGAATGACCCCAATTCCTTACTAAAGTTATCTCTAGTGAAATGAAAACAGAAGTGTTTTTTTTTAACCTACAGTAATCAAAACAAATAACCAGAGATGCCCACAGGACAGGCAGGAAGAGCCAGCTCTGGGCTGGAGACAGGTCTGGACCCCAGCTGGATGGAGCACCACAGAAGAGAAGCACGCTGGGGAGAAACTACAGAGGGTGACAGTCAGGGATGGCGGGGGACAAGGCACTGTGATGGGGCCTGAGGAAGGACCAGGGGAGCAGGAGGATACCCAGGAAAGGACCTCGGGACACACAGGGAAGCTGAGACAGGAGAGTGCCCAAGGCTGTGATCAACTGCAGAGGCAAGTCAGATAGGGACTGGGAAGATTTAGCCACACAGAGGTCACCAGTGACCATTTAGGAAGAAGTGAGTCTTGTATGCGCTGGTAGTCCCAGCTATTCGGAAGGCTGAGGCAGGAGGATGGCTTGAGCCCAGGAGTTCAAGGCCAGCCTTGGCCACATAGCAAGTTCTTGTCTCTAAAAAAAAAAGAAAAATATTTTTTTTTGCAAGAAGAAGTGACTGGGAAAGGAGGTAACTGACACAGTGTGCATGACTGACTTGAGAAATTAGCTGGTGCAGAAAAGGGAGAAAAGCTGCTGGAGGAGAAGCAGAGGTGAAGGAGGTGTCCTCCCTCCCTCCTTTCTTCCTTCTTCTCCTCCCTTTCCTTTTTCTTTTCCTGCCTCCCTTCCTTCCTTCCTTTTTCTTTCCTGATTAGAGAGCTAAGGATGTTTAAATGCTAAGAAGAAACCACAGTGAAGAAGAGCTTTTGGGTGGGATATTCCTTTTGGGGCACATATGGATACTCTGGGCTGTGCTTGAGGTTGTCGGAGGGGAACAGAGTGAGCCACAATCCCCAAGGCAGACAGGACACATGTGTCACCATAATCCCCTTTACAGAGAGGGGATGTAGGTGTACAGAGTAACCTGCCTCAGGTCATATGGATACTGAGGTATTATAGCCCAGGCCCAGAACACACATCTCCCAGTTCCTGGTCCTGGGCCCTTCTAGTACAGGGAGGGGTAGGGTACGAGGGGCAGCTCTGACACCGCCATGGCAGGTGGGAAGCACTATGGGTACGTAGAAGTGGGGACCTGGAATGCAATCCCCACACAGCCCATGGAAGAACCCTCCCTCATGACTTTAGAATGTTTCACTGGACATCTCAGAGGTGAAAAGTACATTTATAATTATCTTTGTCTATAACCTAACTCCCTTTCTGAAATAAGCACAGGGGATTTTTGCATGGTTTTAATAACACATGCTGAATTGTCCAGGAATGCCATTAGCCTGCAATGTGAGGGGATACTGTACTTATGTTCTTTGGATCTTTACCAAGAATGATTCGTCATTTTGGAAAATCACATCAACCCCAGCAGCACCTCCCCTGGTATTTGAGTCACCCACACAATACACCTGGATCTTGAGGGTATTTGTGGCTATTACACTCTCAAAGAGTCTATGTAAAGGTTCAAGCATCTGACTGCATCCTTCTGTCTTCTGTGTGCTCATGCCAAGCAATATATTGTTCGGACTCAGAAACGAATACCTCAAAGTCTCTTTGACCTTCTCCCTCCCCCCACCACAGATTCTCTCAAAGCCAGGATCAAGTTCCCTGAAGTTCCTTTATCTGCCTAAGATCCAGACCCACTGGGGAGAACAATTGTTTTTTCTTCCCTGCCCTATAAGAATGTAACCACACCTGAAACCCACTCCCAAACACAGCTTTTACAAGTTAATCTCTGTTCCTGGATCCATTCATGCTCCCTAGTAATACTTTATTGCCCCAGAACAGAATTCTTCTTCTTCCCTCTCCCATAATCTGTTTTGCCAGGATGGTATATAAGCTTCTGAACCCTGTTGAGGGGTGGGCAATCACTCTATGATTCTCCCTGTGCACATGTTAAATCAATTTGAATGCCTTTTTCTCCAATTAAAAAATACTCTTTTAAATATGTAGCCAAGGAAGTAGGATTTTAAAAAACAAATAAATTATCACTGAAATCTCTCTTTCTTTAGAAGGTAACATCATGGAGTAAGATATTAAGAAAGGAAACTATGACATGCAACATTTGATAACTCAAAGTACCAAGCACCAAGTTTGGTAGAATAAATGCATTTTAGAGATGGAGAATGTGAGAAACTGAGATATTTGGGTAGACCTGTTCACTTAGCATGATAAGCCCAATTGGTGGTGACCTTGAGAGCTTTCATAAAGGTTTTATAGTGATATAAATTAGGAGCACAAGATGGAGAAAACAAAGATTTATCTGTATTAGTTAAAAAAAAATGTCTCAACAGGAGGAGAATCCAAGGGGACAAAAAGGTCCAGAGAGAAGACTTGTATCACATAATTAGCTTTCTGGGTTTTAAGACTTGATGATGGAAAAGAAGTTTTGGCTGAATATATTAATATAAAAGTCATCAATGTAAAAATGATAGTTTAAGGACTGGGAGTAGGTGAATATATCCAGGGATAACCTGTAGCAGGAGAAAAGAAATGGTAGAGGAAAGTATTTTATCCAATACATGTCTGAATGCTTTAGTAGGGATGGAAAATAGAATTTGTCTTAATACAGAATATGATTCACTCACGACCAAAGAGGTAATGAATACAAACTATTCATATAAAATAATTTAGATTCATGCAAATATTTTCCCAACTTACAGCACAAATAGTCCATACTTTATCTCTGCAAACAAAACTGAACATAGCTAGAGGGGAAGTAGTAAGGCAGTGCATCTAAGATATTTTTGAGTGTATGAATGGGAAAATGTTAAATTTTCTCTGTAATCCAGAAGACTACATGATCAAGACTGTTTGTCAAAATGTTCTTCCTTCTCCATTGGTCACTTCTCCTAAAAAGGTCTCTCAACAACTGAACCGTATAGTCAGTCCCTCCTTCTCTTTACAAGTTTTTTATTCTATCCAGCTACTAACCATTATGCCAAGGTTCTAAGAGATACAACAAAATAAATATTTCACCCAAACACACCTCCTCCATATCTTATTACACTCTATCCTGAATCCCTGCTGTGCTGAGCTCATGTTCAGCTCATGACTGTGTAATGGACCTTTTTACCCATCTTAACTTTGCAATCTCTCCTGTGAGCTCAGCTCTGGCTCTTCTGATTCTATGGAATGAAAGATCTTACCAAAGCAGAAACTTTCTACCTCCCAAGCCTAAAACATGCCTTCCCTAGTCTTATCCTCTGCTGTACTGCTCTAATAAAAGTGAAAGGCATTATTTCATAACCCCCATTCCATAAACAACATGTTTTAGACTCTACAGTTTCAAGATATTTAGTGGGGAGCTAGGGGATATTTGGGGCAGGGTTTGGGTGAAGAAGGATGTCAATAATTCTCTAATAAGCAGTTTTGTCTTCTCGATGAATGCCTTTATTTCTATAGTAGTTGTTTATTCCTATATATTTGGTGCCTGATAATGCATGTGGCAGACATTATTGGATGCCTAAGCAAGTGGATCCCCTCACCTCACTCTTCGTTAGTGGCAGACCCCTGTTTTGATGTTTGCCTACCACAAGGCTTATGTTCACAGAAGGTGTCAGAATCCCTAATCTCAAAAGGGTGAGTCTGGTCCAAGCCAATGGAATCATGGAAATCCTAATTTCCTTGTCAGTGATTGGCTTAGGAAGAGTCTTGGCCTCCAATTCCAGAGAATGAGAAATGAGGGGAAGGCTGACTGGTGAATGAGCCCTGACTTCTGAGACAGAATTTTTGCTCTTAAAAGAAACACAGAAGAACAAAAAGTTAGTTTCCGGTGTCTGGATGTTTGTTTGGTGAAGATGTGATTGTTGAAACTGTTACAGCTGTCTTAAGACCATGAGAGGTGCTAAAGGAGAGCTGTTAAGGATAAAATTGATTAAGGATATAAATAAGCTACCATGTCTCAGGCCATGTATGAGATTATAAATCTTACTTATTTTTTTGACCTCAAACTAAGATTTTCATTACATTTAGCCAAAAGCATACCAGCCAAAAAATACAGGGCCCTACTGAGTTGAGTGGAGTAGGGAGAGGCTAAGGGTCAAACATTGAGTTCCAGCCACTTGAGGGTGAAGAGTCAATGAAAAGAACACCATTCGGGGGCTTCCTTCAGGATGAAGGAACCTGAAAAAAAAAAAAAAGATAAAAGGAAGATTATTAGGACCTCACGTGGTCCAGTTTCCATTCAGTGTCACATTAAATAAAGACAATAGTCTGATAAAAAAAAATCACAAATCAAATAATTCAATTTTTTTGTTTATCAAAAACACCTAAAGTTTGAGGTAAAATTAGTATATTTCTAATTTACAGAAAAAAGTTAAAAAATATAAAATCCTCTATTTCTGTGACTTCAACATTATTCATAGAAATGTCAGCTGCTTTCCCAAACCTCTATCTCCTCCAGTTTTAAATCTAATCTACATCTGTTCACAGCCACAGGCGAAGTCCCTTAAAATGTTTCTCTTTCTTTTCTTCCTTGCATCAGGGTAAGTATATCTTGTGAATTTCGGAAGCAAGTTCCCCATCCTGGCTTTTCCCAAGCCTGTTGCTCTCTGCTATTACCGCGATTCTGTGGCACAAAACTTCAAGAACTGATCTGGCAAAGTCAGATTTTTCTTAGGGTCCAGGAACACAAGACTGTGAACACTCACACCTCATATATTACTATTTTTTGTTCTCAAAAATTCACAACTCCAGACTGTGGAAAACTCTAGAGGACAAATGACCTGTTTTTTTCACCAAACAAGGTGCAAAGGGGTAGGGAGGGAGATGACAGAGAGGAAGGAAAAGTCTGCAAATGGAGAAAGACTAAAGAAACGTATCAATCACTCATAAAGAACAGATCTTATCTTGATTTTGATTCCACTTCTCCCCCGACCAAACACACAGACACACACACAGACAACCATATTTGTAACATATATGAAACCATCAGAAATTAGAACACTGACAGATAAGAAAATATTGTTAATTTTTTTATAATGATATTGTGGATATGTGTTTTTAAAGTTACTAACTTTTGCACATCTAATTACATGGTCAGGCATTTGCTTCAAAATAGTATGGGAGGAGTGGAAGCAGCCACATTAATCATTACTGGAGTGGTAAATGAGTACATAAAAGTTTATTATAGTCCTCTATGTCTTTTTCTGTTTTTGCTTCAATTGCTCTATAGTAAAAGATAGATAGAAAAATAGATGAGCGAACATAAGAGAATCTTACAGGAATAGATGATAGATGAACCTGAAAACATACCACTGGTAGGTGACTTGGTAAAAGCTGCTTGCCTAAGCATTGGATAATAATCATAGACACTCTGTGGTTTCTGAGAGTCTAAATAGTGTCATGCACATCAATGATTCACCTGCATGATTCCTTACAGGTATTAGAACCTGCATTTTAGGCCCGCCTGAATGGCACTTCTGAAGGGCACCATGACTTTTCCAGATTTGGTCAACATCCAACTATCTACTTTTTATATCCACACAAGAAAATTCCTAACTACAGCTTTTATTGACACATTGGCTTGAAATAGCATGGTAAATCAAGGTGAAATCTTTAGATAAATCTGCAGCAATTTTATTTTAGCCATCAATGCCATATGCCATTGTGTAAAAGGGTTTTATTAAATCTACCTTTTCTGTCTTCCATAATGTGTGTATTCAGATTTTCATCTCTTCTCTATATTTAGTAAGATCTGTACATAATAAGGAGGCCATAGGCCAAATTGTATTAGAACATCTCATTTGAAGTCTCAGAAAATGTAAAATTATTTTTTCATTCGTTATGACTCACTCTTTTATGAAAGACCTCAAGTTCAGATTCTAATATCTTCAAATATTCACTCAGTTTTATTAAACTGAATTTGTTAACTTCATTTCTAATGGCTTTGATGCAAGGCTTTTTCATAACTCATTTTCATTTATACAGTACAGTACCAATTTCCAACACTGTAGAACTGATTGTGGACTTTAATTACCAAATCTTAAATAACTCTCAAACTCACAATAAATGTGTTTTCTTTTAACTTGGAGTCACCCTTCTACAAACTTTTCCACCTGAAAAAATGTAATTTTTTACTTATTCTACTTTGTTATTCTCCAGAACATGTAGGAAGTTCAGGCTGCAGGATAAGAGATTCAAGTTTAGGAAGTGTATTATCTCAAATCCTACAACACAAATGGATTCCTGGAAAACACTGACATATAGTACAATATGGTGGGAGAAATGGACCAGTTCTATATCTTACATAGAGGGCATTTGTCTTTTTCTTCCTTGTCTAATATCTTAACCTCTCTTCTGTGTTTGGGAAATTCCATGAACATGAATTTTGGTAGGAAGTAGAGTCCATCTTCCACTAACAAAGCCACTAACAAAGGCCCGTGGTGGTTTTCCAAGCCCCTGAGACAGCTACTGTGCAGACATGTGTGATCCAGGCTCAATCAAATGTACCTGCCATCAATTTGGAGTCTGAAGCTAATGACATAGAGAAGCAGTGATACTATGGAATTACTTCTGTTGCAGAAGCAGCAGCCTCAGCATCAGGTGTCCAGAGGTAGGATTAACATTGTTGCCATGGTAACAGCTGGTGCCTGTGTCAGTGCGGGTGTAAACTGCAGCATTCCTGTTTAGTGGCAACATTACTATTCTCACTGGACTGCTTCTCAGAATGAGATTTGTCTGTTTTGTTTTGTTTTTTGATTCTGGCTGCATAGTCACCTTTCATACTTGCCCATTTTCTGAGTGGTTCCTTATCTCTCCCAAAATTCTATAAGTTACGCAATATCTGCTCAATAAGTTGTTTTGAATATTAATTCATCCAAAGTTAGCTTTTGTTGCTGGCAAGGAGAGACCCTGACTTTATAGAAAATGGTACCAGGAGTAACTTTAGCACAGAATCTCTGGGAAATCTGGGAGGTGGGGAACATCAAGTCACTCTAAAGGATAGGAAACTGGTAGCCCATGGCCTGATAGCAAAACAGTTAATGAAATAATCCCCTGAGTTCCTTTGGAATGAACCACCCACCAAATGCAAGATTTTGGAAGTCTGTGTCACCAATGGCATATGAAGGACATGAGATATTGAATGACTATAGGGTCAGGTGGGGTGAGAGCTTTTAATAGCACTTGTCAGCTGAAAGACCAAATCAGACACTCAAGCCCCAAATTCCTGTCTCAAGGCATGAACACATGTCCCTAGTTCTGGCACATCATCATCTCCTCCTCCTCCACCCACAGCTCTGTGGCTTAGAGACGGCTCTGCTCATTATGCTGGTGTCAGCTGGAAGTGCACTGCTGCAGTCACCCCCTGACTTGAAAGGCAGTGCATAAAGTCTCATCAGTGGGCAAAATCTTGGAAAGCAGATGTCGCTATCCTCTTTGCCTAAAAGGACAGGTGGCCTAAAATCAAGATCTACACCAATTTGTGAAGAGCTAATGGTTTGACTTGACAGTCAGGAGTGTGTGGGGGTGGAAGGGAACAAAGAGGATTTGTGACAAACAAGTTTAGGGAAAAGTTATGGACACACCAAGCATATGAAGATACGTGCTTGTCCTATGAATGCCCACCAGAGGCCTCCACTCTCAAAAAGGTGTTTCCCAATTAGGAGGAAAGATGGATTACTCTGAATCCTTCCTCCGTAGCCCCAGTGTTTGCTCAGTGGGCTTATACGTCAAGTAACTGGAGTAGTTGTGTCTGTTATTTATCGCTCCAGACCTCAGTGGCTTAAAACTAAGGTCTAGGGAAGCCCTAAGAGAATCACAGCATATATCTTTGCTATGCTGTTTCAGGGTCCTTCCTTCTGGGTATCAGGACTTTCCTTTGGTCCGTAGGTCCCAGGTCCAATGCTAGCTCAGGTCTAGGCAAGGTATTGTAATTTTTGTGGGAGGCAACTGCCCTCAGCCTCCCGATCATTCATTCTTGATTTCTTTTAATTACACAGTATGAGTAGTACCTTTACTAGTTGACAATTTATTTTGCCCCTAATGACACCATGTTCTATTAAAGAGTTCCATAACTCTCTGAGAGTCAGGCCCCACTTCTCTGCCTTTCCAAATTTGCCACTCTTTAAAATGTGTTTACCTGACTTTTTGTTAAGTGCTTCCACTGGACCTTGTTATTTTGGTGGTCTTTGCATCCCACACTACAATAATGAGCAAGTTTTGTATGGGCAAGACTTGGCATTAAGCCTAGCCTACAGATGATGGCTACCCCCGAACTCTTTTTTTCTGTTTATTTCAGAGTATTGACGGGGTACAAATGTTTTGGTTACATCAATTGCCTTTGCACCACCCAACAAGTGTACCCATACTCGAGACAGCATGCACCACATCTGTTAGGTATGGATTTACTCATCTCCTCCTCCGCCCTCCCACCTGCCCAACACCCTATGAATGTTACTTCCCATATGTGCACACTAGTGCTGATCAATTAGCATCAATTTAATGGAGAGTGCATGTGGTGCTTGTTTTTCCATTCTTGTGATACTTCACTTAGAAGAATGGTCTCCAGTTTCATCTAGGTTAATACAAGAGGTATTAGTTCATCATTTTTTATTGCTGAGTAGTACTCCATGGTATACATATACCACATTTTGTTAATCCACTCCTGTATTGATGGGCACTTGGGTTGTTTCTACATCTTCGCAATTGTGAATTGTACTGCTACAAACATTTGAGTGCAGAATGTCTTTTTTTCCTTTGAGTAGATACCCAGTAATGGGATTGCCGGATCAAATGGTAGTTCTACTTTTAGTTCTTTGAGGTATCTCCATATTACTTTCCACAGAGTTTGTACTAGTTTGTAGTCTCACCAGCAGTGTATGAGTGTTCCTATCTCTCCACATCCATGCCAACATTTATTGTTTTGGGACTTTTTGATAAAAGCTATTCTCATTGGAGTTAAGTGATATCTCATTATTGTTTTGATTTGCAATTCCCTGATGATTAGAGATGTTGGGCATTCACTAGAGTGAATAGACAACCTACAGAATGGGAGATAATATATGCATGCTACTCATCCGATAAAGGGCTAATAACTAGAATCTATACAGAACTCAGGAAAATCAGCAAGAAAAAATCAAAAACCTCATTAAAAAGTGGCCAAAGAGCATGAACAGAAGCTTTTCAAAGGAAGATAGACTAATGGCCATACCCCTGAACTCTTTAATGATGTTGGTGCCCCTTGCACCGGTACCTTCTTCATTGTTCTGGTGCATGATAAATCCTCTGGGCTCTTCTATAAAACATAGTCACCTGGTGGGACATCAGGTTTGCATAACATATTCATAGTATATTCACCCTGCCATACTCACTTCTCTGAGCCTTTTAATCCCTCCTTATACCATCGGTCATGGAAATTCTGGCATTTGTTCTTCATGTGTAGTCTATGACTAGTAGCTGATTCCCACCATAGACTGACTAGAGGAATCCCATATGACTGGACTATTTCAAATAATTTTAACTAGCTATATGTGAGTTTGCAGATGATGTTATTTATTCAGGCAGCTGACAAAGTCTACTGTGCAAAGATATTTTCATAGGAGAGGTTCATAGTAAGGGCAATTATCCTGATCTTAGTGTAACCATGGAAGAACTTCACATTCAGGATTTAGACAGAGAGTTGAGGAGAGCATTTTAGTCAGTGGTACAGCAGTGGCTGAAGCCCAGCACAAAGAAATACTCCATGTTCAGTGCACTGCAAGGCATTTGATATTGAAGTTTTCTTTGCTTCAGAAATAAAGGCTTAGAGGGTGAAAATTACAAATGTAATTCCTTTGCATCATGAAAAATCAACCAGGAAGTATTAAGTAGCTACATTGCTTAAGTTGCAGCGTGTCTTTTGAATAATGCCAGCAGTCAATATAAATCAATGTGATCTCAGTGAAGGAATTGTCATTAGACTTTGGATTTGCTCGATGGTGTATTTTTAACCATGACTCTAAATCACTCATTATTACCTTTTCTTGTTTGTCAATTACTTTAGCATGTTCAACATCTAACCCCAAAAGATCTGTTAGGAGGAAAAAAGTGCTAGACCATTTTTTGTGTGCTTGACCCTGATTGTGCTTCAACTGAAGATTTGTCTCTCATTGACCTATCCTGGTGTCCTCAGGCCATTATTTCTTTCACTTTTGTATATTGTCTTTTCGCTCCAGGGGGCAGGATGTAGAATTCTCCCTTATTAATCATTCTATTGCTAGCTAATGTGTCTGCTCAGATTCACAGGAGGGCTCAAGCTGGTCACAGTGGTGAAGCAATGGCTTCTGGTGAATAATTTCAGGCTCCCTGGGAAGGCATTGCATGACCTTACATGCCATCTGCCGAGCCATCTGTGTCTTACTCTGGATCCTAAATAAAACCAATAGTCCCTGCTAACTTATTATATGTGCCATTCATTCAATAAGCATTTATTGAGTGCCTACTATGTGAAATGCCTACAAGGTGATGCAGGTAAAAAAGCTTCACAGAAGAGAGCAATATGAAAGCAACTAACTATGAAATAGTTTCATAAGTGATACAGAGATGTATGTGCAAATTCTAAGGGAAGAATTTACACATTGGGAAGAATGTGCATAAAGATTTTCTTCATGTTAAAGTGTACACATGCAAATAAGCATTTCATTCAGCCTTTCTAGTATCAATAAAAGGTAAAAACATATGTGTGTGTATATATATATATAACAATTAATGATAGTGCTATGGTGTTATAAATTGCCTTTAGTCAGGTAGTTATACTAGTCATAGAATGAATGAAGGTGGAACTGTTTTCAGCTTGTGAAGCATTACCTATTACTCATCCTTGAATGAGGAATGAGCAGACACCAGGGAGAATAAGATAGATGGACTTGGTAGGGGAGAGTGAGAATCTTAAGAGAAGTAATGCTTCTTGTTACACCAGCAGCCATTTGATTTTACTGCATGTTCTCTACTCCCATGTGTTAGGCTATATATATATATATAACTATATATATATATACATATATAGTTCCTGCTAGTTTGTAAACATGAGAAGAATGCTCTTGATGCACACTTTACTAGGATAATTATGCTTTAAACTGTTATATTTATGAAGTCTTGTATTTACAGAACTATCACTATGTGCCAGGCATCGTGGTGCATTTCAGAGGTAATCTCATTTTGTTCTTGACAGGACCTTTTTGATGGAGCTATTAGTATCCTCATGCAAATAAGTAAACTGAGACTCAGAGAGATTTAATAATGCGGCAATTGGGGACCCAACAGGAAACAGATGACATATTCAAAAGGGACAATTTTCAAAGGTGGAAATAGAAATAAGGAAAGCCACAAGGAATGGTGAAATGCATGGAGTCATTCCTAGGTCCACATCTAGTCTCAAAGGGGAAAAGGGAGAGATGGGTGTTACTAGAGCCACATGACAGCTGGAGGGAAGAAAGGACACCCTGAAAGAGTTGAGACTGCAGAGGGATGCAGCCACTGGCAGAACCACAGGGACGGAGGAAGCTTACTAGGGGAGCAAATACCCTCCCCTCTTCTCACCCCCATCTGCCAGTCTTCTGCAGATGCTTCCATTAACCAAACCCACCCAGGGACAGAAGGCAAGGGAGGCTAGGTGATGAACTCTGAAAGTTCGACATAGAGAGGGTGAGGGGTGGGGGAGCAAACAGAAATAAAACGGGCCAAGTAACTTGCCCAAATTTACTCAGTTAGTAAAAGGCAGTGCCAACTGATTCTCTAAACTGTTCTCTTCTACTTCAAAGATCACGTGGTTTCCAATGTGACAAGTCATTTTTCCATAAATCATGTTAATAACAATTTCAGAAATCACACACTCTATAAACCAAGATAATTAAAATAATAATAATAACCTTCCCTGTCTTCTACTGGCCCCAATGAAGCAAATAGCCACATTGTAAATGGCTTACGGAGACCAGCAGCCAATGGGAGCTGAGGACCTCAGTCCTACCACTGCAAGGAACTGTCGTTTTTCAACAGTCTGAGTGAGCTTGGAAGTGCATTCTTTCTATCTGGAGCTTCCAGCTGGGAATGCAGCCCAGCTGACAACTTTACTGTAGCCTTGTGAGACCTCAAATAAAGGATCCAGCTAAGTATGCCTGGACTTGTAACCCATGGAAACTGTGAGATAATAAGTCTGTGTGTAGTTTTTTTTTTTTTTATTTTAAATGATATCCTTTATAAAATCAAAATATTTTGGCTCATAAAAGAAAGAATTTTTTTCAATCAGAGCTATTCAAAGATTATCTTGGTAGATACTGACATCATTTAATGGAGGCATTCAAAGCCAGGAACCATTTAATAAAAAACTTTGTGAATTACTAGAAGAATGAATGACCATTTGCTATGGTCTGAAAGTTTGTGGCCCCCCCTGGCCCCCTCACCCGGCAAAGTTATATGTTGAAATCCCTATCCTCACAGTAACAGTATTAGGAGATGGGGCCTTTAAGAGGTGATTAGGTCATGAGGGCAGAGTTCTCATGAGTGGGGTTAGTGTCCTTACAAAGAGGCCCAAGAAAGACCCCTTGTTTCTTCCCCTATGTGAGGACACAGAGTCTATGTCTATAAATCAGAGAGTGGGTCCTTAACAGAAACTGAATTTTCTATTGCTTTGACGGTGAACTTCTCAGTCTCCAGAATGGTGAGAAACAAATTTCTGTCATTTATAAGCTACCCAGTTTATGGCATTTTGTTATAGTAGCCCAAATACACTAAGACAATATTTGTCAGTGTTCTTAAAGAAGAAAATTCCTGTGCTTATCAATTTTTTTCTTTTATTTGAAGAGCTCTGAGATTCCTTCTACCTCTATTCTATGATTCTATGATTCCATACACACACAATATATTCCTCAGACTTCTCAGTTATAAAAGAGCATTGCTTTAAGGAACTAGTTGTACAGGATGCTTAAGCATTTATATGACGAGAAATATTATATTCCTCAAAGATTTGAAGTCATCTTCCACTTTGGAAGATGGCCACTTTGTCTTGTTTTCAAACTTGTTGTCATTTAGTAATGCATATCCTTACATTTGAGAGTGTCCCTCTTAAATTTTAGAAAAGAGTACTGGCCTCCAGAAGGAAGAGCACTACACAGATTTAATAAGAATATAGTCTAATTATTTTTCTTTTTATAATACTATTTTTGAGGCCCAAGATTACATTAGCTCTTCATGTGAACTGCTATTCAGTTAATAATAGGTCAGTTGCAGAGCCCTGTGGCCTGACACCACACACCTTCCTAAGGTTGACTCAATTCCTTAATTATTTCATGCCTGCAATGTTCAAGGCACTTAGGGACATTTTTTACCAACTCTTCAAACTCTTCGTCATATAATATCTATCTCAGTGCTGCTCTATTTATGTATATTTATACTATCAAGCATCTTGTCACATGTCCTCTTGAAATCCGTTACACTATATTAATTTACCTTCCCTATAAATAGGCATTTTTGATAAATGAGGGAACAAAGTTTGGCAAATTTCAATGAAACTATATAAAATCTATTCATCTTTCATGATTCAGGAAAGTTATTCAATATAGTTGATTAGAACATTGAGATTAAATATACTCTCAAAATGATTATATATTTAAATCATTAATATTCTAAGGCATCCTTAGCTATAAAATTAAAAGGAATTATCATAGAAATATCCCCTTTAGTTTTTTTTTTAAAAATATAAATATAGGAAAAGTAAAAATAACTTAGCACATTAAAATGTAGCAGATATGGCATAAATGCAAAATGACAACAAAAATTCCTTTATTCCAGGGACTCCAATGTGAAAGCTATACCTTTAAATATAGAAAATGTTCACTTGATGATCATAATATATACAGCAAATTAAAGAAAAAGAACAGATAGCAGAGAGAATAAATAATTCGTTAACATTTTTAGGAAGGGAGTTACTAAAAGTTTTCTCGCTCCCAAATTGCTTTTTGAAGTGTACAGGTTGGATGTACTTGAGCAAACACTGGCAAAAGTCCAGGTTATTCTGGAAATTATATTGTAGTTAAATCCATGAGACCAGATGGTAGCTACCTGAAAATTTTAAATGAACCCAAGTATGAAATTGTTGAACTGTTATCCAAAATGCAAAAACCTTTCTTTATAAGTACGATGATACTAGAGAATGAGAATTTGCCAATGACACCCCAAATATGATAGGAGTCCCCAGGAGACCATGGAAAATATAGCCAAGAAGTCATTGTCAAAGGTTGGGCCACCACACATGTTAAAATTTCTAACATAAGACAACCTGATTTCTAAAGAGGACATCATGCTGGCCTAATGAGGACATGGAACGAATAAAGAAACAAATACATCCATTCCACAGTATTTACTGTGTCAGACACTGGGACAGGTGCTAGGAAAAAAGATATATTTCAAAATATTTCCAAACTTGGGGACTTCAATCTAATATCTGGGGAAAGAACGAAAATTGGCATGATTGTACATACATTTTTATAGATTTTTCAGAATTTATGTTTGTATTTCTTGCCACAGCTATGCCTCAGAGAATGGTGGAATCAGGACACATCACTCTGTGTACTTGTCTTTCACTTAATTATGGTCAAGTTAAACCTGTTGAAATTGAACAGGAAGGCAAGGATAGTCAAGGACTAAAAATAAAAACATTCAGTTGTAAGCAGAAGACTTAGTGGGAAAAGAGACTCAGGGAACAGTGAAGGAATAACACTAAATAAATGGCAGCGATCAGCTCAAAGGAGTGGTGTTATAGGGTAGGCGAGAAAATGAGCTGATCTTCCCTAGGTTCCTATCCTCCCTCTGTCCACACAGGCTAGAGATGTTTCTGAGCTGGCGGGATTCGTTTCTTCAATGATGGTGCCAACCATGAAGTCACGGGGACAATTTCTAAAGAGAACTCTGATATAAGTGAAACAAGCCAAGCATATGAGAAACTATGAATCCATTAGCTGGAAAATTGAAAACGCATTTATCTCTGAAAGCAAAAGGCCAACTGCATGCATAGAGAGCAGCGATATCCAAGCTGGTCTGCCCTACCCACCCACTGCACAGCCCACACACAGGCGGAGCTTAGGCATGGAATATTACATGAAATACCCAGTGCTTTTGTGCACTAGCTCTTGTTGGAGGCGTACAAATAATGCTGGCTAAAGGAACCAATCAGGCAGTAATATGATGCTTCCTTCTGATTCCATTTGGTATAAATTTATGAGGATTTTTAAGTGTATAGAATGTTCAAATATCCTATCTATCTTGAAATAGAAAAAGTGTGGTGGTCTGAGAGTTGCTTTAAATTGTGATTTGGGGATCTGCTGTGGGGTGTGTGTGTGTGTGTGTGTGTGTGTGACAGAGGGAGGGGGAGAGAGAGACAGAGACAGAGGGAGGAGGGGAGAGAGAGAGAGAGGGAGAGAATAAACAGACACAGAGGGTACCTGACACAGTGATTTGGATACAATGAACATTAAGAGGCTTTTGTTTTGATGCTGCAATTTTTAAGGATAAAAATCCAAACATTTTAGCACCACCAACAAATAACATAAGAGTTCACAACAATTCCATTCATTGTTTAACATGAAACTGTGCTTCTCATACAAAGTCTCATACACATTATAGCTGTCACTGGTCATTAGTGTGATCATTACCATCTTTAGTAAAATAAAAAGGGAAAGAATAAATAAACTACCGCCCAAATTAAGTTAGGTCTCCCTTTTATTCATTCTAATTGCATACTGTACTTTTACCTTTTAGCATTTATCATGATTGCGTTTAGTATTTATTTGTGAAATATCTATCTATGTCTCGTGTATTGACTTTAAAGCTCCAGTATGACCCAGGCTTGTTCACTGCCTTATCCTAGCACCTCGCACAGTGTCTGACATACAATAGGTCTTCAAATATTTGTGAATGAATGAATGCTAGGGTAAGTGTCAAAAGTTAGAGGTATCAGTGATGAACGGAAGGGAGGTCAGGGGTTATATACAGCTTAGGAAAAAAGTGAGAGAGACAGGGCTGGTTTCAAAGATCAGTGAGGAGTGGAGTTCAGTGACAGGGTGAGGGGTACCTGTTGTAAACATGACTTGATAACATGAAATAAAACTGAATACATACACATTTATTTTTAGAGTCATTTATTATTAGAATCAAAGGATATATTAAATCATATTTTTCATATACTCAGCCAAAATTTCTAATTTCTGTGTTGAAATGTGGGTAGCATTTTCTAGCAGTGATTAAATGAGGATGTTCACTTTGTGATCATTCATTGAGCTGTTCACTTCCAATATTTGCACTTGGTTTTATGTATGTTACACAAAATACAAATTTTACTTTACAAGATTTATTCAAATAAAAAACTTATTCAAATAAATTTTTTCAATACAAAATTTGAACAATGTTGACAATATTTAATTAACATGTACCCACATACAGCTAAGTGCTGACTTTTTATTCAAACTTAAGATTTCTAAAGAAACACTGTCCATCTTTGAATTTCACAGAATAGTGATGCTCTGATTGTTTTTTATTTTAATGTAATGTTTATTTTGCTTAAGAAAACATTCTTAAGAAATGTTCTTAAGAAATGTTCTGAAGAAAACATTGATCTTGCACTTTAAAGATTCTTCCAGCTGTAACACCGAATGGTCTTTCTTCCTAGATGTGGCACCGGCATGAAAAACAGGGCCCACACATCCATGAGGAGCAGTAAACACAGTGCCCAGGGCCCACAGTGCCTTTAGAGGGGCACAGACATATTTCATCTTTTAAAATTAAATCAGAAGGGAAAAAATGAATGTTTAGATTGAAGAAAATGTTTTAATATATTAACATATTTATATAACATAATATTGACATATTTGTCTTTATACCAGTTGAAAATATAACTTTTAATATTTTTTATGGAGAAAGAGACCACAATGGCCCACAGAAGTCATAATGTGATCCTGGGGATGAAATGCAGCCGATAGATCAAGCCCATTATCCAGAAGCAAGGTATGGTCTTGAAGACATGAAGTCCACCGGATCTTCTCCAGATTAGGCCACACACAAACTTAGCCTGAGCTTGCCATATATTTTCTTTTATAAAGCTATAAATCAGTCTTTTTATAAATGGTACATTTCAGTAAAGACTATGACTTCTACTTTGCTAAAATCTTTAAAGGCTTTTTAGAGCTAAAGACTAAACTATAAATCCCGATGTTGCAACACTGAAGGACACTTAGAAAATACATTAACCATAATTTTCATTTTGATTTACAGTATATAAATGTGAACTCCATACATGTGGCAGTTGTGATATCTCTCTCTTTCTTTCTCTCTCTCTTTCCTGTCTTATCCTACCTCCACTGGATGAAAAGTATGGTACCTATATATATTTTTTTTTTTGAAGAAAGCAGATTTTTTTATGAGGATTGGGAATTGCAATATTATCTTGTTTCTGCTAAAGATAAGATGATTTGCTTGCTTTGTGATACTGCAATATCAACATTAAAGGAATTCAATTCTTTTCAACATTATAACACTCATAAGGACTACAGATATTCTAAATTAGAGGGAGAGGCGCAAAAGATTGTATTGCAGAAATTAAAAGATGAAAAACAAAAGCAAAGACAATTCTTTCAAGCAGCGATAAGACCTGGACATAATGCCAATGAAGCAACCTATATGTTGTAATGGCCTACACAAGACAGGATGCAGCAGATTGTCAAGTGGAAGCCATAAATCATGAGCATAATAGAAAGATATTCTTCACCAGATATTCACTCAACCATTCAAAGATATATTAATATTTGCACTGCCCTCTGTATGCCAGGAATAGTTAAATCATAGGAATGAGAAGTTCTCAACACCTGGTTTATTTCTTTCTCTAATAATGTGCTAAAAGTAGAGCCCAATCAAAAGTCCTAGGAGATTCCACTCAATTGAGGGTAGAGACAGCTATTTTGAAAAGATGCAGAGTTCCTCAGTGACTGACAAATTAACAAGACATCCCATAGCTGAGGAAGATTTACTCACTATGGACAATTTGGATAGACTAAAATAATCATAAACTGTAGTAGCAGTGCCTGAGAACATTAGAGAATTGGCTGTCTGGTTAACATTGCCATAAGGATTTGGAATGAATAGATGGAAAATCTAGGACATGATATAATAATAAAATGAGCTCTAATAACTGTGACTGATGTTGCTTAATATATAATTACTGCAGATATGGTTCTTTTATCATTGAATTATAAACACATAATAAGAAATGTCTTTTTCATATAATGCAAGCATTCCATTCTTTCTCTCAAATGCAGGATACTCACTTTTACTTTAATCTTAATTTGGACCCCCAAAATTAATAATTGTGCACATGTATTTTATAAATTTATGAATGATTTATCCAGAATTGTCAATATCTCCAAACTTACAAGCCCAGAGGAGTCTATAGTCCCACCAAACCAAACATTGAAATGTATATTAATATCTATATCTATCTCATAATTACTATTTATAGTCCCTAAGGTCATTTTAATGATCTTAAACCTGTACTGATACTTGGAAATGCTGATTAACCTTCTCCAGACTCTCAAAGCATCTTCTGAATTTGGCTGCACATTTTTGCCTAATGGGACCAGTTTGAATTCTGTGAATCAAATTTTAATTAAAATAAGTTAACTTGACTGTAGGCTTTCTGATGTTTTTAGTTGCATCATTTTAATTATTCATATTAAATAAAGAGTTGAGTTGAGGGAAAACTAGTAAAGAAGACAGATTTTTTTTTGAATCAAATAGAAATATTGGGAGCAGGGGAAGTCAGAGGTAGCCAAAGCTAACGATGTCTAGTTAATTTTACTATAGATAAACAAACATGCTTTTAAACTAGACCTAAAAGTTGAGTGCTTGTTTCTTTTCTTAAAAAAGTGTTTCTTGAGCTTTTCTTCACTCTTCCTGTCCTAGCATCTTATAAAAACAGAAAGCAAAATGAAGCATTTAGTAATATATTCCAAGGCAGAGGCAGAAAAAGAGAGACTGTCTCAGCATCCCAGGAGATATTCTGAATGCCCAGTGTTAGAGGTTTGATTATATATACAGTCCATTAGCCAGATTCAATGATGCTCGTCCCATGCTACCTTTATCCAGTGTGGGACTGAATGGAACTAAATGACAGGAAACTGCACCAGAGGCTGAGAAGAAAAGGTAGAAATCTGGGGAAGAGAAACGAAACATTATTAGACAAAAGGGAGGTGGGGAGACAAGAGTCCAAAGAGATTGGTTCCCCAGGAGTCACAAGACAGATGGCCTGAAGAAGTATCCAGGACCTCTTCCAAAAGACCAGAATCTTCTGGTGAACTGAAAACAATCTGAAAAGAACAAAGGAGCTACTTCCAAACTCTACAACATACTTTCTGCTCTCTAATAAAGCCACACAATTCTTGTTCACTTGGTATGGGTTAGAAATGTGCTTCTTGAGCCTGAATTAAAGCTTTGCATTGTATGTTCTTCTAGAGGTCACAAGTGTATATAACTAGCAAAGAGAAAAGAGGTACTCCCTTCCAATTTTAAGGGGTCCTGCTAAGGAAAACTAATTTTAATTTATCCTGTTTAACCTAATCAGCCTGGGAGGAAGGATAAATAGCCTGATTTTATTCACTGCATATACAGTACCAAGTCTTTGCAGACAGACAGTCCTATGCCAGAGTTCAGATATTTTGGAGAAAATATATAAATATTATCATTTCAGGGGCTTTAAGATACAGGTTCAGAGGAAACACTAATTCCATGATCGATTGTGAGAGGGGCTTCTTGGACCAACAAAAAAATTGGAGAAACAAGGATTCAGTTTATGAATGGTGATATATATTTTGTTGTTAGATACCAAGGACTAAAATATTCCCGGGGGTGGATTTACCTCTCCCACAGAGTATATTTAAAGGTAACACTGCAGAAAGGAGGAGCTTTGGCTTGAGTTTGCAATGCAGATTCGAAGCAGGTTGATAACAGGATATGAAACAGAAACCTCTGGAGCTCTCACCACCCGACCATAATTATAAATGGAAACTGTACCAGGACCCAAGAGGAGTGATTGAAATCACAACTGGGATTTGAGAATAAGAACTGAGTAACCCATCCAACTGGCTCATCCTTTAACTCATCAATTTGTTTAATGCGAAGACGGAAAGGTCCTCCATATTTATGGTGGGCTTTGGAAGCTAAATGAGTGTGCGCCAACCACAGTTGTCCTGGATCTGGTATTGTTTCTAATATTAGGAAGATATTTTAAATCTTAACTGAAGGAGATCACTAATCAGGAAAATGTATACTTTTATTTTCCTGTGCTTAATTTTTACTTAGGCAATTTATTCACAAATTTTAAAATTCAAAACAAATCAAAGGATCTATAATGAAAGCTCTGCCCTCTGTCCCTGTTCCCCAGCCACCCATTTACTTTCCTTTAAGGCCACTGGCATCTTCCATTTCTCACATATTTCCCCAGAGATGTATTATATAAGCAAATACTCATTATTCTCACCTCTTTTTTGTATAAGTAGCAGTATACTACATACACTGTTCAGCACTTTGCTTTAATAACATGTATCTTGAAAATCATTCCAATTCAATACATAAAAAGCTTCTCTGTTATTTTTAAATGACTGCATATGGTTCCATTGTATGAATTCACCTTTCTATATTTAATTTCTTTCATGTTGACTGACATTTAAGTTGCTTCCAGTCTTTTGCGATTATAATTATAATGCTTCAATGAATATTCTCCCATATACATCATTCTATGCAGTGCAAATACATCTGTTAAAAAAAAATTCCTAGAAAGGGAAATGTGAAGCCATAGTATAAATGCACTTGTAATTTGGATAACTATAGGCAAATTATATGCCATAGAAGTTGTAATAATTTACACTTTCTCCATCATTAACATAATGTTATTAAAGACTTTGATGTTGCTAGTCTTGTATATGAAAAATAGGATTTCAGATTGGTTGTAATTTGCATTTCTTTCACTATGAATGACATAGTGTGTATAACAAAACTTGTATGTTCATTATTGGGACATATTATGCCATCTAGATAAAAAATTAATTCGTACATTATTCTCATTTAGGTTATGGGATCACTTTACTGGATAAGCAGTAAGACAGCATAGATCGTTTGTAGTCTCGTACAGAATGCTGCTCAAAATATAGGATCCCTGATTCCAAAATATCTGGAAATAAACTTAGGAAATAAACTTTACAGATAGTATGTTCTATAAATGAGTTCATAATATGAATACATATAAAATAAAACTATTATCTTGTTCTCACTTTCAAGCAATGGATATAATTGGACTATGGAGTGGATTACTTATGATGAAAATGATCAAAATCCTCACCACTCTGAAACATTAGCAGGTCTGTGTCTGTTAAGGGAAACTCTCTTTGGGGGCTTAACTTATGGCACCTATCTGTGTGTTGCTATCTCCCTAGTCACCTGCCTCCTAGCAGATAAGACCAAGGGATAGGGAAAATTAAGTGAAGGAAATCAATTTGATCTATAAATCAGGCCACTCACCCACTCTAGGTACATTTTTTCATAACCACCATGATTTATGGAAATAGAAACCAAAATTTTGGAAAAATAATACTTAAACATATGACATTCTCTACTGATTAAACTAGCTCATGGACTCATGAGTTTATGATTCACCAAAAATTTTAAGTAAAAATAAAAATTTCTTTAGATCATGTAGAAGGCAAACTATGAGTTATTATTTGAAAAAGAAGGAATGCTTTAAAACCCAAGAAAAATATAATTTTAGACCCTCAAATATTGGATATTAAGAACTTTTACTTGATAGAAATTTTTCTTTTCTGGTGTGGGTCCCCAATCCTATACCTCCTACTGAGAGGCTACGTTGATCATGGCTGTCATTATGACTTAATTTATCCAGATTTCCCTGATTATGCTTATTTACAAGACACAGAAAGCAAAGCTATTCTCTTTCAAGTGTGTCTAGATATCACTTATGAGGAATTCTGGATAAATTAAGAAAACTCAGTTTCCATACCAGAAACAAACTATGGGTTTTGATATTAATTACATCTAATCACACACCTGCATGGCATTTAGAGGTGGAGACTGAGCCTTATGGAAGGTGCAAGACTGTTCTACCATAGTTACTAGGTAAGCGAATTTATGGAGAGAAACAAACGTTAATGATAATTGGTGTGTACAGAACCTAAGTCAACCTTGCAATGCCTGGCAGAAGGACAGAGTTATAAAGTACACTATATCTCACCTAACAATGCCTAACTATAAATTAAATGTTTACATTAACAGGCGCAATATTCAAAATAAGCATTTGTTGGTACCCTGAGTGGTGGTAAACTCAAAATAAATTTCATTTTAAAAAAGTCTACTATAATCAAAATAGC
Source organism: Cheirogaleus medius (assembly GCA_008086735.1). Classification (NCBI taxonomy): domain Eukaryota; kingdom Metazoa; phylum Chordata; class Mammalia; order Primates; family Cheirogaleidae; genus Cheirogaleus; species Cheirogaleus medius. Next base: position 48,312,593 of record VBSM01001124.1, read on the forward strand.
AAATGGAAAAGTGCATAGAAGCTTTAAGTATGAGATCCTGAAGGTATGCAGCAGAAAATTGGACTGTTTTGAGAAATACACATGGAGCTAAATCATAGTTGGATATAAAATTTACCTGGATTTCACTGGAACCATCCAACCTTTAAAAATGCCATGGAATAAAGAACTAGGTCAAATTGAAATAGATGTTGCCCACAACTGGAACACATAAGAATCAGTCAGCTTAGCTGTAGAGACAGTGAGGTTATGGAAATCAATGAGCAATGCTGTAGTGTGGTTTGAAATGTGCAAGTCAGTCCACATTTATAATAACTGTAGGTCAGACTTGTCCACGTTCAAGAGACAGAGGTTGTTAATTGGTGAGAAAGAGCTAGCAAAAGAATAAAACACGACTTAATGTATTTACAGAAGCACAAAGCAGTGTACTGCTTCAAAATAAATCATGATATATAATTCACAAGTTCACATATAAAGAAGAACTGATAATAGCTAGATAGTTAATGAGACATTGCCCCCCAAGATTATGTCTTTAGTTTTGGAGTATGATTTTTTTCCTTTTTTATTAAAGAATAACATGTCTGAAGCACAGATTATAAGTATGCATATACTTTGACGAATTATCATAAGTAAAACACATCTGTGTGACTACCACTTAGGTCAAGAAATAAGCTATGACTACCATCATGATTCCCCCAATTTCTATCCTCTCCTTTTGCAAAGACAATCTACCTCCTAGCAGTATAGATTACTTTTATCTAGTTTTGAACTTTAAAAATGGTATTTTATGGCATGTATTCGTTTGTTATCTGACTTATTTTGTTTAATGTTATTTTTATGAGTTTCTTCTATGTTGTCTCTTGTAGTGTTTTTAAAAGTTCATTTTAAAGTGTAATTTTATCAATAGAAACTCAAATATGTACAAAGAAGTGATATCTGCTGAGAATGGTACAATAGGCACTCATGAGCCTCAAGAGTACCAGTTCATTTTTGTTCTTCCAATCAATAAACTGTCCTCCCATTTACCATCATTATGCTTCTATATACATGACTCCTCAGTGAGGTGCTTTATTCTTTTGGTCTGGAATCGAAAATCATGGCCACTGCAACATAAGTAGAAATGCATAGCCTTGCTCTAAGAGACCAATATTACACAGTCAACTACTTCTCTGTCTAGGAAAAGACAGCAATTCTAGCAATTGCTCAAGAAATTAATGGCGACTTAATTAAAGCATCTAATGCTATGATAATATCAGTAACCCTCAGAAGACCATACCTTAAAGGTTATAGTATAATTTTCAAAGCTCAGGGAAAATAGTGCTTTCCAGAATGAAATAGTAGCATTTTGAAGAAACTTCCGAGAGCTAGGAGTATCACACTTGGACTCAATGGGCTTAATAAAACCAGACCTGCTTCAGTTTGTAAATCATCTTAATCTACAGCTTAAATTAATATAAAATGGAGAGGCCATAGAGGTGGCTGTTAAACAAGCACAACAATGAAATAAATATGTGAGACAAATTTGTAGCCAATGTAAAACTTGTGAATGGAGGACCCTAGATTGCCGAGGAAAAAGCATCCTTGCCTAGCAACTCACAGCCTTGCTGTGATTGGGCCGGGTGCCTATTTTTAGTTGTCTTCTGTTACTGAGCCAGATGAATGCTGCCCCTTCTTTCGTTTTGCTTTGGATAATGGCCAAATACCAGGATCTACTGTTCCTTAAATAGTACAGCTCCCGTCTGTTCACAATCAACAGGAAAATATTGAGATGTGGAATATGCCATGGTCTCAACCATTTCTGTCTAATCAAACTGAGAGAGATTTGAGCTATTTTTCATGTGGCTTTGCCTCCTTTTTTGAACATATGAAATTGGTAAATGGTCATTAAGAGGGTATGGTACAGCAAGGTTTATTTAATCCAGGTTTTCCCCCAGGAAATAATTTATATAACTTATAATAAGTAAAATGAAACAAATGCAAAGGATATTCTTTAGTCTTTCTATTTTGCATAATGTCTTGAGAATTGGCATGTGGCTATTTTGTCCTCTCTCTACTAAAGAATAGAAGACTACCTATCGGGGCCATAAGTGAGAAGGGAAAAATGGTCATTGGCTGTTGTATGATCAGTTTTTACCAGGATATGTTAAGGTAACAAACATTCCCAAAATATCAGTGACTTACAATGATAAAGTTTATTTCTTGTTCATATTGCATGTTGCCTGAAGGTCAGCTGTGTCTCTGCTCCATGTGTCTTCCCTTGTTGTAAGTTTCAGACTAAAGGAGAAGCCTGTATTGGGAGCATGCCAGGCTCACGGCAGAGGGAAAGGAACAATGACTGAACCTCACAATGGTTCATAAATTTTCTGCTCTGATGAGGCATGCATCACCTATGTTCACATTCCACTGGCTAAAGCAAGTCATGACAAGTTTGGCAGCCAGGAGGCAGGAAGAATAGTGCTATTACAGGGAGGAATACCAAGGAGAAGCCCAGTAGACAAGGCCCTGAAAGAGCCACCAATGTTTTGGAAAAAAGCACTAATGCAATCCACTAGAGCTAATATCACTGTTAATTAATCATCTCAAGTATCAAAGAAAGAGGCAGTTTATTTCAAGAAGTAGATGCTGTGATGGGAAAAAAATCCATATAATTTGATATAGTAAGAGATCCTTTTATGTCTCTTTTTTCCTGAAACAGGTGGTTGATGTGAGGGCATTTTAACTGAATTTCGGATTAAATCTTTAAAACGCTTTAGGGAGAATGAGCTCACAAGCACAATCCTGAGAAACCAGTGAGGGAAGAATCAAATTATTACATATTTTTAGTTAAGAAGACCATAAAGGGATGTTGTTTGAAAACACTTCTGACTGACATCTTTTAGCATGCTGAAACTTTTACATGTTTCCTTATATGAATAACTTAGAAATTAGTTTGGACCCTCACAAGAAGCAAACACCTCACACACTTAAAAATAAATATCCTTACATAATATCCCCCTTGGCAGAATATTTGCACTTTCACAACTCCTAGGCCTCACTCTTAACTTACAAATTCTAATGAAGAAACTGATCTCATATTCTATTTTGTCACAATTCCCTTGAAAAGAACTCACTTGTCTCATGGCTCATGTGTGCACTCATAGACCAGTCAATTATGCCTAGGAACTAGGGAGAGGTCAGAGTCATAAAAACACACAACAGCTTCCATGGAACCATGTAATAGCAAGGGAGCAGTACCCCTGCATAGAGCCAAGAGGGAAGTCTCACAGATGACCAACCCAACCACTCCTGTGTTTGGACTTGGTACTTTTTGCTGGCCTTCCAGCTTGACTCTCTGTTCTTTTTAAAGTTCTCCCTACACTTGATCGCCTCCAGTGAAATAAACAGCCTCAGAAATGATGACTGGAGATCGACCTCCACATGCTCGACCAGTGTCTCAGTATGATGACCCACCCATTCCTTGTGATGAACAATTAAAAAAATACCTCAGAGCATTTACCATACTAATATCAAAATGAGGACAAACGATCCAATATATCCAATTATGTATGTATTCATTCAGCAAGAATTTATTGAGCACTTTCAGATACCAGACACTTAGCTGGATGAGTTACGATTCCTGTGAAAATACAGATTTTCATGGTCATTACCACAGATCAATGTAGTTCACTTATTTTGAAATTCTAAGACCGAATATTGGAGAAATGGCTGTGAATCGAGCCTAACAACTAACTTTTTTGTGTAGTCAGTTAGAACAACTTTAAAGAATGAATTTTGAAAAGTTATATCAAGAGTCATAAAAAGGTTTGTATTATTTGACCTAGTGATTTATGCTTGAGATTTATTAAGGAAAAAGCACTCAGAAGGTATTTATTGCACCACTTTATTTATTATAAAAACCTAGAAACTACTTGATCATGCAAAAATGACAGAATAGTTAAGAAAATTATAATAAATCAATTAAATAAAATATTATGCATGTTTTAAGATGATGTATATGAATGTGAGAAATTTTTATGTCAAGCAGTAAAAAAAAAATACAAAAAGATCCAATCACTATGGTAAATATTTAAAATTTGATATATGACCCAAACTGAAAGACAAACAAAAATATAGTTATGTTTACCATTCATTTATTCAATCATAATAAATTAATCATATTGTCCTCTTAAGTGACATTTTGGAAAACATCAAGTCAAATAATATGTACGTTTTCAGGTACATTTATTTTGGTTTGCATCCTTTTACAAAATCCCAACAAATTTTTTTTGATGGTGATAATGCAATTAACCACTATGTAAGGTAGAGGAATATGAGCTGCTATAATAAATTGTCCTAAAATTTATATTGACTCAAATACAATGGAAGTTTATTTTTTGCTCACATAACAGCACACCTCAAGTATTCTGGGTAGTAGGATAACCTCTGCGCACGATCCTCTAGGGCTCAGGCTGATGACCTGATGACCACCCTGCTATTTTTAAGAGTTTCAAGATTGCTTAGCAGATGCCATCTCAGTTAGCCATAAAGAGAACAGACTATGGAAGAACACATGAATGAGGGTTTTACTGGACAAGGCATACTCATTAATTCTGCTCACATTCCAACTGGCTAACACTCAGGCATTTGGCCACATCCAGTTATAAAAGAGGCCATGAAATACAGATTCATTCTCTTCCCAAGAACAAGAGAAAATTAATTTTATCAAGGATCTAGCAATCTCTGCCCAAACCCAAAGATCATTCAGTTCCAGATAGAGGTTACCTTACACAATTTCTTGCTACCTGGATGTGAAACAGTTAGTTGTGAGCTGAACTGCAGTAAGAGCTAATACTTACAGAGACCCACTATGTTCCAGGCACTGTTTTAGTATATATACACACATATATTTTTTCAATTCTCACAACTCTATGAGGTAATATCATTCTTTTTTTAGAGAGAAAAATTCCATGTGTCAGAGACATGACAGGAAACAAATGCATGGCAAACCGAAAAGGGGCAATTAAGGAAGATTAATAAAGGAACTATTTATTAAGGCATGAGATAGGTTACAGAGGACCCAAAATAGATGGTGAAGCACCCTGAGACTAGCAACATCAGGAGTCCTTACAACTCCTGGCCCTGAAAAGGCAAGGGGCAGGAGCAGGGTCTTCAGGAGCCAAGGCTGGAGAAGGCTGCCTGGTGACACTCGTAACCTTTGTTTGAGTAACTTGGGCGTTGTTAACCAATAGGATGGTGAGAAGTCAAAGGGATGAAAACCTAAATCTCTCCTTCTGCTCTCTCATTCCATCCTAGTATCTTCTCAACCACAAGCTAGAGAACAAAGGATCCCACTGACGCAGGTCATCAAGTCTGTCTTAGAGGCACAGAGCACAGTGAGGATGATGGCAGGAGTGTCAGGAGGGGAAAGCAGTGATTGTCTAACACTCTGGTGCTCAGTAACTTGCCCAGTGTCACCCAGATTATGCAGAAAAGCTGGGAGTGAAATTAAGGCATTCTGCCTCTAGGGACCTCAAATTTAACCATTATGCCATATTGCCTTTACTAATTTGACTTTAATAATAAATTTTTCAAATGTATAAATGATTTACTTTTTAATCCTTATATTTGGGGCATATTCAAGATATTGTTATAATAACACCTCCCTCACTGGTAAACCTAAACCTATATACTTTCTTAAGTGAAAGAGAAATGGAGTCAAGCTAAAACTGGAAGAATAGCAAAATTAGCATCTTGTTTTTGGTGCACAGATAAATGAACTATAGTAAATAATTTACCACTTAATAGTTGATGGTAGCAAACTACTAAAATGGTTTATTAAATGTTTTCTATTGTTGCCCAGATTTTTTAAGTCAAAATGTGGGAAAAAACATTGCCAGTGAAAGTGTTTAAATCATAAACAATTTAACAATATCAAATTTACCTCGGTGTGTGTGAGAGAGAGAGAAAGAGAGAAGAGAGAAGAGATATGAAAAAGATAAAAGGATATATCTTATTAACCCCAAAACCATAAGTAACTTTAAAATTAAATGAAACAAAGAACTCTTAAAACTGAACAATAAGAAAACAAACAACTCAATTAAAAAATGAGCAAAAGGTCTGAACAGACACCTCAGCAAAGAAGACATAAAGATGGCAAATATGAAAAAATGATCAACATCATATGTGATTAGGGAATTGAAAATTGAAACAACAATGAGATACTAACACACATGTATTCAAATGGCTAAAATCTTGGAAAAATAATCTTGGAATAAATGAAAGTGAAGTCCTTTTTTACATGGCATAAACTGAAAATGTAAGTTAAAAATTAAAACAAAAAATTTGGGTAACATAAATTTATGAGCTTATTATCTAGAAGATTAAAAGAAAACCTCTGTTGAATTTAACAATCCTTTTATAGAACTGAAGCCAAATCAAGCCTACAAAATGTTCCTGTGGCTATAAATACTTCAATAAGATTTGGTGAGCTATTATCACTGTCCCTTTTTAAAAAATCATATTTTGGAACTTTTAACTTTTATTAATGCTAAAATTAGATCCAAAAGAGATCTTCTCATGTTTGCTGCTACTTCTAATTAAAGTGTGGAATTTCCATGGAGTTAATTACCAGCTCTGGGTGAATTTCCTCAACTGCAGATTTTCTCACTGATGAGACATGTAGTAAGAATACTCATTTCTCCAAATAAAGCATTTGGCACCAATATTTTAATATCTTATAGTGAAATAATATTGTGCATATTTGGGACATTCAGCGTGTATTATTTCCAAGGGCTACCCTCTCCTCAATTCTAAGTTCAAGGTTAACTGCCCCTAGAAATGAATTTCAGACTATTTCTCTTCTTGTTGGTAACTCCCCATCTAAATAGCTGCAGTGTGCGAATCTGCCCCACTCTTTTCATGTGCAATTTTTAATTTGAATTTTCAGATTCTAAGCTCCATCGGGGCTATTTTGTTTAGCCATTTGTTGTTCAGGTACCTATCACAGTATGTGTTTAATAGACATATGTGGATAATAATGATAGTATTCAAGTTTCTGAATTCTAAGAAATTACCCCCAAACTGTTTTAAGTGATGATGTTACTATTAATATATAAATAAATTAATCTCTTGATTCAGTGAATAATCCTGGCATCTTTATGGCATTAATATTTCAGGACACCAGAATCTCTAAGAACTAATCCCTTAAGGTAAAAATTTTAACTAGGTCATAATCTGTCATATTAATGTATAAAATTGAGAAGCTCAGGAATAGCAACACAAGATTTCAAGAAATTGAGAAATTCTCATGGAATTGAAATCTCACATTTAATCCATTTTTGCGTTGATAATGATATAAAAAAGAGTCACGATTTATTAGTACTTGCTAACAGCCAGAGTATATACTGCTATATTTATTACACACTATTATATAATAACCACTATATAAAGGCAACTTTTAATTTTTCATGGCTTCCTCTTTTACTTAGAGTAAAATCCAAACTCCTTGCCATGACCTCCTAGACCTTCCTCATTATCATTTCATGCCACTCCCCACTTGCTCTTTCATTTTAGCTATGTGGCTTTGTAAAGCACTTTCAACCATAGTACTGGGCTCTTTTTGACTTTGGAGCCTTTGCTCTTGCTGATCCCAGTGCCTGGAATTCTTTCTTCCTACTCTTCACTTCCTACTCTTCACTTCTTCTCATTCTTTAGGCTTCAGTTTACCAGATATGTCTCCTGAGAGGCCTTCCCCAACTCCTTCCCAAATCTGAATTTGGTCCCTCTGGTTAGTTCTTCCCACACAGTACCCATTCTTGTCCTCCATTATCTCTCATTAATATCGGTAATATTAAGTATATATTTGTATTGAAATGCCTGCCTCCCTCACTAAACCATAGCTTCAAGAGGGCAGAAACCATCTCTATTTGTGAAAGGCATTTATAGTAGTATTTATTGAGTGGATGAATTAATACATCAAAAAGGGATTAGACTTATAGCATGGAAACATGGTACTTTCTAAACTATAACCATAAATGACTTATTTTAAAATAGTTTGGCAAAAAAAGTTAGAAAAATGTTATTTGTCTAATTATAATAGGCACTTGTCTTTTTTTAGACACGATCTTAGATAAGTAATTTTTAAAAATAATCCTTGGTTTTATAAAGTGGTGATTATTTTTCTCATAGAATTAAAAGACACCTTACTTCTAAGAAGCAATCCTTTGATTTCATTACAAGGGAAATTGACAATAATATTCAGAATATCAAATGTGAAATACTTCAAATCATCAAGCTTATACAAGAAAGACAAATAGTCTTATGGGGCCATTATCTTTTGTAGGTGGTTAAATAGTTCCAAGAGGCAGTCTCCAAATATTCCTATGTTTATAAGATCTCCAGTTTTTAAAAAAATTCTATAGCATTTATCATAGTACTCATTTTTACAATTAATTATATAAACTATGAGTCTATACTTTGCTGTTTTATTTCTTATCTTCCTAAGTTAATTTAGTACTTTTTCTAGAATTGAGATGGTTTCTTAAATTTCTTTATGCTATTCTCAGTGCAGTGCAATGCATATAGATTGCAGAGTAAATACTTACTAAATAAGCTAATTTCTAATTATTTTATTGCACTGAAAGCTCCAAATGCAATGACCAACAGGTAGTTTTGACTGTGCTGCTTTTACTGGGAGTAGAAAATTATTACTGGAGGAGGCATGAAGTTTGCAAAATGATTCAGTGAGAAAGAGAGATTTCCAAGGGGGTCCTGATATTTATTGAATGCCAATTATGGGCCAGGGTTTTAATATATGTTTATCTCCTTTGAGACTCCCAACAACCTTATAAGATTGGTTCTCTATTTAATTAATAATTATTAGTAATTATTTCTATTCTGCAGTTAAGGAAATAAAATCTAAGGTTTATTTTAAAATATATATATATTTTTTAGAGCAGTTTTAGGTTCACAGCAAAATTAGTGGGAGGTACAGAGATTTCTCATATACTCCCTTCACCAATATACATACAGCGCATCATCCCCCTACCTCACTATTAAAATGTTGCACCAGAGTTGTACATTTGTTAAAATGGATGGATTTATATTGATATAAAATTATCACTCAAAGTCTATAGTTCACATTAGGATTCACTCTTGGTGTGTACATTCTATGAGTTTTGACAAATGTATTGATATGTATCCAGCACTATATTGTCACACACAGCAGTTTCACTGCCCCCAAAACCTCTGTGATAGATATGCCAGTTCATCCCTCCCTCTCACTAACTCCTGGTTACCAGAGTGGTTACGGATCCTCTTACTGTCTCCATAGTTTTGTCTTTTTCAGAATGTCATATAGTTGGAACCACACAGCATGTAGCCTTTTCAGATTGTCTTCCTTCACTTAGCAATACCCATTTAAGGTTCCTTCATGTCTTTTCATAGCTTGCTTGATAGCTTAACTCTTTTTATCACTGAATGATATTCCATTGTATGAATGTACCACAGTTTATTTGTCCATTCACCTACTGAAGGAGATCTCAATTGCTTCCCAGTTTTGGCAATTATGAATAAAGCTGCCATAAATTCATTTTTGAGTGAACATAAGTTTTCAACTAATTTGGCTAAGTACAAAGGAGGGCAATTGCTGGATCATATGGTAAGAGTATGTTTAGTTTTGTAAGAAACTGCCAAACTGTCTTCCAAAGTAGCTGTACAATTTTATATTCCCACCTGAGATGAATGATAGTTCCTGTTGCTTCACATCCTCACCAGCATTTGGTGTTGTCAGTGTTTTAGATTTTAGCCATTTGAGTAGGTATATATTAGTATTTATTTGTTATTTTAATTTCCATTCCACAATAACATATCATGTTGATTATCTTTATATATATTTATTTGCTACCTGTATATCTTCTTTGGGGAGGTATCTGTTCAGTTTTTTCCATTTATTAAGTTGTTCATTTTCTTATTGTTGAGTTTTCTGAGTTTTTAAAAATATATATTTTGCATAACAGACCTTGATCGATGTCTTTTGAAAATATTTTTTCCCAGTCTGTGGTTTGTCTTCTTATTCTCTTGACAATGTCTTTCTCAGAAGTTTATAATTATAATGAAGTCTAGTGTATCAATTATTTCTTTCATGAATGGTGCCTTTGGTGTTGTATCTAAAAAGTCATCACCATATCCAAGGCTACCTAGATTTTCTCCCATCTTACTTTCCAAGAATTAAATAGTTTTGTATTTTAAATGTAGATCTGTAATCCGTTTTGAGTAAATTTTTTGTGAAAGATAGAAGATTTGTGTCTAGAGTCACTCTTTTTGCATGTGTATATCCAGTTGTTCCAGAACGATTTGTTTATTGTTATTTTTGGTGCATGGTCCCATAGATGGTGGAAGAGATCATATCCAGACTACTTTCTTTATACAGTCTTTAATCTCAAAAACCAAAACTGAACCTGTTTTTTTTTAATTTTTTTTTAAATTTATTTCCATAGCACCTCTTACTCATATTTTCCTGGGTAGAGCTTGAACCTGTGCTTTTGACATCGTTCAAACTCAGGCAAGATGCAAATGAGAAAAACAGCATTAAAGATGTTTAAAGATGTTGCTTCTACCACTGAAATGAATAAAAATGGCTTAATCTACAAAAAAGAAGACTATCTTTGCCATTGTATTGCTTTTACTGCTTTGGCAAAGATCAGTTGACTATATTGATGTCATTATATTTCTTAACTCTCTATTCTGTTCCATTGTTTTATTTGTCCATTCCTTCACCAATACCACACTGTCTTGATTACTGTAGCTTCATTGTAAATCTTGAAGTCTGGTATTAGCAGTCTTCCAACTTTGTTCTTCTCCTTTAATATTGAGTTGGCAATTGTCAGTCTTCTGATTCTCCATGTAAGCTTTAAAATCAGTGTGTTACACAAAAACTAATTTACTGGAATTTTGATTAGAATTGTATTGAATCTAAAGATCAAATTGGGAAGAACTGAAATCTTGACAGTATTGAGTCTTCCTATCTAAAATCATGGAATATTGGAGAGTTTATTTAGTTCTTTGATTCTGTTCAGCAGAGTTTTGTAGTTTTCCTCATATAGATCTTTTACGTGTTTTGTTAGATTTATGCCTAGGTTTTCAGTCTTTTAGGTATAATATAAATGGCATTGTGTTTTTAATTTCAAATTTCACTTGTTCACTGCAGATAAATAGCACAACAATTGACTTTTGTATATTAACCTTATATCTTGCAAACTTCCTATAATTGCTTACTAGTTTCAGGAAATTTTTGTCAATTCATTCAGATTTTTTATATGTTATCTAAGCCCAAAATAGTTTTCTTTCTTTTTTTCCCAATAAGTATACCTCTTATTTCCTTTTGTTGTATTGTTACATGAACTGGAATTTCCAGTATGATATTGAAAAGGAGTGATGAGAGAAAACATCTTTGCCGTCTTCCTGATTTTTTTAGTGGAAAACCTAATTTCTTGCTATTAAGTATAATGTTATCTGTAGAGTTTTTGTTGATGTTCTTTACCAACTTAGGAAGTTTTCCTCTATTCTTATGTTGTTGAAAGTTTTTGAGTTTTTTTGAAGGTTTCAAATGTATTATACTTTATTTCTTCAATAATGCCATATTTTAATGGGTGCACAGTGCTTTTACTTGGCATCAAAGTTTTTATCATAAATGAATGTTGAGTTTTATCAGATGCTTTTTTAATTTTTTGGTATCTATTGATATAATCACATGATTTTTTTCTTTACCCTATTGATGTGATGAATAACATTAATTGATTTTTGAACATGGAATCAGTCTTGAATACCTGGGATAAATCCCAATTGTACATGGTATATAATTTTGTATACATTGTTGGATTCAATTTTCTAATGTTTTGTTGAGGATTTTTGTATGCATGTTCATGAGAGGTTCTGGTCAATCATTTTCTTTTCTTCTCATGTCTTTATCTGGTTTTAGTATTAGGGTAATGCTGACTTCATAGAACAAGTTAAGTATCCCCTCTGCTTCTATCTTCCAGAAGAGATTGTAGAGAATTGGTATAATTTCTTCCTTAAATACTCATATAATTCACCAGTAAAATCATCTGGGCCTGGTGCTTTCTGTTTTGAGAGGTTATTAATTGTATATTACATTTCTTTAATAGATATAAGCCTGTTCAGATCATCTGTTTCTTCTTGAATGAGTTTTGGCAGATTGTGTCTTTCAAGGAATTGGTCCATTTCATCTAGGTTATCAAATTTGTGGTCATAGAGTTGTTCATAATATTCCTTTAAATATCTATGGACTCTGTAGTCGTGTCTCTTCTTTCATTTATGAAATTAGTAATTGTGTCTTTTTTTCCTTAATTAGCATGGTTTATTAATTTTGTTGATCATTTCAAAGAAACAGCTCTTGTTATTTTTTATTTTCTCTAATTATTTGCTATTTTCAATTTTATTGATTTCTGCTTTAATTTTTATTATTTCTTTTCTTCAACTTACTTTGGATTAATTTGTGCTCCTTTTCTTAGTTTTCTAAGGTAGAAGCTTAGATTATTGATTTTAGATATTCTTCTTTTCCAATATATGCATTCAATGCTATAAATTTCCTTTTATATACTGCTTTCACTGCATGCCACAAATTTTGATGTTATATTTTCATTTTTATTTAGTTTAAAATACATTTAAATTTCTCTTGAGATTTCTTTTTTGACCCATATGTTATTTAGAATTGTGTTGTTTATCTCTAAGTATTTGGGGATTTTCCAACTATCTTTTTGTTATTGATTTTTAGTTTAATTCCATTGTTCTCTGAGAATAGATATTGTATTTCTATTATTTTAAATTTGTTAAAGTTTGTTTTACCGTCTAGAATGTGGTCTGTCTTGATGAATGTTCCATGTGAACTTGAGAATCAATTAATACTTAAGAATAAATAGCTAATAAGAGTTGTAACTCAGATTCAAACTGAAATTTACTTGACCCCAAGACTACTCTTCCCATTATCCCACTATATCTTTGAAGAACCAGAGAACAGAAGGGACTACATAATGGTAGGCATAGAAGGTTAGAAAGGAAGGAAATAAAAAGAGAGGAAAATAAAGCTTAAATTTGGTGGGCATCTACTGACCAGGAAGAGATGTTCACAGTAAGATCCCAGGGAAGGCAAGGCAGAGAGGAGTAACATATTGGAGGCATACAATGTAGGTTGTTGACAGGGTGGAAAGACAAGGTTCTTTCCTTCTCAGAATGCTGTGGACTGTGGGAAGTACTCATCAAAGATTGGGATGTTGAGGATAAGAGCAAAGTTTTTTTTTATCTTTTCTATGCCATCAATTGACTTGAAGCTTTTTAAAAACATAATTTATATTTATTTTAAAATTTTGGAGAGTAGGAGGCAAGGTAGCAGAATCCCCAGCTCACATCCTCCCACACAAACAACAATCTGGAAGCCAGCCAAAGATAAAAATACCTTTGTGAGATGTATATTGAAAATTTCCACATATGATTTTACTTAGCAGGTTTCAGAAATCTTATTATATCAGGGCCAAGAAAAACAGTGATATTAAGAATAACTCCAAAGTACCAGATACACTGGAAAATGCTATCTTAACCATGATTAAGAGTATATGATAAAGATAACTATACATTCATACATATATTTCAATTTTTAGAGTGGTAAATATTTCTGCAATGAAGGTATGGGAAACATGGAAGCAAATGTGTGTAAATGAGTAGCTATACTATGTACAAAGTTCCTGAGAAATTTTATATATGGTCAATTTTCATTCAATTGGGGAAATAAAAGGGACATAGGAAAGGCAAAGTGCAGATAACCCAACATCAACCTTAAAAAGAGCGTTAGCCAATTTCCATTTTTCAGGGGCATATTAATATGGTTAGGGTTTTTCAGGGATCCACACACACTCACCTCCTAGAATAGGCCTAGGTAATTAGGCAGTAGTGGTTTATTACAAACTTCCAAGCCCAGGTGGGGTAGAAGGAAAGAGGCCAAGATGTGAGGGAGGCAAGAATCCAAGAAGCTCTTCTGAAGCTTGGTTCTTTTCTTCCTTCCTCATGTCACCAATTGAGGAAATCCTATGTTTCTGATGTACTTTAAATAGAAGTAATCTGAATGCCAGTTAAACTCCCCTGACAATAAAAATTAAATCCAATTGAAAAAGACATTTAAAGTGTGTGTGTGTGTGTGTGTGTGTGTGTGTATCTGTGAGTGAGGGGTTAGAGAGGGTGAAAGAGAGAGGTAAAAGTTTGAAAGAATTTTTAGAAATATATTTTACAACTGAAGAACTTTTTTGACATTTGTTGCAATGTGTAATCTCTGTGCAAGAACATTGTATATATTAATTTACTCCTGAAATTTAACATCAGAAAAAAATGCTTTTGTGGAATTTTGGGATTCAGTTAGGAGGTTGCAAAACCCTGATAAAGTCCAAGACTGAGCAGAGCTGCTTTGAGAAGGCAAGATCACTGATTGTAGCCCCAGCTGTAGACCAAGAACAGCCCCGTTCTGCTGCGGTTCTCAGCTCCAGCCCCAATTCACTGCAGTTCTACAACCAGACCCATCTGCCAATACCAGAGAGGAACCATATCCTTCTGTCCCCTTGTTAACAGGCCAACTGCAGATCCTAAAGTGGCTCTGTAACCTGCATCACACCCCACTCTACCACAATCCTCGAGGGAATCCTGTCTATCTAGGGACTCACCCAGGGATGTGCCCAGGGATCCAGCAAGAGGCTACTCAGGAACCAAGAGACATATGTATCCACACTCTTGGTAATAGGCCCACTGTCTTTGGACTTGGCTGAGGACCCAAAAGGAGCACCATGATGTGTCTTCAGCCCTGCTCAACTGTGGTCTCAGAGGCAGTCCTGTATATCTGGGGATCTGGCAGGAACCACACCCACCCACACCCCTAGTAAGAAGAGGTCTGCCAACTGAAGACCTGGCAACAGCTACATGACCTAGCTCCAGCCCCACTCAATTGCAATCCTGGACAGAGTCCCATCAGTCCAAGAACCCATCAGGAGAAGGTCTTTAACTGATGAAGCCAGTCTTTAAAGACAGAAAGGGGTATTTGCTCCTTCAAATGTGCAAACATCAATGCCAAGCTAAACAGATCATGAAGAACCAGGCAAACATAGCACCTCCAAAGGAAATTAATAAAGCTTCAATAACTGACCCCAAAGAAATGGAGATTGATGAATTACCTGAAAATAATTTTAAAATAATTGTTCTAAGGAAACTCAGCAAGGTACAAGAGAATACAGAAAGACTACTCAACTAAATCAGGTAAATAAAAAAATGAAGTTTAACAAAGAGATAGAAATAAAGAACAAATCAAAACTTTTTGAGTTGAAGAATGCAATGAATGAAATCAAAACTGCAATAAAGAGCACTGACAGTATACTTGACTAAACAGAAGAAAAAAAATCTGAGAACTTGAAAACAGCTTATTTTAAAAGTATCTAGTCACAGAAGATAAAGAAGCCTTGGACTGAGAGTTACACCATTGTTTTCTCTGGTTCTCAATGTAAAAAAGTGGTAACTATCTCAATAAATGAAGATATGTCCTTTCTGTATATCTGTACTTGTGAAAGATAACATTCCTCAAGATCTCACTCAGCTCTTTGGGTGACTTCATATACAGTAGTGATCCACTGCGGTTTTTGATCAATCTCATCAAAGACTTAGGTTGTCTGCCATGGTATTTCAGATGATCACAGTTATAAAGCTGGGTTCAACAATTACCAACCATAGTGATATACATTTCAATTTTTGATTTATATATGAATGCAATACATTTGCTCATAACTGTAATACCCGTATAACTGTTGTTAATATACTTGAGTGTTTATGCTTGTGAAAATATGTATATTATCGCCTATTTTATTGTATAAATTGGCCTATGAAGTGTTCCATCATGTTTTTATATGTTTCTCAAATAAATGCCCTTTTTGAAATATAAATAAATATCTTTAAAATTTGTTTAAATTATGTTTTCAAGAATTATATTTTCAGGATTTTAATCTTTTGGGAATTGCAACATTCAGGATTATGTGGTTTGGGATTGTGTCTTTTGGGAATATGATAGACTTCCAAAATGCATACACTCCTAGAAACACACTACCTACAAAGATTATATCATGAAAAAATAGAAAATTTGAACAGAGCAATAACAAGCAAGAAGATTAAATTAGTAATAAAAAATCTCCCAAGAAAGAAAAGCCAAGGACCAGATGGTTTCACTAGAAAATTCTAGCAAACATTTTTACCAATCCTTCTCAAACTCTTACAAAAAAGTGAAGAAGAAAGAATGCTCCCAAATGCATTTCACAAAGCCAGCAAAATCCTCATACCAAAGTCTGATGGGGAATCAACATGAAAAGAAAATTACAAGCCAAATCCCCAATAAGAATAACCAAATTCCTCAATAAAATGCTAGCAAACTGAATTCAACAGCACACTAAAAGTATCACATCATGATACAGTGGGATTTATCCCTGTGATGTAAAAATGTTTTGACATACATAAATCAAAAAAATGACATACCACATTAACAGAATAAAGGATAAAAAATACATGACCATCTCAGTAGATACAGTAAAAGTATTGGCAAAATTCAACATCCTTTCATAATAAAAACTCTCAACAAATTAGTTGTAGACAGAATGTGCCTCAAATTTCAAATTATATTAGAAAGCTATAATAAAACTGTGTGGTACTGACATAAAAATGGAAACCTAGATCAATGGAACAGAGCCCAGAAATAAACCCATTTATATATGGTCAACTAATCTTTAATAAGGAAAAAGATAGTCTCTTTCATAAATGGTGATAGAAAAACTGGATATCCACATGTAAAATTAAAAAAAAATGAATTTGGACATTCATCTTACACCATACATAGAAATAAGCTCAAAATGGATTAAAGATTTAAATGTAAGACCTGAAACTATAAAATTTATCAAGAAAACATAGGGGAAAATCTCCTTGATATTAGTCTTTTTCTTTTTAACTTTTACCTTTTTAAAATTTCAATCTATTTAGGAGACTCAAGTGTTTTTTTGTTAAATGGATGAATTGTATAGTCCAGAAGTCATGGCTTTTAGTGTGCCCATCACCTGAATAATGTAATTGTACCCAGTAGATAATTTTTCATCCCTCCCCACATCCTCCCCTCTTCTGAGTCTCCAATGTCCATTACACTACTATACCATTATATAACCATGTATACTCACCTTTTAGCTTCCATTTATAAGTGAGAACATGAGGTATTTGTTTTTCCATTCCTGAAATACTTCATTTAGGATAACGGCCTCCAGTTTCATCCATGTTTTTGCAAAAGGCATTGTTTCATTCTTTTCGTGGCTGAGTAGTATTCCATGGTGTGTGTGTGTGTGTGTATACATTTTCTTTATCCACTCATCAATTGATGGGAAATTAGGTTGATTCCATACCTTTGTAATTGTGAACTATGCCGCAATAAACATATATGTGCATCTGTCTTTTTGATATGGCTTCTTTTCCTTTGGGTAGATATTCAGTAGTGGGATTGCTGGATTGAATGATAGGTGTACTTTAGTTCTATAAGGAATCTCCATACTGTTTTCCATAGACATTGGTCTTAATAATTAATTTTTGAATATTAAACCAAAAGCACAGAGGAAAAAAAGGTGAAACTAAACATGTAGGACTACATCAAATTAAAGAGTTTCTGCACAGCAAAAGAAAATATCAAGAAAATGGAAAAGCAACCTACAGATTGGAAGAGAGTATTTACAAACTATATATCTGATAAGGGGTTAATATCCAAGATATATAAAGAACTCATATTACTCAACAGCAAAAAAGAAAATAACTCTATTAAAAATGGGCAAAGGACCTGAATGGATATTTTTTCAAAGAAGACATACAAATGGCCAATGGGAAAATGAAAAGATGGTCAGCATCACCAAATTGGGGAATTGCAAATCAAAGGCACCATGAGATATCACCTTACACCTGTTAGGAAAGCTATAATCAAAGAGTCAAAGATAACAAATGTTAGCAAGGATGCAGAAAAAAGGGAACCTTTGACACTTTGAGGAATGTCAGTTGGTATAGCCATTATGTAAAACAGTATGGAGTTTCCTCAAGAAATTAAAAATAGGACAACCATATAATCCAGAAATCACACTTCTAGGCATATATCCAAAGACAATAAAATTGTATATTGAAGAAATACCTGCATTCCCATGTTCATTGCAACTTTATTCACAATAGGTGAGAAACAAGCTAAGTGTCCATTGATTTATGAATAAAGAAAATGTGTTGTGTATTAAGTACAGTGGAATATTTTCAGCCTCTAAAAAGTAGGAATTCCTGCCAATTGTGATAACATGAATGAATCTGGAGGACATTATGGTAAGTGAAATAAATAAGCCAAGCACAGAAAGACAAATACTGCGTGATCTCACTTATATGTAGAATCTAAAAGAGTCAACCTCAAAGAAAACAGTGAGTAGAAGGGGGTGGGCAGGGAGAGGAATGGTATAAGCTTTCAGTTTTAAGATAAATAATTTCTGGAGACCTAATATAGAGCATGGATTATAGTTAATAATAATAATGTATTGTATACTTGGAATTTGCTGAGAGAGTAGATCATAAGTGTTCTCACCACAAAATATTTTAAAAAGTGTAACTCTGTGAGGTGAGGGATTTGTTAATTAGCTTAATTGTAGTAATCATTTCACAATGTATATGTTTATCAAAATATTACATTGTACACCTTAAATGTAAACACTTTCTATTTGTCAATCATATCTCAATAGAGCTGGGGGAGAGTAGAGTAAGGTAAAAATATAGGCATTACTTCTTTGTTAAGACAGTATTTTAAAAACCCACTGAAAAAGGGATAATTTATTTCTTATGTAAACAGCATTTATAACATTGATAGCTCTTTTAATCTTGGGTATTTTTAGGTGAACATTAAAATACTGCCCACACCTTCAAAAATTTTTTTCTGATATAGTAGTAAGGCCACAAGAAGACTGAAAGTGCTTATTCTGTAGTTCGGACATTTTCTGCTCACAGGAAGAAGAGAAAATTATGCTTTAACTAAGTGAACAAAATGATTATTTCTAAACTTACAAAAAGGTTCACTAATACAATGTCATTCATATGCATATGTATGTATGAATATATGAATAAATAAAATGTATAGTAAACTTCCCAGAAAGTACAGCTATCTGGTAGCAATGTCTATATTTGCAAAGATGCTAGAATTATTCACAGGGAGATTCTCTTTAATAAAAAATCTAACTCTAAAGATTATTTGGTATTCTTTCTGAGTTTCAATGTGAAAATACGCAATCTTTTTCTGACTTATTGCAAAAATTATTAGAGTTCTTAAAATGTCACTTCACTCTCTATACACATTGTTATTTGGAATAGAAATGTAAGTGTTGTCATTTCTACTCTTTGCATAATTCATTGTAAAATTCTTCTGAACATATTTTAGAGACCATGACGTTACTGCAGATATCACCTTCAAGATTTAAAATATGATGCAAACATTAAAGTATGCTGTTACAAACATTTTTAAGTCTCTTTAAAAATTGTACATCTTTCTCTTTAAAAACTTTTGGTTACTTTGAACTTTTAAAAATGGGTATGGTTTTACAAGACTTTTTCTAAATTGCCCTAGGCTATTAGGCAATGTGGCATTTTAATGATGAAATTTTTAATATGGAACTTTCAGCTGGCAGTAAACAAGAAAATGAAGTAGATAAATTTGGAGCCACAGAATTTATCTATTTACTATAGACAACAAATATTTCTACCAAAAGGAAACAAGTATACTGCCATCCATAATTCCTGTTCTCCTCACTTCCTGAATACCTTATCATGGGCTTTTCCCACAATGTTGTCTAGGGAACTATACTCTGTAAGATGTGTATTACCAAAATATTTGTGGTTAGATCAGTTAGGAAAATGCTGCACATTAGATCCACCCTCTCAGATTCCTCATACACAGTAGCTTTATAGAGTCTCCAAAAAGTGCTGAAGTTAAGAAGCCTCTTTCTATTGTCAAACTTCTTAGACAATAGAAACCTTATTTTTTCTCCAGAGAGAATCTAGTGATTTCCTCAGACCTCAGAAACCAGGAAACAAAAAACTTTTGTTGAACGTTCTTATTAATATATAGGGTATAAGTTGAGAACTACAACACGAACAACCAACCAAACAAACAAAAATCCTAATAAAAGCAGTAAAGGGTTATACCAACAATAACATATATTTCATTTAAAAACCATTTATGGTTCAAATACTTGCATTACTAAATGTACAAAAATTGTTTACGTTCTTTTGGAAAGAAAATAAGTCTCAAAATGTGAAAGAATACAATAGTTATTCTAATTGCATTTATTTTAACTCATTATTAAAAACTTCAGTGTCAGTATTAATCTGTGCTATGGATTAAATGGGTGCCCTCCATATGCTTTGACGTACATGGGATTCACACTGTGTGATTTTCACAGATGCAAAGAATGATCCATAGTGTAGCAGAGCATTTTCTTTCCAGGTGCCAATTTTGCTAGATCCTATTTATTTTCATCAAGCTTTTGACAAATTTTCAACTAGTGTGCAAACACATATCACAGCCAGTATCATCTGAATGGAATGAGCAAACAAGCATTCCGAGCTGTCCTAGCATTTCATCATTATAAAACATGATGAATTTTGACATGACCTTTCACATTCTCTTCCACTCTCCTTTCTGTGATGTCATTCAGGCTCTGTACAGACAGACACAGAAATGACATTTTGCAACCAACGGTGACTCTAACAAAAGAAAAACCAAGACAAGGAAGATATTCTACCTTTAGGACTATGACTTTTCAGAACGCCTGCCATGAAAGTATTTATCCAAAGATCAATAATTGTTTTTATTTGAATTTGTGTAATTGGGTGATTAATCTAGTTGAAGGGAGAAAAACACTCAGAAGTCAACGTGCCCATGATAAATGTTTTAACCAGTGGCATTTGAAGATCTTTGTAAATGAAGAGCCCACATCTAATTGATAATGAAACAATCAGATCAGTCACACTGATTGAGTTCTAGACATGAACCAAGTAACCTGACACCATAGGAGACAAACACAGTCGATGAGTTTTTTGTAGTGGTGTACACTTTTTGACACTGCTCCTTTTTGAGGTAGCACTCAAGTTAGACAATCCTATCTCTTTCCACAAAAAAAGCTAGTATTTTTTAGAAATTACTCTCCCATTGGTTTGTTTTTGTTGTTGTTGTTCAATAAAGAGGAAAAGAAGGAGAAAGAGGAGGAGGAGGAGGAGAGGGGAAGGAAGAGGAGCAGGTTTTCTCTCTGGTAGCAAAGTAACAGTAACATGTAAGTTTTGATAACCATACAACATGCTCTAAAAAGAAACAGTACTTTTTCTAGAGGCTCGTTCTTAAAAGGGGCATCTTCTATCCAGAAAACCCTAAGAAACCTTTCCTTGCATCTTATTTTTCTGAATGGGGTTTCATACCCTATGGTGAGGACATTTATGTCAGCTCCCTTGCTGCTGAGGAAGCATTCAGCTTCTTTGAAGCTATGTGGGTACGATTGGAGAGCTGAGGGTATTGGTATAAAAATACAGGCATTAGCAGGAAAGAAGGAAGCAGGAAAAAATGCTGGCAGCCAATACTTTCCCCTAGGTTATAACATGTTTTTAAAAAATAAATATGCATTTAGTAATACCAATATTTGCATCCCTTTACATTTATTACCTTTTGTTTCTTAGTGTTTCTTAAAGATCCAATCTGCCTTAGCTATGCTTAAAAGACCTATCCGGGATTTGCTTTTTAAAATGTGTACTTGAACCATAGTGATAAAGAAAGAACAGTGCAGTGCTGGCACATGATTGCAATGATCAGAGAGACATTTCAAGCTGCTTGTTCAGCCACCCTCTCCCCATGACCTAGAGTTTCTGCTTGGTAATGGAATAGTTAGTGTACTTGCTTCCCCAGCATGCAGTCATCCTTCTGCTAGTAACATCACCCTGGCTTTTCATGGTGAGCCACCTCTCCCGTTCTCAGACTACATGGTTACCTGGGAGCTGACCCCTTTCTCAGGCTCTAGGGGTTTGTACATAATGCAGCATTGGTCAATCAAAGAACCACATTCCCCTGGCCATAGGAATTGGCTTAGTGATGGGTGCAAACCCCAAGATTTCCCAAACAGAACCAAAAAATCAGTCCCAGGACCTCTTTTCACTGTGGTTGCTTACCTCCTATATGTAGTCCAATATGGCCACTGTGTAAGGAACTTCTTTGAACATAAAACTAATAGAGAAGAAGGCACAGTCATCAAGCTGAGACAGAGTGTACCTAGTGACACCATATAATCACCAGAATCCAGTTATTTCCAAAAGGCCTTCTGGGCTTTCCGGTTACATGGCCCAATGCATTGTTTTTCTTAGTCTAGAGTTGAGCTTCTGACTCTTGCCATAGTCTACCCAATTCAACTATCCACTATAAAATTTTGGAAGTAAAAGTTTTATTTCATTTATTATATTTCCTTTTACTTGTCCTTTGCATTTCTTCATTTTTCTTAGCCTCCACTGATGCTTTTGTTCACAAAAAAATATTAATGAACAATGAAAGAAGATATAAACAACTACCTCCTATATGAGAGCTTTCTGGATTTTCTCAACTAGAAATAATCTCTCCTTTAAATTCCCATGAGACTTTATTCCACTTTTCATTCACTTTCTAGCATGATTGCTTATTATGACACAGTACCTGGCACATTAAAAGTACAAGAAGTATATCCTTTCTTAACTTGTTACCTAAAACTGGTAAAATAAATAAATATGTAATAAACAAACACATGTACTGAGCTGAAAATACTATCTTAGATACCACTCAAAGGCTCCTTTGTCTTTTAACACACAAATAAGGGTTATCTTTCATTTTAGGACTGAAAAGGTTTTAGAACCTTGCTTTAAAAAAAAAAAGAAAGAAAGAACAAGAGAGCTAAATGAATCCGGTAGTAAAAAGAAAATACTGAGTTATAAAGTACTAACCTTTAATACCATTACCTTACTAATACTTCTTCCCTCAGCTTTAACTGTGAAATAGTTTTTAAATTACTTCTCATACTCCTTTGGAAAGCACAGTCTTGAACTCTGCCAGACATCACTTGCCAGGGTAATTTCTAAAGGCAAGGAGACCAAAGCCAATTGCCCTGGGCAGCACATGACAAAGTCGAGGGGAAAATATAAAGTGTAGTAAAGAGCAGCTGATAATTTGTAATGGAGATAGAAAACACCAAAAGATATCACAAGTAGGCCATGAGCAGAAATCAAATTCAAGAAATGATAGAAGCCTGTGGTTAGCAATACCACAGTATTATACACTTAAAAATTATTGAGAGGATAGATCTCGTGTCAAGTGTTCTCATCACAATGAAATAAAATTTTAAAATATAATAAATGGTAGAAGCAAATTGCATGCCTGGCAGAGACTATGGGAGCATTTCATGGAACGATGCTATTTTTAAAAGGCTTTCCCCAAAACTCTTCAGGTACTGCCTGATGGATCTGAGGTATACATAAACTCACACACACACACACACACACACACACTCACACACACACACACACACACACAAATATCCAAAGAGAGGCAAAATCTATAGAGAAATCCGAAACCTTTAAATATAACTCATAAACTAGTTTTTCTTTTACTTTATAGTCAAGAAAGTATTTAAAAATCCCAAATATATACTTTCTATGTTAGGGGCTCTGTGACTTTATTGGAGTACCTCTTGTATCTCTCATAATAATTCTAGTAACCAGGTTTCATTATTTCTTCATTTTACCAATGAGGAAAACCAAAACACAGAGTAGCTGTCACTTCTAGAACACAGCTTGTCCAAGAAGGAAAGTGGAGACTAGAGCCAGGGTGAACATGAGCAAGTGTTGGGTGAGGGAGTGAGAGTAAATGGCTTATTCTCTGTTTCATTCTATTTTTAATATTAGAGGATTGTAAATAGTTATATATTCCCTGACCCTTTTTCTTCCTGTGCATTTTCTTCTCTCTGATGGATTGAATAGACAGGCATAGAGGTGACTAAGAATGTTAGACAAGATTATACTGTGTTGGACAAACTAACTCACGTAGGAAAACTTTAGGTTTCTTTCATTGACACAGGCATATTTAGAAAAGAAAACACGCTCATACATTGACAACTCAGGGGATAAAATGAGAGAGCCAATCAGTTGTGTTGTGATAACATTTTGGTTTTTTTTCTTAAAAAAAAAAAAGG
>VBSM01001124.1:48337003-48356393 GCA_008086735.1 Cheirogaleus medius
AAAAAAAAAAAACACAGACAAAAGGAAGAGAAGTAAAGAGATGTAGAAAACATTTAAAGACACTGGGAAGAGTAGAAAATAGAACCAGCACCACCAATTTATACTTGACATTTACACATTGGCTTTGGCCGATTATCTGTATGAGTGACCTATCTTCCCAATTGGGTTGTGATTTTCTTTTAACTGTAGCACCTAGCTGAAAGCTTTCCTCTGCACTGAATGTCAAAAATTCTTGGCTGTCTACACATCACAAAAACAAAATAGAGATTTATGGGGAAAAAAAACAACCTGGTGACAATATATCTTCCTGTCTTAACTAAAAACGATAATTATCCCTCAAAGAAAGGGAGGAGCAGTAATTGCTTTGAAAGAGATGAAGGAAGTAGTAGAGAGATGATAATGAGCTCTAGCCTAGGAAGCAGAGGAGATTCATAAATTCTGTGAATACCAGGACCTCAAAGAAAACTTCAAAGTTTCCTAAAGTTTCCTATATGCTAGGTGGCAAGACAGTGAGAGATCTGTTGGCCTGTTGCTTACACAACATTCAGGGCCTTTGCAGCACTCTGTTGTAAGGGAGGGTTGCAGGATTGTCTAAGACTACATTTCCCATCAGCCTAGCAAAAGGGGGCTTTGACTTGATTAAGTTGACTCAAAGGAAACACCTCTTGCACAGACACACCATGGAGTAAAAAGTTATAGCTGCTTCATGTTTCAAATGTTTGAAGATTTTCATGACATCGTTGGGGAAATGTATTTTGATAATAAAGCTCACCTTTCTTATTGTTTGGAAAGGTACAAAAAGGTATAAAATAAATATGACATAATGTCACCATTCAGAAATTATCACTTCTGTTATTCTGGTTTATTATTTTTTTAATCCTTCTATCATCTATTTAAAAGATCAAAAAATTTTCTAAAAGCTCTCTTTTATAGATAGTGGAACAATTAGATAATTATAATCACTGTCATCTCTCTCTGTTACATATTTTATCTTTGATGTAAGAAACATATTTACAATCAACATTGTGACCATACATAAAACACTTATTTCAAGTTAGTCCTACATGTCTAAGAAGATTTAATGCCAACATCTTCCAACCAAAATTTCATCATTCTTGAGGGATTTTTTTCCAGTTATTCTTTTGTTCCATAGTACATTTCAGGTAGATTATTTAGGCAATGTTTGTTGCTGATTAGTTTTATAGGAAAAAGAGTGACAGTTAAAAAAAATGCATGGGTTTCTGAGGTCATACAACTTAGGCTGTGAATTTCAGCTCTACAATAAATGACCTTGTGACTTTGAGGAATCTGTTTAACATCTCTGAGGCATAAAAATAACCACTCAGATTACTTCTGTTTTTTTAAAAGATTAATAAAATTGGTAAAAACACTTAGTAATGTTAATCAGGTAAAAGAAAACACAAAGCATTAGTATGCAAGAGAGGATATCACTACAGATCTTATAAGCACTGAACTTAAAATAAGGAATTATTAACATCTTTAGCCTACTACATTTAATAATTTAGAGACATGGGAAAATTATTTGAAAAATATAGCATCAAAACTCAAGAAAAAATAGAATATCTGTATAGCTTTTTATCTGTTAATTGAACGGAATTGATAATCAAAAAACTTTCCACAAAGAAAACTCTAGACCCTGATGGTTTCAGATGGTGAAACACTGAAGGACATAATACCAATCTTCCAAAAATTCTTTCAGAAAATAAAGAAGGTGTATTTTAGAGAAATAGTGTGTGTGTGTATATATAGTTCTGTGTCATTTAACAATGGGGATATGTTCTGAGAAACGCATCATTAGGTGATTTCATCTGTGTGTGAACATCATAGCATGTACTTACACAAACCTAGATAGTATAGCCTACTCCACATCTAGGCTATATAGTATCGATTGCTCCTAGGTTACAAATCTGTACAAGTTTACTGTACTGAATACTGTAGGCAATTGTAAAACAATGGTATTTGTATATCTAAACATATCTAAATATGGAAAAGATGCAGTAACAATATGGCATAAAACATAAAAAATGGTATCCCTGTACAGGGAACTTACTATGAATGAAGCTTACGGGACTGAACGTTTCTCTGGGTGAGTCAGTGAGTGAGTGGTGAGTGAATGTGAAGGCCTGGGACATCACTGTATACTACTGTAGACTTTATAATGGTGTACCCTTAGGCTGCACTAAATTTATAAAAATTTTTTTTTCTTTCATCAATAATAAAGTAACCTTAGCTTACTGTATATTTTTCACTCTATAAACTTTCTAATTTTTAAAAGCTTTTGACTCTTTTATAAAACTTAGCTTAAGACACATGTTTTAAAGCTGTACAAAAAGTTTTTCATTCTTTATATCCTTATTCTATAAGCTTTTTTCTATTTTTAATTATTTTTTACTTTTAAAAGTTTTTGTTAAAAACTAAGACACACACACACATTAGCCTAGGCCTACACAGGATCAGAATCATCAATATCACTGTCTCTACCTCCACATCCTGTTCCATTAGATGGTCTTCAGGACAATAACACACACGAGGCTATCATCTCCAACAATGATAACAATGACAACAATGCATTCTTCTAAAACGCCTCCTGAAATATCTGTCTGAGGCTATTTTACAGTTAACTCTTTTTTTTTTTAATAAGTAGAAGGAGTACACCCTAAAATAAGAATAAAAGGACAGTAGAGTAAATACATAAACCAGTAACATAGTCATTTATTATCATTATCAAGTATTATGTATTGTACATAAGTGTATATGCTAGATTTTATACAAATAGCAGCACAGTAGGTTTGTTTACACCGGCATCACCACAAACAGATGAGTAATGTGTTACACTGCGATGCTATGACAGCTACAATGTCACTAGGCAACAGAAATTTTTCAGCTCCATTATATTTTAAGGGACCACCATTGTACATCTGTCATTGGCTGAAACATCATTACGTGGTGTATGACTGTAATAGGAATTGGCTCATGTCATGGAGGCTGAGAAGTCCCACAATCTGCTGTCTGCAAGCTGGAGATCCAGGACAGCCAGCACGAGTTTGAAAGGCTGAGAATGATGTGGCTGATGGTGTAAGTCAGAGGTAGGGAACCTGCACCTAAAGGCCACACGTGGCCTTCTAGGTCCTTAAGTGCAGCCTTTTGGCTGAATCCATATTTTACAGAACAAATCCTTTTATTTTTATTAATATTTTTTTGCTTGTCTTTTATACATTTATTTTTAAAATGAACATATTTAAAATATCGAAGAATGAAATAATTTTTAAAGAAATAATCCTCCCAGATTGACCAGCACAATTAGAACGTTATTAAGCCATAAGGGCTAAATTGACAGCTGCTACGCTCAGGATTTAGTGCTAGCTTCCCCCTTCTGACTGGCACCACTACCGCACAAGGCCAGTTGGCAAGAGTTTATGTGGGTCTAGTACACCAGTCTGTTATAATCTTTTGACAACAGAGCACTGTGTTTCTGTTTGAAGTGGAATTTGTGAATAGTTGCACAGCTCGACAGTGTTTTTTAATTCTGTCTGCTTAATAGCCCATCATGTCAAAGAAGACTGAGAAAATGCTAAAGGAAGAAAACAGATTTTTAAATGAGGATTGGGAATTGCAATATAATCTTATGTCTGCTAAAGATAAGATGATTTGCTTGCTATGTGATACAATATCAACATTTAAGAAATTCAGTGCTCATCAGCATTATAACACTCATAAGGACCACGGATATTTTAAATTAGATGGAGAGGCACAAAAGGTTGTATTGCAGAAATTAAAACATGGAAAGCAAAAACAATTCTTTCAAGCAACAGTAAGTCCTAGAAATAATGCCACTGAAGCAACTTATAAAGTAGCTTATACACTCAGGGAAAAAGGGAAGCCATTCAGTGATGTAGAAATTGTGAAAGAATGAATTGTCGAAGCTGTAGGATGCATAGATTCTGATTCTATTTCAAAGTACAAACAACTGCCTCTTTCAAAGAGAACCGTAACTGATTGGCTGCATGAATTAGCCTTCAACTTAACAGAACAACTTCATGCAATACTTCAAAAAGAAAATATATATTATTCAATTGCTTTGGATAAATCAACTGATACTACTTACTTGGTGCAGGCTTTATACTTCATCTGGGTCATAACAGAAGATATTCTTTGCTATGAAGAGTCACTTGCTTTGGGCACTCTTGAGAACAGAAAACGGGGAATAGATATCTTCAACAACTTTTGAGATAAATGTCATGAAGTTGGACTGAATTTGGTAAATGTAGTGCATGTATGTACAGATGGTACACCTTCTATGACAGGAAAACATGAAGGGTTTATTGCACAAATAAAAAAGTATGAACAGATCTAGATGTTCTCATTTTTATTTATTGTATTTTGTGTCAGCAAAATCTCTGTGCTAAAGCTACTACTTTAAGTGACACTTTGCAATAAGTTATAAGTATTACTAACTATATTTGTGCAAATGCAACACAGCATCATTGGTTTCATAACATGCTAAAGTTGAACAATGAGATATTTAGTGTGGATTTGCCCTATCATTCTAAAGTGTGTTAGGTATCACAGGGACAAGTGTTAGCCAAAATTTTATCTCTGTGAGAACAGATAGTTAAATTTTATGAAGAACAGAATCAGCAATGTGAATTATTGAAATATTTCTATAGGAATGTAGCATTTCTGTGTGATATGTCAAATCAAAACAACTTGAATATTTCTTTGCATGGTAAAACTAAGTCTACATATTAACATGATATGTGGCAAAAAAAAAAAAATCCAAGCATTTTGATAAAAGCTATCTTTATGCAAAACGCTTCTTAAAAAGGAAATTTCAGATGAACATTTTCCCCAGTTAGCAAAGGTCACTGATGAGCAGGATGATATATGTGAATCATTTGAAGAATACACAGCTGTTATAGACCTATTAATTGGAGAATATAATGAAAGGTTCACTGACTTTGAGAATCATGACATCAGACTCAAATTAGCATTTCAGCCTCACCTAGTTGATATTACCAAGGCACTTAAAGAAGTGTTTGAGCTCTCAATAGGTGACATTTTAAATTCATTGTTTGATACTAAGAAAGATCCTGTCGAGATATGGGAAAATGCAGAATACCCAGGCATTCAGCAACATTCCCAAAAACTGCTTTCTTGCTTTTCAACCATTTATTGCTGCGAGTCTACATTCTCCTACCTTACCCAAATCAAGATGCCCTTAAGGTCACAAATGACTGATATCTATCTAGAGGATCAACTGAAACTGTGCACCTCCATGCTGCAACCAAATATTCAAATGCTGTCCAACAAAAAGCAGACACAACAAAGTCATTAAAAAATTACTTAACTTTAAAATTAACAAATAGTTTTAACTTTTTGAAATTATTAAGTACATAGTAGTTATAATTTTACAAAATAATGTATATTTTAAAGTATACCTAATTGAAGTTTCTTGAATGCAGCCTTATTTGATTATAGCTAAGTTAATGTGGCCTTTCAACATGAAAAGTTTCCCCAACCCTGGTGTAAGTCCTAGTCTAAGTCTGAAAGCCTGAGAATCAGGAGCTCCAATGTACATGGGCAAGAGAAGATGGATGTCTCATTTCTAGCAGAGAGAGAGAATTCACCTTTCCTTTACCTTTTTGTTCTATTTAGGCCCTCAATGAATTAGATGATGCCAGCCCACTTTGGAGAAGGCCATCTCCTTTACTGAGTTCACCAATTCAAAAGCTAATGTCTTCCAGAAACACTCACAGACACACCCAGAAATAATGTTTAACCAGCTTCTGGGCATTGCTTAGCCTAGTCAAGTTGACATATGATATTAACCATTCTAGAAAGAAGCAATAATTCCCAACTCATTTTTTGACGGTATCCTAATCATGATACCCTGACAAAGACAATACAATACAGGTAAATTATAGACAAACATCCCTCATAAGAATACACAGAATCTTCAACAAAATATTAGCAAACTGACCTAGTAACATAAATAAGAGAATAATATTATTCAGTGAAGTTTCCCAGGAATGTGACTTGATTGAGATTTTTAAAAAAAATCAATGTAATTCAGAATAAATGAAAAAAATTGACAAAATTCATCACCCATTTATCATAAAAACTATTTATACATTAGGAAGAGAAGGAACTCTCTTAATGTGATAAAGGGCATTATAAAGAAACTATAGCTGACATCATACTTAATGCCATGCTTCATGGTATATCTAAAAGTATACTTTATCTAAGATCAGGAAAAGGCAAGGATGTCTGCTCTGTCACTTCTATTCATTATTGTAATGCAATTTCTAGTCCCTGCAATAAGGAAAGAAAGAGAATGAAAGACCTAAACATTGAAAAGAAAGAAGTAAAACTATTTGTGGATGACATGATATTCTACATAGAAAATCCTATTTATAAAAAAGGGAGTAAAACTAATAAGTTAATTACCAAGACACAAGGTCAATATACAAATGAAACCACATTTCTATATATTAGTAGCAAATAATGGAAAGTGAAATGAAAATAACAATACAATTTACAATAGTATTAAAAAACATGAGGTCTTATGGTGTTAACATAGACAGGACATAAAAAGTATGAACCATAAAAGAAAAAAAAATTATAATATTATTTGGGCAATGGGGAAAGAACTTAATTATCTCTGGCTACAGCAGCTAATGCTTTAGAAAATCCTCTTACCTCACTGCACTTGTGCATAGTGCTGCGACAAGGGTCTGCACTATCGGCAAAACACAAGGCTTTCTCCCAGTTATGAATGGGTCAAAATGCTCCTGATGCTCCGAAGAAAGTGCAAGTCCAGACCATGGGCTTTCTACCTCCTTAGTAGATCCTCACCTCTACCCTTGTTTCTCTGAATCAAAGAGTGTCATCAGGAACAATTACACCCTTCCCCCTCAAATCCAGGAAGATGCTCTGTCAGTAGAGAGGTTGACAAAGGTTATCTTTTGTGTCCTTGTTCTTTCGATCTCTGTGCCTAAACACTGTGCAAGTGTTAGGGATATTATCTGAAATAATATATAGCCCCTTACTTCAATGTGGGCAGCAGATAAGAAAATAGGCAAATGCAACCATTAGATATTACAGAGGAATGAGTAGAGCATGATAATATGAGAGTACTTAGGAAGAGAGGGGTGTCAGGGAAATGTCTAAGCTGAATCTAGACAGATGATAGGAGGTGGGTAGGTGAAGCAAATTTAAGCTGCCCTGCACTAGCAAAATGTAGCAGGTAGGTCACCCAGCTATGGTTTTCTCTGTAGATTTTTCTATCTTGGCAGAATGCATTTGTTATTTAGGAAAGAGTCTTTGCTCATCCTGATCTCTTTCCCTAGAAACTTTTTAAAAATGCATTTTAATTTTTAGTAAAAAAATTCTTCACCAATTGTTATTTGGATAGACAAAAAACATTGCATATTTCTCCCCATTAATGACAAAATCTGTTAACAAAATCTGACGTGAAATAATGTTTTGGTGATGTTTCATTTTTGTTTACTCCTTTCTTTTGTTTCTTTGACCTCCTGTCTTATTAAATATGCAGCATTTTGGTGTTTCAAGATTGTTTGCTCAATATGAAATGGTAAAAGCAAACAACAAATACATAATAGAATATCATAATTGCCCTATGTGACCAGTATCTTTGTGGCATCTCTCAAAGTAAGTAATTATTCTGTCCTTTTTCATAAATGGCAGTTCTTTTAAACACAAGTCACTAAGAATTGAGGAAAACTATGTTTATTATGTATTCTAAACCATGCTTCTTCCTCCCAATGATTTCACATCAAATCTTATTTTAGCAGAATTCATTCAAAACCTTTCTGAATTATAATGCCCAGCAGTAAAAACTTTATCTCTTCCTGGAGAAGACAGCTATTATAATATTTTCATCATTTTTAAGAAGAGGGTCTACATTAAAGAATACACCTATCTATTGAACACTTGTTTATCCTAGGTGCCAGAATTGTGCTGGAAATACAGTGGTGAATAAGGCAGACACAGTCTCTGCTCTCATGGAACATACAGTCTGAGAGGAACAATATTAAATAAATAATTGGAAAACAAATAAATATATTTTCATCTGAATCTATCTCTCTGGCACAGATATGTCTTACTAAGGCACCTAGTGTACCTATTATCTTCCCATCACCAGATCCTACTGGGATGATCAGTGTAACTGATCAGTTACACTATCCAGAGTACACTGCATCAGTGTAACTGTCCAGAGTAAAATCTGGGATATGGTGACATAATCAAGGAGTCCCTGGGTTACATATTATGGCACAGAACAAGAGAGTTGATCTTGCCCTGAAACAAGACAGTGAATTTTACTGTTTCTCTATCAAGTGAAGGTGAAATCAAATACCTTTTCGGGTTCTGCGTTTATAGACACAATGAAAAACACATGTGGCAAATAAATAGCTGCATTTTGGGTGTCAGAGGCTGTCTTGAATTATATTAATGAGCTTACAGTAAATAGGTCACCTTTAAAAACTCAACGGAAATTCAAATAAATACCTATTAGGCTTTTGAGAATTCTCTTTCTTTTCCAGGATCCATATAGCTTGTGCATAAATTAAACAGGTGAGTTAAATGGGAAATATGATTACAGTCACTATTCTGGAGTCTTTCAAGTATTTGATAGTGACAGTCTTCTCTGTGATTCCCCAAAGATGCGATACTATCTTGGCTTACTATATTGCTGGGGAGGTTGAGGTCTAAAGGGTTTTTGTTTTGTTCCTAGCCCTTTCTACCTTGACACAGCATTCAACAATGTCAGGGAGTTAACACAATTTGCTGAGTAGCTATGCCAACTCTTCACTCAGTGGGAAATTAAGCATACAATGTGTTCACAGAATTACTGAGCCCCCTCTGACACTGACTAAGTGCAGAATTTCTATTTATGACCTGCCAGTGAGTGGATCAGAGTTGCACTCCAATGAAGAATTAAATGCAAGAGTCCTCTGAAAGGTCTGGGTACTTCCCTTTTCCTGGTAAATAACCACAGGTCCTTTTAGGGTAAGACCAGGAGAAAGAATCAAGTATCTACTTGTGCAGCAAGACTCATCTCTGAATATACTCATACTTCAGTGACCTCTCTTAGGTCTGGAATTAGATAGGGAGTCATGACTCTATGTGATGCTTTAAGTCATGTCTATGTTTACCACAACTAAAGCTGTCTTGGGTATATAAACTAAGCAGGACCTTAGAGTAATACTCAGGGTTTCCAGTAGTAAAGACCCTATGATCTTTCAGCCATTTCCAAGGATTTCTGTGGGTTACACATTTCTGATAACCATTTCAGCCCTATCACCTATTAAAACAATCACATCCACTTTGATTCTGATGGTTAAATTGCTATCTGCCCTTCTCCACCTTAATAATCCTTCATTTACATTAAATCCTAGAAACCATTTCAATGTCAGTATCTCTCAAATTTATTCCTGGCCAAAGAAGAGAGTTCAATGCATCACTTAGTGTTTTGGTGAAAAAAGGGTCTTTGGGGTTTTCTCAGGGACTCTCATAGTTAGGGAGTTGTTGAGCCAATCATCCTAGATAATGCCACTCCAACATCCCTATCTCCATAACTTCTCAGATCCCTTTTATATTACAACCAGGACTTTTTAGCATCTTAAATTCATTTCATCATAATCCACCACACAGTTTATGTTTACATTAAGACCAGGATTAAGTTAACCAAGTGAACACATTTTAGAAACTCACCCACATATTGAAGTTAGTATATTAAAGGCAGACTTTCTGGTAAGTAGCTCCATATTAATACACTATGTTCCTCTTTCCTCCCTGGTCTAGCATCCTTGAATCCATTCACATATACAAATCTCCCTGGTTCTTGCTGATGCAATTTACAAATAGTCAAATATTGCTATTCTTTAAGCATGCAGAACTTTTTTGGGGTTGACTTTGTAATTGCCCCCCACCTCCTTGGCCTGCTGGAATTTTACTCATGCTATAAGTTTAGAGACCAAGAAAGTTGAGGTGGATGAAAGGAAAATACATACAATCTTTCAAGGGAACTGCCTCAGGTAAGGGAATCAGACAAAGGAGTTCCTGTAGGCATGTAAGGCTCGGTGGAGTTAGGGGCTATGAAATATGGGGTAACCATAATTCTTCCAAATGTCATCATATTTATTTTTTGTTGATTCAATTCTGGAATTACACTCTTTTCCAATCAATCCCTTTGTTTTCAGGCTATGAATTCACACTAAGTTGTAACTCAATGATCCATAAGATTAGACTCTACATCTGATGTTTTACTGTACAGATGCTCCTCGACTTACAATGGGGTTATGTCCCATTAAACCCATTGTAAGTTAAAACTATTGTAAGTTGAAAATGCATTTAATACACTAACCTACCAAACATCATAGCTTAGCCTACCCTTCCTTAAATGTGCTCAGAACACTTACATTATCCTACAGTTGGGCAAAATCATCTAAAAGCCTATTTTATAATAAAGTGTTGAATATCTCATGTAATTTATTGAATACTGTGTCGAAAGTGAAAAACAGAATGGTTGTGCGGGTACTCTTTCCACTGAATGCGTGTTGCTTTCACACCATCAGGAAGTTGAAAAAATCCTCAGTCAAACTATTGTTTGTGGACTGGGGACTGTCTGTAGAAGTCCAGCAGCTAGGTACAAGAGGTAAGTGTTTCTGTGAGAAGGATTATAAAAACTCTGCCTCTCTCTGGCCATGTCATGGGCTAAGAATTTAAAGCTTTAATATAATTACACACAGTCAGCCCACCCCAGATGGCTTACATTTCCCATTCCCATCATAACATGTCAGGGCAACAGCCATTTGACCACCAATGTTGCACTTTCATCAGGACTTAATTTCAGTTGCTCACAGGTCATAATCAAAATAATCCCAGGTTATAATGTAGCTAACCCTTCACCAGTGACTATTTTGGACTTCTAACATCTCACTCCTTTCTCACTCAATCAGGCCATTGGATCATTAAGTTATAAGACTGTCTAAGCTGTGACCCCCGGATCAGGAAGACAGGGGATTGCCACATCTACAACTGCTGTACCAGTCAGTCTCAAGTTCACCATGTTTCTCCCATATACTCAGTTCCAATTTCAAAACTCAAATAGGTGCTTCTAATTGGTGGAACCCAAATCATACCTGGGACTCCAGCTATAAGGACATTTGGGGAAAGGTGATTGTTCAGCCTTTCAACTTCTGCCTATCACTAGAAAGAGGTATGAACATATGATGAGCTAGCCATCTGGAACAGTATCTGTCAGGGTGGGTAAAGCACATAAGTTAGTGCCTGGCACACAGCAAGGGCTTGATAAGGTCTATACTTATTCTATTAGTCTCAGTTTAAGCACCATTTCCTTAGGCCATTTCTGTCTGTCTGGATTAGATCAAAATTCCTTGATTATATGTTCTTAAAACTTCTACAATTTAAAATTCTTACCTCACTTGAGTTATACTATAAGATCTCTGTCTTTTATGCTGAACCGCAAGCTCCTTTAAAGCAGGAACCAAGTCTATCTATCTTTCTAAAAATACAATATCATGAGGGTAATTGGCTAATAACAGGTACACAATAAATAATTATGAATTAAAAAGTGGAATTGGCAAAGGCTTTGCCTCATCTTCTTAAGTTATTTTTTAATAGCATATTATTGTCTCTTAAAGGAATGAAACATAAATACATGTTATCTGACTTCATAAGTACTTTATTAGACTATTTAGGTATGTGGTTAAAAAGAGCTATTTTAAAAATATATCTAACTTCTTTCTAGCTACATGAATTGAAATACAAAAGTAAGATCTCTAAAATGAAATGTTATAACTTATCTTGTATATTACACGTAAAATAGCATAAATCTTGGTCCTTTACTAATGTCACAGAAATCCATCTAATTTGGTGTCTCCAGTTATACATAGTGTCTTAATAACTTTATCAGAATAAATTCTTACGTCCAATTTGTCATGCTTTCAATTCTGCTTTTGTTCTTGTAGTTTGAGCTATACAAAGGCTGTCCAGGAAGTATCTAGCCATTGTTAATACAATGAGAACATATTACATGGCTGGATACTTTCTGGACACCCCTTGTAAAATCAGCACTGGTTTTACATAATAGTGTGGTTAATATTGAGGGAAGCTTGAAAGGAATGATAGTCAATATGTTCATTTTGTCTTCTGGAGTCCAGATAACAGAGTAGTTTAGAATCTGAGTTGGAATCCTCGGCCTTATAATTTACTATCTTTATAGAAAAATTATCATATCTTATCAAATCTACAACATTCTTGAAAAATCACCAAGAAAAGGCCTACTTTAATTTCATAAAGGTTAAAATGTGGACTATTTTATCTTAGAATTGATGAAATACATGTTACTCACCAACTGGCTACTTGCCTGGCTCACAGCTATCTTCTCCCACCCCTCCCTACCACTCTCACTCTCTAGGAATGGTTGGAATCACAAGTCTGGACGCCAAGGGATATTTTTCTGCTGGACGACCTTGCCTGCAGCTCACAGTTAGTCTGTTTTGCACGGGCACATTACTCAACCTTGTTAGACTGTGGTTTTTCCCCAAGATATTTCCCTCTATATATTAAGATATATTTTTAAAATTTTTGAAATGATTTTATATTTATAGAAAAGTTGTGAAGATACATGTGTTTCCCCCAAAATAAGACAGGGTCTTATATTTATTTTTCCTCAAGAAGACACCCTAGGGCTTATTTTCAGGGGATGTGTTATTTTCCCCTCAAAGCCTCAGCTTGCAGCACGCACAGGATGGCCGGGAACTGACAGGGGGAGCCGACCTTGTTGGTGGGTCTGCCCGCACCTTTCCAGTCACCTCTGGGATAGTAGCTGTCAGGATGGGGCAGATGAGAAGGGCTGCTCATCTTCTTTACTGCTCCGCAACGAAATGCATGGGTTGTGCAGATATGTTGCATAGCCACGCCCATCACTAGGTCTTATTTTCGGGGTCGGGCTTATATTGTGCAAATGCTTAGAAATCCTGCTAGGGCTTATTTTATGGGTAGGTCTTATTTTCGAGGAAACACGGTAGTACAAAGAGTTCCTAAATATCCTTCACCTAGTTTGCCCTACAGTTAACATCTTACATTTGTCAAAACTAAAAAATTAGCATTGGCATATTACTATTAATAGAACTCCAGTTTCACCAATTTTTTCATTAATGTCCTCTTTCTCTTCCAAGATCCAATCCAGGGTACCACACTGGACTTAGTTGTTGTGTCTCTTCTGTCTTCTTTGGTGTAGGACAGTTTCTTAGTCTTTGTTTTTGACTTTGTCAGTTTTGGAGTACTGGACAGGTATTTTGTAGAATGTCCTTCAATTTGGGTTTGTCTGACATTTTTCTCATGATTCAACTGGAGTTGTAGGTTGTTAGAAAGAAATTCCCTTTTTCATCTAAACCAATTTAGGTTGAATTTCTATATGTACAATCAAAAATATGCTAAGTAATATACTCTACCTCACTGGATTGCTATGAGATTTCAATAAGTAGTATGCAAAGGGAGTGCCTACCACAGAGTGAGACACACAGAAGTACCAATAAACGTCAGGTATTATTATTAATATTAATTGATGCAGACTAGTATTTTGAATCCATTATATTAAAAACATTGTGGAAATAAATTAATGATCATGGATTTCTTGATAATATTTGAGATCATACATTAAAAATGTTTGTAATTATAGCACTGGACTCAAAGAGAAGTGAAATGAGTTGCAGCTTTATCAAGACCTCACTGCTTGTTCAATAACTAAGTCATGTTTGTGTTAGATTTAGAGGCAAGAAAAGAATAGCCTGATATTTGAAGTACATAATTATCCACATTCTTCTTCCCTGAGGAAAGGGCCATCAGAGCTAAGTCTTTTAGTCAAGGAGCATCTTTAATGTCCCATGACTATTACCTAGAGCAGTTTTGCCTAAAGTGCGTGTGGGATAATGAGCATTTATATCTTTAGTACCTATCATTAATTGATCTGTTATGACATTCATCTATAGTCATGAAATAAAAGAATAATTTGGGCATACGTGACTTTGAACTACTCCCATTTACCTCTTCATATTTAATATTTTATAATGGAAAAATATCAACTGTCAAGAAGACAAGCTTTTAATAGCTCTTTACTAAAGCCATCTTCGTATTTTCTTTTCTCTTAAAGAATTTATTTGTAAAGTATTTCACATATCTAACTTAGCTCTACTTTTCTAAAAGCAAATTTGGTATGATAGAAATGCAATAGAGAGGCAGCCCTGTGTCCAGGCATCTAAAATGAGCTGCCTCTATGTAATGGGAGCAGACTATGCTTAATGCTCAGTGCCAATACCTGGAAGTATATGAAATGCTTGGCAGTGTGGCACAGATTTTACTAAAGGAACTCAAGGTCAGAGAAGTTTAGTAAGAAAAGGTAATGGAGGGAAGAAGGGACTATATAGAGCTATTCCCAGACAAAATGGTGAGCAGCAAAGCGTATATTGCATGTCATCCTACCTCCAGCATCAGCTCTCTCTGTCCTTCCTTGACTCCTGAAACCAAGTGACTGAGTGCTCACTCTCCACATGAGTTCCTTTGTTTCAGACCTAAATATTCACCTCCATCTTATAATCCATCAGTGCATCACCAAGCATCTGTTCAGCACTGAAGAAGGTAAAAATACACACAAATATAAATTCACCTTAGTCTCAGTCCTCCAGGAAGTTGCAGGTTAGTGAGAGAGGAAAAGCAAGTTTGTAGATAACTGAAACAAAAGGAAGAGTGGCATAAGAAAGGGACAAAGAGCTACCTACAGAGGTAAGGTAAAAGAGAAGAACTAGGAAAACAAAGAAGGAATAATTGAAGTGTGGATTAAGAAGGAGTGGTGTGACAGAAGCTAAGGGAGCAGTTCCCAGAAGACAATGTGCAAAGAAGTCAATGAGGAAGAAGTGCAAGGAAAAGATCCTGAATTTGATGAGTTCAGTATAACTATAAAATGCAGCTTAAATGAAGTGATTCATGGATTACATTTACTTACTCATAGAATAACAAATATTAAAGGAGGTAACAAATTACATGGAATCAAGGATGAGTAAAGAGAAAAGAAAGGATAGCCAATTATTTAAATAATTACAGCATAAGAAAGACATAATATGGTAGCTATAGGGACTCTAGCATTTTCCCCCATCTGTTCATGTTTGGAGGCAAAATCCTCACTTTCAAACTTATCAAATGGTTTACATAGTGATCAAGTATGTTAAATCAAAACAGAAAGATTGGGCTTTAATAATATGGAAAATATCCTTTTCCTGTAGAGACAGATTGTGGACTGGAGGTGTCAGCTGGCTGGATAGCTCATTAACTGACTTTAATGAGTGGCACCACCTTGGAAGTAACCAGGGCCCTGAAACAAAGATGAAAAGGGAACAAAGAGCGGACTCCCTGTTACCTTTCTGCAAGCAAATCAAAGCATCTGAGGCTAAAAAGAGATGGGGAAAAATCCACTTCAAAGCATTATTATTCTTTTGCTCATTTATGAATAACTCAAATCAATGACATCTTACCAGGCTTGCTGTCTTTTTATTGTCCATTGGAAAATAGGCCAGTCTATGAATGTAGTGGATATCTATTATTTCTATCTTGCAAGCATCCCTGATTCTTTCTTCTGCTAACTGGATAGTTTCTCTCCTTTTGAGAATCTTTCCTTCCCAAGAGGATGCACATGGTTCATATTTGTGTGAGCCAGGACAGCCAATCCCAGTCCATCTTCAAAGACTGATCTGCTCACCAGAGCAAAATGCTTGATTTCTTTGTAAGACTACAAACTTCATCATCTGTGTAGGGAGGGAGAATGCAGCAAACACAGAAAGCAATGCTGAGAGCAAGTGAGAGAGAAAATCATATTCTTCCGGACGTTGGTAAACACAGCACAAGCCCTGCCACCCCTTGTACTTCTGAGTTACACAGGCTGATGCATTTTGTTTGCTTAAGTTAGTTGGAGTTGAATTTCTGTCATTTGTTATTAACAGTCCTGAATGCAATATATTTTCAAGCTACACATTTCGACAGGACATCAAAAAGACTTTGCAATCAAAATCTGCCCTGTTTCACAATTATGGGTAATATGCATGCTGTAGCATGAAGATGTTCAGAGGATCATATCACCTTAAGAATAATTACTGAGAAAGGAAGAATGAAAGCAACTGGGATGAAGATAAAGTTTATTTTTCATCTTCTTTCACTATTGGGGGAAAGGAATGGGTGAGTTGTTTGATACCCTAAGGAAATTCCATTTTATTCTTCCAATGAATCACCCTTGGAAAATTAGGAAAATGGTGCTTGCAGCTTCAGTAAGAAAGTAAAAGACCACATACATTAATTGTGTATTTGGGGCTAGACACAGCATTAAATTGGAAGTGGGGATAGAAAGGAACAATTTAGGAGGGAGGATGTCTTGACCCAAAGAGAGACATCCTACAGTTCTGTGAGAAAGCACATCTACATTACTTAGTAAGTTAGCAAAGCTTCACTAATTTGTAATACTAGTAAAAGAAAGTAGCTTTATCAAAGAGCCTGAGCTATGACATATTTATAAAATACATTCCTAGTCTAAAAAATTGCTCTTAGAAGATTCTCAGTAAATTCTTCCTTTCTGATTGAATAAAAATGAAACAGTCACAACAGAACACACAAAATCTAAGCTGAGAATACTCAGAAAGAAATTAAGGGGGAAATAATGGAGAACAAAACTCTCAACCGGCTTTGTTATCTATTATTGACACTCCATTGAGAATAGTTCCTAAATTTCTTGAGCCCTTACTTCAGGTAAAGCTTATTGACTCAGGGAAATAGGTTATGTGGAAACCATGAAAGTTTCTAGTCTGTCAGACCCTGGGTTCAACACGGTGTTATTCCAGGCAAGAAATGAGCATCTGTCTCCAAACATCAATGTCCTCATCTGTCAAAAAGAATAATAATGATTCTTATATCTGGTGGTGGTTGTGAGTGGTGAATGAAACAAGACTGGAATTTGACCTAGGGAATCTGTACCTCTCACTTTAAAGAAGAGAATTTTTTAAAAAAACCAAACAATCAGAAATTAAGGCAGAGTATAGTGAAAATTAATAGGAGATAATACCAAATTTGCAGGTGAGGTGGTTCTGAGAGGTCCTTAGGCCTGAAATGTTTGTATGCACAGGAGACCTGGGGCACATCCAGGCATTATCTCTGCAACAGGACCAACACCCTCTCTCCTCAAGGTGACAGAACAGCCCCTCCAGTTCAGGTCTCAGAATCTACTCTTCTAGAGTTTGCACCCTTTTCTTTTTGCAATTTAAAACCGGGTTTAGGGGAAATGGAGTGAAGGTAGAATGTGGGAAAAGAAAATCCTTCAGGTAACAGGAACAACAAAATCTCCAAGGTCAGGGTGGGTGTCAAAGAATCATGCAAAATCCTGCGGAATGAGGAGTCACAAATGCCCTGAGAAGAATTCTGAATTTTAGAAGCTCTTTCCAGAGTCCCCTTTCAGCCCACCCCACGCGGGCTGTTGGCCTCCCTCCAGCCTCTTGGACTTGGCCTTCCTTTCTTCCTTTTTCCTTCCCGCAAACTAAGCATCCGAAAAACTTTTTTTGTTCCTCCATAAGTCTGAGCAAATTTCGTTCTAGGGGAGCTTTTTCATGGCTTTAACCCCACTCTCCTCGGTTTCCTAGGGGAGAACCTCTGAGACTGGGGCTGCCCAGCAGGCGGGAGCCCCAAGTCGGGGCAGCCTGGGGCTTAGCTAGCGAAGCGGGCGGCTGTCTGCTAGGGAGGCGCCGTTTCCTCCGTGTGGGCTTCTGACTGCGACCAGGAACATAGCAGAACACGCCGGGCTCCGATCTCCGCCGCGGCAGCGAGCGCAGAGCCAGAGCCCCGGCGGCGGGGACGCGCGCGGGGAGGACGCGTGGCTTCCGCAGGAGCTATTTTTAGCGGTGCGTCGCTCCCCCTCCCCGGGCATGGTAGCCTCCGGCTCGCTGCGCTCCGCGGCCGTGTTCTGTCTCCCCCGCCGCTGCTCGCTCTTGGTAGCTTCCACGCGGGCAGGTCCGGAAACTGAGCATGTCTGGAAGCGCTCGGCGGCCCCGGCGGCGGCGGGGGCTGAACCCGGCTGCGTCAGGCTGAGCCCATTCACCGCGCGGTCGCAGGAGCGCAGCGCCAGCGCCGCGCCGCCCAGCCCCGCCGAGAGGGGCGCACTCGCCGCCGCGGGTCCCGCCGCCGCTCACCGCAGCCCCCTCCTGGCGACCCGCAAGTAAGTTTGTGAGGCTGCCGGGCGGTGGGGCGAGGGCTTGGCGCCCGGGGAAGCCCAGGCTGGGAAGCGGGAGGCGCGGCTGGCGCCCGGGAGAGCCAGCTGGCCTCTGCCCCCAGTGCCCGGCGCCTCTCCGAGCCGCTTAGCCAGTTCGATAGCGGGTGGCCACCGGGATGTTAGGACAGGGACGACGGGCAAAGCAGGAGGGCAGGACTGGCTCCAGCGGGGGCCAGGAGGGCAGACTGGGGAAGAAGGAAGGACCGCGCGGCGAGGGAGGGGACCGGGCAGGCCGGGAGCACGCTGGTGCGGGATGGGGAGGCTGGATTTGGGGCGCAGGAGCCCGGCCAGGCACAGCTGCAGAAGGAAAGTGAGGGTGTTCCCAGGGCGTAGGGTGGGAGCGGCGCGAGAGCTCAGTGTTGGAGGCAGAGTAGAGGGCAAGTGTGTCTTGACCAAAGCAGCGGGAGGGAAGATGGATGGAAAGTGGGGCGCGTGGAAAGCGGATTTGAATGAGAGCAGAGGACGCGGGTGGAAGGGGCAGTGGGCTCCGGTTGGGCGGTTGGACTCGGATAATTTGGGGAATCAGTACAAGGTTAGGGAGATAAAATGATGGAGAGAGCCAGCCTTGAATCTGTCTTTGGAGAGAGTACGTGAGGCCACATGTTGGGAACAGGCTGGAGAGGATGGATGCAGAAAGTGGCCTGGGAGGGCCGGGTGGAAAATCGCTGAGGGATTTAAGTGAAGGGGAGGAGGGGAGCGTGCTGGGATCGGGCTGAGGAACAGGGCTGCTAGTGGGGGCCGAAAGAATCAGGAAAGGGTTGGAGTCTACCCGTGTGGCCCCCTGAATAGTGACTTAATAGCGGTTCTCTGAGGTTCACTTGTACCTCAGGCTCCTCCTCCGCCTACTACCTGGCATGAAAGCACCTCGGCTGGCTGTAGGGGAGCTCGTAGATTTGGACAGAGATCAGGCAGCAGGGAAGGTAGTCATTTACGGGGAGCTGCCGGGGGCTCCCCTTAAGTGGTCTCTAGCACTCTCGAGGTGCAGTCTAAGATCTGAATGCGTGTGTTACCGGGGGGGGGGGG
>VBSM01001124.1:48356413-48375100 GCA_008086735.1 Cheirogaleus medius
GGGGGAGTGGTGCCAGTTCTAGGCCACGGAATCCGTGGTCTTGCCCCAGAGGTTTGATGCTTTGGGTTGGGAAGTCAGGCAGAAGTCTGCAGCGTGCAACTCGCGGCGGGGCATGGGTGTACGTGTGTGCGCGCGTGTGTGCATGTTGCCTGCTGGGGCTCGCGTGTGTTGTAGCAAGCAGTCTGTCTCCAAGGCAAGAAGATCCTGGGATTCACGGGCGGCACGGGGAGGGGATTAAGAGAAACGTGCTTTCCTACGTCTCTTCTGCCTCCTTTCCCCAGGGTCACATTCTTTGCTCGTCCAATGATGCTCCTCTCTAATCTCTCCCCCGTGTCCCTTTACATCCCTAACCTGACGCCGGTCTTCTCCTCCGATTCGGCACTCCGAGAACGCGGCCGTTCCGGGCTGCTTCCACCACGGACTCTTATGGGAGGGAATCCTAGGAGTCCCGGAGATCAGAGGGAAGGATCCAAGGGTCCTTCCCTGAGGCG
The DNA here is from genome assembly GCA_008086735.1 of Cheirogaleus medius. Taxonomy (NCBI): domain Eukaryota; kingdom Metazoa; phylum Chordata; class Mammalia; order Primates; family Cheirogaleidae; genus Cheirogaleus; species Cheirogaleus medius. The sequence goes on from VBSM01001124.1 coordinate 48,356,905, forward strand.
TCACTCCGGGGGTCCCGGTTTACTCTGCTGCCCCTGCAGGTGACGCAGTGATGTTGCCGGCAGACCTGGGAAACCCGGGGACTCTAAAAGGCCAGTGGCCGAGTTGGAGTGCGGGCAGAGACCAACACTTACAGGTTCTCAGGAGGGGGAGCCTCCACGGAGCTCCCCACATGTAAATATAATGAGAAAAAGAAAAAGGTTAGTAGAATAAACAAGTCCAAAAATCTCAATGTAGTAACACCTTTTTGACCAGCAAAGGTTTCACTCACCGAAGAAGGGAAGCAAGAAGCTTCCACAGTGTATAGGATCGGAAACAAGATGCGGCGGGCCGGGCGGGGGGTGGTTTGTCACCGTGGCCTCGGCTTTTTAGACTTCATCCAGCTTGCCATGTTCTGTCGTCAGTGCCACATTTTCAGAGAGGCTTTACCAGATGCAGGAAATGAGGATGAAGGCAACTCTGGAAACCTGTACCGTCTCTGGAAGGATCAAGGGAGAGCAAGAACTGTACCTACTGTCTGCTGTCGAAGAGGGCTGGTCTCGTATCTAAGAGAACGGGTCTCTGAGATTGTGTGTGAGACCATCGGAAATAGGTCTGGCCATCAAATTGCAGAGGGAAGATGAAGGGAAGTGAGAACGCTGTTGACAATAGTGTCGAGGACTGTGATATGGGTTGTTTTGTAAGGGGATGTCTGGCCCGTGGAGAGATGCAACAGAGAGGACAGCAAGCTTCTAGTGGCCAGGGCATGTCCTCTTATTCCATGTGACAGTTGCTGTCCCAGTTTCTAGTATACTGTTGAAATATACCCTTTGAAATATGTCCATTGTTTTGAACATCTGCGAGGTGGGAAATTTGAATAAAAAGGCTTCTGCTGTCATTATTGTCTTCTATTACTGTGATGTTTTCATTCATTATTATAGAATATGCAAAGGTAAAATAAATGATTATTATTAATTCTGTTCTTCTCAGAATGTTGTTCAAATAAAATATAATCTGATATGTTTGCCTATATTGTTTTGTTTGGGATTCAAGGAGGAGAGAAGTTTGGGCAAATTGATTAGGGTATCAAATAAAGGAAGAGATGGGGTACTTTAAGACCTTATGAGTGTGGAGGAGAAGACTTCATTTATAGAATGCTAAATTTGATGTGAAATGAGAAAATCCTTTACTCCCCGTCTTCCTGCATTTAAAATACAAAGGATTGTACCCCTGGGCTGGTTCATAGTCCTTAAGTGGAAGCCTAACTTGACAATTTTTCTGGAGGATTATTCCCTAAATCCAGGTAAGCCTTAGAAAATAGTCTAGGGAATCCTTATTGCCCTAAGGTAAAGTCATTTTAATAAAAGAAAGGTGATGAAATGGCTTCGTGGGGCAGAATGTGAGAGAGAGATGTCAGAGTGGAAGAAGAGAAATCACTTTCTCTCACTTTAGGCTTAGAACAGTGGTTCTCAGCTGGGGGCAGTTTTGCCCTCCAGGGAACACTAGCAAATTCTGGAGACATTTTTGATTGTTACAACTTTGGGGGAGATGCTACTGGTATCTCCTGGGCCAGGCCAGGGGTGCTGCTAACATTCTACAATGAACTGGACAGCCTCCTGCAATTTTCTGGCCCCAAATTTAATAGTGCTTAAGTTGAGAAGCCCTGGCTGTCAAGAATGCATGCTTAAAATGAAAAACAACCAATTTTAGGATGCTTTCAAACATTCCTGTTGGAAGTCCATCTTGAAATCAAGAGTAGTTAATATTAAGAGACTTTCTTTGCAAAATGGTCCCATGTTAAAAAAAAATGCTTATTTTAAGGAAATTAAAGAGGTTTCTTTATAGCAGAACTTTTTATTCAGCCTTTTAAAAAAATTCTGAAATATATTAAGAATTTCCAAAAGGCAAATTATATGTGTACATGTGAACTGAGTGAACATTTTTGATGAAAACTAGTTCAAACTGTTCTGCTGTGCCAGTTTTCACTGAACTTGTTTGGTAATTGCTGTTTTGTTTACTTTTTAAAATTAAAGTTAATTTAATTAAAATTACAACTTATAAGTTCTTCATTGAGGGATTGAACAAAGAAAAATGTTAGATAAATATTTATTTGAAGCCCCATAAAATATTCCAAAATGAAACCTTAATATTTGTAGGTATCTACACAAGAAGGTAAGACTCCTGTATGATTTTTGTGTACTGTATTTAGTTTATTTTAAAATCAATAGCACAGCATGTATTAAGAAACAACAAGCCTTTCTAGCCTGTAGCACAATGCATTGCCTAGAAAGATGGAACAATAGCTTATACTCATAAATGTAATAAGATCTAGGAACTGTTCTATTATCCCTTGTATGCAGGAATTTGGAGCACTTATTAGGCAAAAGCCTTGTCGTTATCACAATGAGACTTAGAGAAACTAAGGCGATTTGGCCAGCCTTTCTACTCTCTCTCCCTGTGTCACTCCCCCACTCTTATTTTTTGGTTGGTTGGTTTCAGGATTCATTCTGAAGGGATCATCATTAGGGCTGCTTACTTCCTTTCCTGTTCTAATAACCATCCCATCCACCCTTGGCTACTACTATCCCTCAGGGAGTCCTGCTGCAGCTGAGACTTCATATTCCTGCTAAGACTCTGGGGCACCGAGCAACCCCTCCCATTCTCCTGTGTATTCAAACAGAAACAGCTCTTTCCTGCTTCCAGGTGGAACAGAGACTTGTGTCTTCTTTGGAAAAAGGCAATGGGGAGAGCCTTTGTTTTCCACAAAGGCAACTTCAATTTCTCTGCTTGTATCTTTACTTAATTATTTTGTTCAATTGTATGTTCAATTACATATTCTTGCTGTTAGAAAGGCTTCCTCTTTCTCAAGGGAATAGTGAAATAACTGAGGAAAACATGACTTCAGCGTAAGCAATACTGATATTGATAGAATGTACCTATGATTGGACTATGGGAAAGCTCAAGGAATATGATTTGAACTAATGATAACCATATTTGTAATTCAATAAGCATTTGCAGTAGCAGGTTCTGTTCTATGCACTGGGACTCTTGCAGTTGCAATGTCTGGCTGCCTTGTGCATTGCAACTAGTTTGCAAAACCAAGTCCATTTAAAGTAATATATTTTATATATATCTGTAAAAGTCTATCTGTAAAAAGAAATATAAGTGGGTATTAATTTCATTGAATTTGGAGCAATTATAGAGATTATCCTGATTTTTGAAATGACTTCAGAAACACAATTGTTGAAATGCAGAAGGCATAAGAAACCATTAAGGGGGAAACAGTTACATGGATTTCTGTATAGCCTGGACAAGGGGGAAATGAGAGATTTGAGGTAAAAGGGTTAGTTCTTGCTTTCTCTTTCCTTTCTTTAGGAAATGGTTATTGATTTGTTTGACATCTAAGCAAGGAGAGGAGGTTTTCTTGCCTGCAGATATTTGTTGAATGGATGTGTGCCCTTTTGCACCTCTGATAGCCATAGTTGTAGAAGACAGTGGGATGTTGGCATTGGTGGTTAGAGTAAAGCTGAATTTCAAATCAGTTCTGTGCTAACGATGTTTGCAGAAAAAGCTTTGAACACACACTTTCAAAGATTGAGCATTCCATGTCACTATTTTTAGGAAACTAATATAAAGACTATAGAACTGAACATTTTTGATGTTTTGGGTAGCAGCTAATACTGATGCTTTAAACTACGAGAGTATATTTATTTGGGGAAAACAGAAATACTATGACATCTCCTTTTCCCTCTAAACAAACTTGCTGCTCATGCTGGCATGTCATTTATTGTCCCAATTGGAAGGAGGGTCATATGAGAGGTGGACGTTTTATCAAATACCATATGTTGCCTTTGCTGAATTCAAGAATAACAACAAACACATATACGCAGAGCAATCTTTAGAAATTTAGACTATAGCAAAGGCAAAGAGAGTATCTTTTTTAAAAATTTCATTTTATCTTATTTTTAAGGATGAGTAATAGCAATGCAGGAAAAAGGCAACCTTGTGTGTGGAAGGTTTTACTTTTGTTTATAAATGTTTATTCATCTTAAGAAACAAATAGCCTGAAACATTTCCTGAGGACTTAAGCCTTCATTATAAATAGCCTGTCTCTTCTACCTCTGGAATATTCATTATGTGATGACTTTTGGAATCTGAATACTGGGCTAAAATGGCTGATACAGTCTCTTTTAATTTGTGATTTAGAGTTGTCTCTGTCCTCCTAAAGAAAGTAAAAGAGACATGCTATTTGTCATTTGGAGCACAATACCCACATATTATGGGTATTGACAGTAGTCTGTTTTACACAAAAACGTGCATGTTGCTTGACCTTGGTGTGGGACCCCACTGACCAAAACACTGATCTCAGCCTTCTGAATTATGAGGCCTTATTTTAACAATTTTGATTTGAACAACAGTGTTGTGACCAGGCTTGACAACCAGCTGATGTATTTGGAAAAGACTGACTGATAAGCCAGAATACTAACTACCCATCTACAAGGAAAGAGGCATAAAGGTGTAGGGAGGATCAAAAGCTTTGTAGTCAAATCTAATACTTAGTAATGTGTGCCTTTACATGAGTTTTTTAAACTCCATAGAACTTTGGTTTCCTCATCTTTAAAATGGAGATGAGTATGAAGTGATTTGCTTGATGTCAGCAGTCATCTGAATCACTTCAACTTAGTCTGCGTTTTTCGAAGTCTTGATCCAAACCTTCTCCTTCCTAAGAGCATATTTAATTTTTTTGGTTAAATCCATGTTTCTTCTATTTATTTAAAAATGCAAAACCTCTCAAGAACCTCTCTTTTAAGTTGTTATATTCCAGGCAAAAAAGGTAACCGATGGGTCTCGAGTTGAATTTGTATCAGAGTTCAACTCAGGTGTTCACCTAAGTGATTAAAATGATCAAACACCCTTTTATTTTTTTTTTCTAATTGGGATGAATATAAGCAAGGCTTTAAGTAAAGATATCTGAAGCCAAAACATGCCACTATGGATAATGTCTTTCAACTAGGATATATTTTTTGATGATCAGAAAATTGAAGATTGGCCCTTATTTTTATAGTTCTGTTATTAATAGTTTTTTTTTAACTGGTTCAGTGCTGTTGCCACTATGGTTTCTTAAAGAGTTACAGATTTAAAAAAAATGTAAAAACATGCTATGTGTTAGAGATACTTTGTTAGTTGTACAATACATAATGTATATTTTCTTATTTGAAATTTATGGCAATTGATATATGGATGATTGATTAGAATAATGAAAGGCTTAAAATCAGAAACCAGAACAGATGGCAGGTTTGAAACGACATTCCCGTTAGCATCAGACAAACTAAAATACAAATCTTTATTCTTCAGTTACTAGCTGTGAAAAATTGGGAAAATTACTTGACTTTCTACCTTCTCCTACTTTTTGAGAATCATACCCACCAAATTATAGGTTTGATTCCTGTGATGGCTCAGTAAGATAAGGAAGTAGAGATCTTAGCATGATGCCTGGCAGCCTTCTTTGTCCTTGTATTCTGCTAATTCCACCACACTTCAGCTGTGCCCTTGAAAGTGATCATTTATGCTTGAATCAGTTCACATTTTTTTTCACACTCAAGAATCAGAAAACCTGATCTCAAGTGACTTGAGGGAAAAAAAGAGAAACTTCATGACCGTGTGACTGAGTGCAGGAGGGGACTATATTTGACTCCAGGTAGGACCTGTCAGGGCTCAAACTATGTGACCAGTTCTTTTGCAGTTCTTATCACAATTTCTTAGCTCTACTTCCTAAGTTATTCTTGGCTCCATTCATGACAGGCTCTCTTCTCAGGGTTCTAAGAAGCTTTCAGAACTTCATGTTCCCAGGTTCAAATCTAGTGGAGAGGAGAGTCTCTTTCTATAGCTCTTGCAGAGGAAAGAAAAACCTACTCTTTCTAGAAATCCCAGCAAGTATCCCATCACATTTCACTGGCTCTGATCAGATAAAGAGCCCATTTCTCCCCGAGTCATAGTGGCCAGAAAGATGAAATACACTGGTTGGGCAGGTGTGTTTTCCCATAGAAAGGTAGGGAATTGTTGTTGGGAGAAGGAGTATGGTATGCTAGCCAGCTAGCCAATAAGAAACCGCCACAGCACTTGTATTACTGTTTGGCCCCAAAGAAAAATGTTGGAATCATGTTTTATTTCATCTAGGTCATGGATAAAGTCTAAAGAATTGTTCCTGCACCATTACCAAATATTTCTTTCCTGTGATGGATCTTAATTACCAAGATTAAATGACACCAATGCACATTAGCTATCTTCCCTCAATATACATCATTAGACTGGCTGGATAGACACTAGAATTCATGTTTTGCTACAAGTATATGTTAAAGGAACAAATGAATACATTTCTTATATCAGATATTTTTTCATAGGATCACTGTTTTCTGAAAAAAAGTCAGGAGAAGCTGTCATTATGTAAGTTGTTATTATTAAACATTCAGTAATTTATCCCTTCCTTCCTGGGTGACCTTGCTGGCCTGTGGCTCTGCATCTGTATACCAAATTGCAACGGACAGTAAGGCTACTAAGACTTATGCAACAGTAAATTCTTACTGTCTACAGTTGTGGGCAGTTGACAAAATATTCCAGAAAGATTAATTTGTTCAATTTTTATATATTTTTAAAAAATTCTCCATGCTCCATTGGGGCTGTTGGAACAGAAGTCTCTAAAATGCAATTATTTTCTAAGATAAAATGTAGTCTTACTTCTTGAATTAATATATTAATGGACTAAGGATTTTTTTCCTGTCATCTATTTTTAACTCTTTGCACAGATCACAGTGACAGGATGTCACACATTACACATTTAGCAGAAGAATGTTAACAGCCATGATAAATGGCTTTGAATAAAAAACATTTTCTTCTGTTTTCATTCATGCAAATGGTTTAGTAACACACATAAATGTAAGTGCCTTACTGTAAAATGTTTCAAAAGGGGAAAATAAAATCAAATAACCTTGCATTCTTAAAGCTAGCTTTCAGGCTGCTGAAAATATAATCTACTCCTGGTGAGTATGTCAGTGTAGTAATTGGATTTCCCATAGGTAGTTTCCAACATGGGGTGTTGGGGAGGGGGAAGATATTCTAGCACAATGAAGTTAAAAAGTGAGAAACTACAAAAATGAGCAAGGCATTCACTACCTGTTATATCTATTTAGGTTCTTAAATTCTTAAGAAGACCAAGGAAGTGGAAAGGTGCTCTTTTACACAACTAAAGTATCATTGAAGTGGGATTTTTTTCCTTTTTACCAGCATGTTTTTAAATTTCAAATCAGCAGCCTATTGGCGAGTATATAGCAGAGAAAGCATATAGTCATGTGAATGATTAAGATATAGTTTTTAATTATCTGAATTATTAAATGAACAACTAGGTGGAAAAAAGTACCATTCAGTAATGGTACTTCAGAAATATTCAGTAATATTTAGAAAAACCTAGAGAGAGATCATTTTAACATATAGCCTTATAGGCATAGCTGTTGATAATGTTATATATTAAGGGTTTTTTGTTTCAGTACCATGTATACATCATGTTTATCATTAAATATGATGAATAAAGTTTTCTTTGGTATTATAATTCATAAATTATTTTTGCTGTTCTTAATGAGGGTGAGAATAAAAGGGTTGTTAGTAGCTCATTTGGGAACTATGCATTAATTTTTTTTAAAGTTTTCCATCAGCTGCCTCTTCATGGACTGAAACACATAGATATGAGAAAATAATAACAGATTCATTATAATAGATGTACATAGAAAAGCTCTGAGCTAATCATTTAGATTGTTTTGTGGAAGTGAATGAAGTGAAGCTGAAATTTCATTGGAACCTCCTAATAGTTGTTAAGTCAAAATAAGGTAAACATGGAAACAAAACAGAACAAAATTCAACGTTTCAATGTTGAAATGTATCAGAGTTCCTTAACTGACTTAAATACAAACTGATTCTTGTTGATTTAAGCAGAAAGGAATTCACTGGATGATTATGAAGCAGTTCATGGAATTGAAGGAAATGCCGAAGAATGAGACCTTGGATAGGATAGGAGCCCACTGCTGACACGGGTCAGCTTTAGCTGTTTTCCATCGTTGTGTTCCTGTCCTTAAGAGTCAGAATTCAGAGAGAAACAAAGACAGACAGAGACAGAAGGGTGAGTTAGTTTGGGGGAAGAACAGGGCATCTTGACTGATAGTCTCAAGGCATAATCTATAATCTGTTGCTACCAAAAGAAGGGAATTAGGTGATACTGGGCAGGCACATTAAAGTGATAACCATTACATAGATTCAGATGCAGAAACTTGCTTCAGTGAAGATGAATTATTAGAAAGAGAAAATGGAAGGGGAAAAAAAAACCCTGAGTATATTATCTAAATAATATATTTATGGAGACAAAAATACTGTATTAGTTTCCTAAACCTACATAACAAATTAGCACAAACTGGGTGCCTTAAAACAAGAGTAATTTATTCTCTCACAGTTCTAGAGGCTAGAAGTCCAAAGTCAAAAGTGTCAGCATGGCCATTCTTTCTCTGAAGGTTCTAGGGGGAGAATCTGTTTCATACCTTTCTCTTAACTTCTAGTATTGCTGGCAATCCTTGGTGTTCTTTGGTTTATAGACTCATCACGCCACTAGTCTGTTTCTGTCATCACATGGCCTTCTCACATATGTCTCTGACTCAAATTCATAGAGAAAGAAAGTAGAACAGTGGTTGCCAGCGGCTAGAAGGATGAGGGAAAATGGAGTCATTGTTTAATGGATACAGATTTTCAGCTTTGCAAGATAAAAAGAGTTCTGGAGATGGATGGTGGTAAAGGTTGCACAACAGTGTAAAGGTACTTAATGCCACTGACCTGTACACTTAAAAAGGGTTAAGGTGGTAAATTTTATGTGATGTGTATTTTACCACAATTAAAAAATATAAATTATAAAAAGCGAATTAGGAGAAAATTGGTAATATTTTAATTCTTAAAAGTGAAGTAAAGGCAAGCAGGATAGTTTAGAATAACTGGGGGCCTCAGACACAAGGTGAATCTTCACTCATGAGTTATATCCCATGGACGTTTGCTCAGTGCTTACCAGACATTTTGGGGGCAGGACAGTTGACCAGAAAGGACTCCCCTCCCCTTGGTTCCACAGGTGTACAGGTAATGAAACTCTGGCCCTGGGAACAGGCACAAAATCTCACCTACAACCCCAGGTTTTACTCTCATGTGCAAAAGCCTTACACTAGGGGAAGGCAGAAACCATTGGGCCCAGTGTTCCACACTGATAGAAAGTGGAAGTCTATAACAGATGCAGAGCATATTTTGATGCCACATAAGGAGAGAGGACAGAAAAGTTGAGGAAAAGCCAGGCCAAGGCCCAGGTTTATGGGGCCTAAGACTGAGGTTGGACCCAGAGAACTCAAAAGTTTATAGCAGCTGGGTTTGTAACTGCTCCAAATTGGAGATAACCGAGATATCCATCAGTTGAGGAATGAATAAACAAATTATAGCAATATTCCATAGAATAGAATTCTACTTGGCAATAAAAATGAATAAAGTTTATGTTACTGACCTCACCAGTGTGATCTTCAGATCTTTTTAGATCACTGAGGATAACCATTGGGGCAAGAGCCATAAAAGTTTCATGAAAAAATAGCACTTTGGGAAAACGCAAATGTTCAGAAGTGGATTAGGATAGTTATATAGAAAGCAGGAGTAGCTTGGAGGGGATGATTTTAAGGGGAAAATATAAGGCCAGGATAGAGTGACTATAATTTGCTCGGCAAGGAAAGTATCATATATACTGAATTTTTTTCATTATAATACACAAAATACTACCACTTTATATGCTATTCTAGTTTTAAAACTCATAGGTCTCTATAAATATATAAGCAACTTTTTCCTACCCTAAACTTACAGTAAGTTGATCATAGATTCTTCAAAGTTGAAGTATATTTAAAATTCATCTAATATCCTTCTAAAACAGGAGTTTTAAACCAGTAGTTCACAGAATGGATAGAATTCAGCTAGTACACAAAGACAGAGAAAATGACTTCCTTATTATTACTAACTTCTAATTCAAATTTAGCATTTTCATTAATTATAGGTGTGGGTCACGAACGACTTAGTAATTAGCAGTACCTGTCACTTTTTCACCAATAGAAGTCACAGATATCATATCAGATTATACTTTTTGGCTGATATTTTCAGAAATCATGTATACTCATTGCACCTTTGAAAATATTGTCATTTTTAGACCTGCTGTTAGATCTTTTTATTGCAAGTACAGTTGATCCTTGAACAACACCCAGAGTTGGGGGAAATGACCTGCTGTGCAGTTGAAAATTTACGTATAACTTTTGACTCCCCAGAAGCATAATTATCAATAGCCTGCTGTTGACTGGAGGCCATACCAATAACATAAATAATCCATTAACACATATTTTGAATGTTTAATGTGTTATATATTGTATTCTTACACTAAGGTAAACTAAAAAGAAAATGTTTTTAAAAAATCCTAAGGAAGATAAAATATGTTTACTATTCATTAAGTGGAAATGGATCATCATAACAGTCTTCATCCTCATAGCCTTCACATTGAGTGGGCTGAGGAGGAGGAGGAGGAAGAAGAGGGGTTTGTCTTGCTGTCTCAGTGGTGTCAGAGGGGGAAGGAAATTTGCATATAAGTGGACTGCACAGTCCATATGTGTTGTTCAAGGGTCAATTGTATTAATAAAGGGACACATACTGTGTGACAGATTCATCCTTTTAAAGTTTGATAACTGTGTTTCATTGTAATTTGTTTCATTTGAAATCTTATGTATCTCATTCTTAGAAGCGATCATAGGCTTTAACAGACTCCCAGAGGGACTCATAGAACCAAGAAAGGTGAAGAACATAAAATCTTTCTTTGGCTCCTATTAGTAAGTTCTATTCGGTGTGAATCGCTTGGTCCAGAAAGCCGGAACTATTGAGTGTGTTCCAGCTGACTGCACTTGTTCTTGATCTGCCAGATGCCAGCTGTGCAATTCCATAGGAAACATTGGTTCTAGCAAGTTTTGTGCCACTCCGTGAGTGCATTGAACACGTTTCTGAGAATCTGTAGATTTTCTATGGACTTTCTAATGGGCTTCTCCTATAGTGGAGCCAACACACAGCCTTAGAATTAAGGGCCCTGTAGTAACCTTTCCTTTTAGGGGGCCTAGGTTTTAGACCATCCCATTTTCATGACTCTGGGTTTCTGGAACCCTTAGTTGGGAGACAGGCTGCTCTGACAGAGGTCAGTCTGGTTGGTTCAACTTCACGTGTCTGTGAATTCCAGGAGGACTGATATTGAAGTTCAAAGCTATTAGATCAGAGATACTTTTCTTCCTGTTTTGATTTAGTTGCTTGGCAAGCTGATACGATTTAAGCGAACATATTACTCATGCTAAGATCTCTATACTCTTACTTTTATTATTTTTTAAACTTTATTTATCCTGAAGGCTGCCATGAGAGCAAATCATTTGAGTGACTTAAATGTCAAAGGTGGTAGTGGTCCAGTGGGGATCCACTTGATCCCTGAGGAATGGGGGAATTTCTTCCCCATGGGTTGCATTTTGCCATTAGATACATGTCCGTTCTAAAGGTAAATGTTATAATTTATCCAGATGGCTCATTTCATTTCTGACTCCCTGGGAGGAAGTTTTGCCTCTTTTAGGGTAAAATCTGCTTTTGTTTAACTTCTATCGTTGACCTAGGTTGGGTCTGTGAAACCTCACAATTATCTAGGAATTTCCTGAAGTTACTAAAATGCACTCACTGTGGTCTTCCTGGTATGTTCAAGGAATGCAGGTCACAGTGACGTCTGCCAAATCAAAATATATTTTGGCAGAAATATATTTACTGGGAAATAGCAGTTTTAGACTGCATGAAACTTTTTTTTGGTACCCTTTGACCAGCATCTTCCCAAATGCATGGAACATTTTTCTAACAAATGTTTGAGATCCAAGCATGTGCTGTGTGCCAGGCACTCAGCTCAACACTGGAGAGATAATGAGGGGCAAAGCAAACATGGACCTGCCCTCGTGGAGCTGATGGTATAATGTGTGTGCTGGGGAGAGGATGTTAGTTATGCTACCCTGAAGGCCAAGCAGGTGGGGAAGAAAGGCTGTGTGGAGGAGACACAGAGGAGACCCAGAGAAAGGAGCAGCTCCCTAGGTTGAGGCTGCATGGGGCTGGAGCAGGAGTGGAGGGGTGTTTAGACAGAGGAAATAAGTTGGCTCATATGAGGACGTGAAAGACGGTCAGAGTGGCTAGGACAAGGGTGGAGGTGGGCCAGATGAATGTGGAGAGGTAAGCCAGCGCCAGAAATCCAGATTCCTCCTGGTGAGGCTAAGGACTTTGGTTCTGAAGCAGGGATGACGTGATCAACTATCCTTTATTGGCACAGAGATAATGATATTTATTTTCCTAGAGAACAGATAGCACTAAGCAAAATCAGGGTGCCTAGCAACTTAAAAACAAAATAAAAGTATTCTATTTAAAGACAGTGGACATGCTATGTGTATCACAATACATGTACGTTATTACAAATATGCCTTTACCTCTGGATAGTAAGTTTTCAGTTTCAGTGCTAGGATTGTATTACCGTGTTTCCTCGAAAATAAGACCTACCCATAAAATAAGCCCTAGCAGGATGTCTAAGCATTTGTGCAATATAAGCCCTACCCCGAAAATAAGACCTAGTGATGGGCGTGGCTGCGCAGCATATCTGCACAACCCATGCATTTCGTTGTGGAGCAGTAAAGAAGATGAGCAGCCCTTCTCATCTGCCCCATCGTGACAGCTGCTATCCCAGAGGTGACCGGAAAGGTGCGGCCAGCCCCACCAACAAGGTCGGCTCCCCCTGTCAGGTCCCCTCCATCCTGTGTGTGCTGCAAGCTGAGGCTTTGAGGAGAAAATAACACATCCCCTGAAAATAAGCCCTAGGGTGTCTTCTTGAGGAAAAATAAATATAAGATGCTGTCTTATTTTCGGGGAAACACGGTGCTTGTTTTTTTGAGGTTCTGAGCAGAGGGAATTCTAAACCACTTGCCTTTGTCATTTGCCTTTGAAGACTTCTTTGTAAAGTTTCCTTTATATAAAGCAGTTAACATTAACTTCAATCTTTTAAAAAAAAAGGACTGTTAGAATTATTCATTTATTTGCTTGCTATTTTAATTGCCATAGTTTACCTGTTTATTTGGACTTTATTATAAAAGGCTGAGAGTATTATTACTGTAATTGAATTGAAGTAACTTGCAAAAAAGCCCTTTATAGGGATGGTATTCTCTGATATGTTTAAATTTATAGAAAATTTTTGGATTTCCCATTTGATTAGCAAATATGAGCCAAAGTCATACTCAACACTGATGTGTCTATGGCCCTCTCAGCCACAACACTGAATTAAAAGTCCTTGCAGTCTTTAGATCATTTGAGTAAATAAGATTGTAAAATGCAGTTTTCATTTCATTCATATACTTTTTGAAATGGCAAATTTTTGTCTGCAAAGTAATTGGGCAGCTGTGCCTCATTTTTAGTATTACCTACCAATGGGGATCAGTTAGTTACCAGCTCATTATATTATTCTCATGGAGAGTCAGACTTCATTTCTGGATATTCTGGAGCACTGGGCATTAACAAGTGTCCTTCCCTTTAATATTGCCAACCCCGGGTCTGTGTGCCCCGTATCTGCAATTTGTGAGACATTTCACGTGAAGCTAAGACAGCCATGTGCGGAAACAGCTAGCCTCTACCTGTTCTTGGGGGGCTTGTTATTAGCACCCAGGTACTTATTACCTAGTAAGCGGAAGATGTAAGAGGATACTTATTGATTCTGTTTTGTGAAGGACTTTGAAAGGTCCTTCAGACAAGGATTTTCAGAGGAGGTGACTAGAACAGTTGCAGAGAATTGTTTTCCTGTGTGTGTGGCATCTTTACACATGATGTCAACAAGAGCCTCAGAGCCTGACAGTAGTATCAAAGGACCTTGTTCTCTAGCAGGTTCTTTCGAGAATGTACTTCTGTGAATATGTGTCTTTAACATGCAACATTCCTTTGTGGACCTCACCCCATAATCAACCTTTTCAGGTGGTTCCTCTAAGGGCAAACAAGTGACCCAGCCAGCCAAAGTATTCTCATCTCTTGCCATGGTGATTTGTTCAAGGATAGATATATCATCTAAGCTGGTAAAGTGATGACAACACTCCCTGGGATTTTGATAGAACACTAAAAACATGCTCTCTTTCTCATGGGGGTACAAAGGATTCCTGTCTAGAGCTGCCGATGGCCATCTTTGTTATCTAATGGAGGCAGCCTGCCTGAAAATGAAACTAGTCCAAAAACCCCCCAAAACAAAAAACCAAAACAAGAAGTAAAAAAAAAATAAAAAACACATATTCTAGCCCATTAATCCCACCACATCTGAAGCCAGTATGAATGTTTCAGCTGCATTTAAGCTAAATTGAGTTGGGTTTTTGTTTTTTTCAATGAAAAGAATTAAAATATAAATGCTGCCTATAAACTGTCCCTACTCTGAAGTGGCAGCAGGAAGGGAGAAGTCTGAAGATATCATCTGGTGTAGATGTGAAAGATGTGAAAATTTTCGTTGCCCTGAGCCAAAAAGAGTTTATAAAAGATATCAAAGAATGTGGTAACTTTTCCCTCCTGTTGCCATTTTCTTGAAATAGCATTGCATGTTTTAACAGAAACTTTCTACATTCTGAGGTAGTAGAATCCTAGTTTTTCTCATAGACAGAAGTGAGAGACTTAATGTTGGTATGTATTACAGAAACAAACATAAATGGTAGCTGGCTGAATCCTAGTTCTAGCTTTGCCATTTCAAATCCATGTATCCATTTATTTGTTATGCATTTGCTTTTAGCATGAGACATTCTAAGGTCTATTGTTCAACAAATAAGATATTACAACTCCAGTAATGGTCTCTAACATGAATAACTAGATTAGAGAGACAAGCAGTAAAAATAATAAAAGACAAATTATCTTGTCGATCCTCTATTTCTAGTAACTCAGCAATAAAAGCCATTTATGCTTTTTCTTATTTGGACGTTAAATAGCTAGAAAATATGAGTCAGTCATTTTGGATGCAAAATTTCTGCTGCAGCTTCATTCCATTTGGTATCTTAGGTATCAGTTTTTTACAGACGTTTCCTTTTTAAGACAGGGAAGAAAAGATACACAGTATGGTAATGAAAATGAGTATTTTAAGTGTCCTGTAAACTTAAAATGGAAAGCAAGCAAGTAAAGGAACTGTAATGACATTTCTAGTACAAGTTTATGGTAGAGGCTTATTTTTCATGATTTCTTTATGAAGAGATACATGAAATGTGTAAATTGGGATTGTTTGTGGCTAAAAGGAGGCTGGGGTATCAGAGATATTATTAAGACTCACTTTATCTTACACTGATGCTTGTCCTGTGGATAATAGTTTCTGCTAAGAAGGGTTATAAGATAAGCCTTCTAACTAAAAATAGAACCTTGTTACTAGGCTATAAGAAGAGGTGCTCTGCATATTAATTCTGTGACCAGAAAATATTGTCTTCCAGGGTGTGGTGTGAGTGGTCTCCAAGGACATTATGAAACACCTTGGTCGGCTTACTTCCATTTAAAAGGGAAAATGCAATAAATACCAATTTTCTATAAGGTATCATAGAATGTACTAAGGTGTTTATTATCCCTGTGCTAATGTAATAGGAGAAATGGTTTCTCCTTCCCAGGTAATTTAATGGGGAAAAGCATCCCATTTTCAAAAGAAAAATGCTGCATAAGAGGAAGTAGCATAAACATAATGAAACTCTGTGCTGTGTTTAGTGAACTGATGGCTTAATCAACTGTCACCTTGGTGACAAAAAAAAAAAAAGTTCTCAACTTTGAATCCATAAGAGATAGTATAGTAAACAAAATTAGCATTCACATTTAAATTTGGGGTTTGCCTACAATATTTGATTCGTGATCAGCTCCTATTTCTACAGAGCAGAGCCCCTCTGAGCTGTTCCACCAGATGGAACTCTTTGTAGTCTCACATGGTTAAATGACTGGAATCCACAATTCTGTGCGGTGGAGTTTCCTGTGCATTTGGATCTGTCTGCAAGTTCTTCTGCCAAAAGGAGAAAGGAGTGGGGTGTGAAACATATCCTGTTGCCATGGCCACACCCATGCAGAATAGAGAGGCTGCTGGATAGGACCTGTAGCTGTGGCGGGGGGAAAGGTGGTCATACCAACAGATGGCGTTTCTAGGCAATGAGAATTTAGTAATGGCAGGTGAAGTGTATTGGAAGATGTGGGAGCCTCCTTAAATTTTGTGAAATTCATAAAAGAGAGAACTAGGGCTGCAGAAGTCCTAGTATTGACACTGAATGTATGAATACTGCACTTGCTAAATTGCTGACAGAGAGCCCAAGCATTCTCTATTATTTACAAACCCTGATACAAGGAAGAGACTGTTCCAGTGCAGAATAGCATGAATCACAGAGCAGCAACATCTGGGCAACAAAAGTAGAAAGAAGGTCCAGACATTTACTATAGCCTGTCATGAATGTGGTTCTGATCACAGTTGATACAGAAATCCTTCCTAACAACCCAAATATATATTTTTGCATGCAGTACTACAGATAACTGCATAATAAACTCTATGTCATTTTCATTCTATATTTCAGAGATTCGCAACTTATTTATTCATTCATTCTTTCATTTGACAAGTATATTGATTGCTCACTCTTTGCCAAAGTGAGTGAGCATTGACAAAAAAAAAAGTAGTGAATAAAATCACAGAATTCCTTGCTTTTACAGACTTTATTTTCTGGTTTATGGAGACAATCAATAATTAAGCATATACAATTGTCCCCCATTATCTGTGGTTTTGCTTTCTGAGGTTTCAGTTACTCGTGGCCAACTGCATTCTGAAAATATTAAATAAAAAATTCCAGAAATAAACAATTCATAAGTTTTAAATTGTGCCCCATTCTGAGTAGTATGATGAATTCTCCCTCTGTCTTGATTCCTGCCTCCCAGAACATGAATCCTCCCTTGCCCAGTGTATTGATGCTGCAATACCATAATGTGATAAAGCATCATGAGTGTGGGGCTGGGGGGATAACAATAGATAGAAAAGAGAAGGGATCTGAGGACTGGCACAAAAGACGACCAACAGTTAGAGGATGGAAAGACAAGGAGGAACCAAGCTTAGAAGGCAGAGAAGGAGCAGCCAGTGAGAACCAAGGAAGTGTTCCCTAGAGAAGGCTTAAGTCACTGGAGAATGTTCAGCCCAGGAGTGACCTGGTCCAGTTGATGCTTTCTGGAAAATTTACCCTGGTTGCCGAGAAGACAGGGCTATCACAGGGCAAGAGCAGAGGAAGAGAAACCATTTAGTGGGTTGTTGCTATGATGTGAGAAATAAGCATTGTTTGGACTATGATTAGCAGTAGAAGTGGTAAAATTGGCTGGATTTGGGATATATTTTGAAGGTAGTGCACAAAAAATGGTAGTAGACATAAGATTTACTGATGGATACAACATCGGATGTGAGGGAAAGAAAACTGGGTGATCTACTTTTAGATCAAAGCTACTCAAAATGCTGGTCTGAAATTTTGCTACCTGGTCTGTGACAACATAAGGAGCTTGTGCCAAAATGTAAATCAACTGATTTTTTTTTTCATAGCAAGAGTTTTTCAGTGAAGGAGCAGTGTGTTGATTTACATTCTAGCACAAGCTCCTTATTTTGTTATAGACTGGAATGCATTTCCAGAACATACTCATCTGCAGATGTCACACTGAACATTGAATTGGATGAAGGCATCAGAGAAAGCCATTATTAACAAGTTCCCAGGCTTACCTAGGTATGACACATTCTTAAAGAATTGCTGATTTTGTAGTTGTGCAGGGGTGCTCTGGTTGCCAACGTTACTTAGAGCAGCACGTATATAAGTTATCATACTTTGCGGAGCAATACTTTCTTAAAGTTATGTGTCTTGGTTTGTTTTGTGCTGCTATAACACAATACCAGAGACTGGGTAATTTATAAAGAACAGAAACTTATTCTCTCACAATTCTGGAGACTTGGATCCAAGATCAAGGCTCCAGCATCTGAGTGTGGACATACTTACTGTAGCAAAAGGCAGAAGGGCAAGAGAGCGACAAACTCTGTGTCCTTATATGGCAGAAGAGCAAAGGAGAGCGAGA
>VBSM01001124.1:48375357-48492228 GCA_008086735.1 Cheirogaleus medius
TTTTTTTTTTTTTTTTGGTAAGTAGGCAAATGTAAAAGATTAAGCTTAGGATAATTTATTTTTTTTAAATAACATATTACCTCATGTTTATGAAGTAGGATCACAGGGCAACTCAAGTTAACCCTTACTGCTTTTCAAAACTTAGTTTATGTACCATCTTTCAGGAAGCCTTACAGATTTTCCTTTGTGTTTTCGTAACACTCTGTTTTACCTTTATCCTAGCACTGTTATAAACAAAGAGTAGTTGACTTGCTTTTAGCTGCCTCCACCCAAACTGTAAGCAAGTAGAAGGAAGGCAGCATCTTATGACTCCAATACTCTGTAGTTGGAATATTGTAAATATTTAATTAAATTTTTATAAGCTGAGTGGTGTGACCATAATTTCAAAGAACAAAAGGGTAGTTGTGTGTACTGCTATGCATAATGGTCAGCATTTAACTTTGGGGTAACCACAAAAGCAAAGCCTTCATTAGGATAAGGGAAATCTGAGGCAAATGACATCAGTTGCAGCCTCAAATATAAAAAAGGGTTTTAATATTTAAATGAGCATTACACATTTGGACTTCTCCACCATATCTACTAAAAGAAAGCAACTGGAATGAGTAAATATTGCTTCAAAAATAAAGGACACTACTGTATATATATTGTAACAACCTCATGACTCATTATACAATGGTGTTACCACATGATTTGAGGTTGTAGAATTCAGTACTTTCTCTTACTTGCTTCTTTAGTATCTTCTGGGGTTCAGAAGTGGTATTTGGCAAAACCCCTGAGAACTCTGAAGACTTGATTACAGTTTACAAGCTAACCAGTTACCATCCAGTGATTCTAGGTTTCTTAACAAATCACAATACTTGAAGCTAAAGTATTTTTCAATTTTTTTTTCATTCAAAAGATATTTTGAGCTTCTACCATGTGAAAACATGTGAAAAAGTACCAGGTACCATTAAAGTGCTAGGCACTGTGGGGGAAGAAAAAGATGAATCAGACGTGAGTCTTGTCCTTAGGGAAGAGTGAAATGAAAATATCAATTCCTTTGTTGCACATACCTTTTTCTTGAAGAGTGAGTCATGCTTCCTTGGTGGAGATCTCAGAGCTTACAAGTTTTCTAGCCTGACCGTGTTGTGTCTGCTGTTCCCAGTTATTGTTCCTGAAAGTGTCTGCCTTCTTCAATTCTTGCAGTTATTGTTCCTGTAGGTAGGTGTACCACTCATTAGGGAAGATCCAAACTGTGACAGCAATTTTCAAACTGGCGTTGTTTGAAGTCTCCTGCCATTTGCTCTAGTCTGCAGTTCTTACAGAGTCTCATGGGTTTATCATCAGCTTGCATTGTACCTCTAACTCCCTCCTTTCATTTCCTTGTTTTTCCTTGAAGCAATCAATGGCTCTATCAACTTTCACCTAGCTACAGGTAAGTTCCCTAAAGATATCCTTATGGCTGTTCCTAAAAGCAGATATAAAAAGGATTAGTGATTGTCTCAAGCTCATCTAGATAAGGATGAAGTTGATGATGATAATAATAATGATGATATCATTGCTAATATTTATTGAGTACTAAAAGTAGGTGAGTCCCTGCCCTCAGTAGTTTATGGATATTTTCTCATTTATTCCTTATAAAAGTTCTGGAAGGAAGGGACCATTATTAGTCCATTTTAGAGATGAGTAACCTAGGCAAAAGTTAAGTAACTTGCCTATCACCTTCCTTAGTTCTTACCACCAAATAGTAGACACCTATAAAACTAGCCCCATATTGAGCTCTGGTTCTCCCATTATCTTCCCAGGATTGAACTCTAGTGATGACCTGGATTGTGTTGATGACTAGTGGTGACACCGGTGTACGTATTGTGAACTAAATATAATCGCTGGCCATCATTCTGCTCTAGGGCAAGCAGTGAATATTTGTCTTTATGGTCCTTGAGACTGTGTAAAAGGATGGAGCAGGTTCAATAGGGGAAACATAACACTGGGACAAGAGTAATGTTATGTTCTGACACCTAATTCTTTGCTCATTCCAGTACAAGTGTTTTTAAATTTTGGCTTATAACTTCCATATATGTTTTTTGACCTGAATTGGTAACAGAAACTGTGTTGCTAATGGTTTTCCCTGAAAAAAATTATTCTGCACTTACCAGAGGATTCCAAGCACATGTCTTTTGTCTGAGATTAGATATATTATTTTTCCATGGATTAGATAATTTTCCTAAGAAAGAGAATACTACCACTTATTAAATACAGTCATGCATTTCTTAACAATGGGTCTGAGAAATATATTATTTGACAATTTTGTTGTCTGAACATCATAGAATGTGCTTACACAAAACTAGATGGTCTAGCCTACTCCACACCTAGGATATATCATATAGCCTATTGCTCCTAGGCTACAAATATGTACAGCATGTTACTGTATTGACTACTGTAGCCAATTGTAACAAAATGGTAAGTGTTTGTGTATCTAAACACATCTAAACATAGAAAAGCTAACAACAAAAATACATTATAATCTTATGGGATCACTGTCATATATGTGGTACATAGTTGACTGAAACGTTATTATGCTGCATGTGTCAGTTCTTTAGTGTTGGGCACTATACTACATATTTCCCTATAGGTGCCTATTTTTATCATATGATTCAGTGTAAATATGGATTGAGAATGATTTTTCACAGATGTGCAACTCTTTGCCTAAGAACACCTTGGGAAAGGAGTAGGGAGAAATCTATATGATGAAGGAAATAAACAAAAACTGATGAGGGCACTTAATGAATACAGAGCAGATGTTTAGCATGGAGAACAGAGCTTTGTCATCAAGCTATTGCCCTGACAGATACATAAACTTTATCACTGTGGGAAGCAGTGATCTGGCAATGGACCAAGTGTAAACCTTGCAAAGAAATATTGCAATAAAATTTGGTTGGTAGGCAACAAAATCTTTTCTCATAAGTATGATTTGTTTCTCTGCCTTCTGTATCAGATTTGCTGCTACTTATTGATGCATATCAAGTAGCAGTTGAGGGAAAATATAATAAATCCTTACAGTAGGAATCAATCATAATACAGTTTCTGTCTCTATAATACCTATGTTTTCTGTAGCATTTTATAAAGGTGAGTAAAGTGAAATGGAATAGAATAGAATAGAATAAAATGAAACAGAAAATGATGCAAAGGTGGATATTCAGAACCAGAAATATTCATAAATGGAATATGCACATAGCTGATTTGATCTGGAGTATCAAATAATTTTTTTATTGAAAGAAACACCTCTATGGAAAACAGTATGGAGATTCCTCAAAGTACTAAAAGTAGACCTACCATTTGATTGAACAATCTCACTACTGGGTATTTACCCAAAGAAAAAGATGTCATTTTATCAAAAATAAAAAAAAAATACCTGTACTCAAATGTTTATTGCAGCTCAATTCACAATTGCAAAGATGTGGAATCAACCCAATTTCCCATCAATTCGTGAGTGGATTAACAAAATGTGGTATATGTATACATGGAACACTACTCTGCCATAAAAAAGATGAAATTAATGCCTTTTGCAACAATTTGGATGAAATTGGAGACCATTACCCTAAGTGAAGTATCTAAAGAAAGGAAAACAAACACCACATGCACTCTCTATTAAATTGGAACTAACTGATGAGCACAGATGTGCACAGAGGGAAGTAAAACTCAGTGGAAATCAAGCAGGGGAGGAGAGGATGGGTGAAAACCTACCTAATGGGTAAAATGAATGCTATCTGGGTGATGGGCACACTTTTAATCCTGACTCAAGCATTGCAAAAGCAATCCATGTAACCAAAAACATTTGTACTCCTGTAATATTTTTAAATAATTTTTAAAAAGCCTTTCTGGGCAAAAGTAAAAAAGAAAAAAACAAACAAAACAGAGAAAGAAATGAAAAAACCCTAGAACCAAAGCAATTTTGTTTATTGGCAGAAGGTTAAGAATCTTTAGTAATTGATTTAGATTGATGTACTCTCCCTTCATTCCCCTCCAGTGACCCTGAAAAACAAAACATGAGAAAGAAGTATTTATATGTATATATTTATCTATATGTATGTTGTATGTATGTGTGTTTATATGTATAAATACACTGCTTATTTAATCTCACAAATATGCACACATACAATGAGTTGGGGTAAACTATACTTTGGTGTGTTAACAATCAGCTTCCAAATCTCAGTGGTTTAGACCCAGAAGTTTATTGCTCACTCATGTTACATGTCCATCGCAGATTAGCTACAGCTCTCCTTTACCTCATTTCACTCTGGACTCAGGCTGACAGAGTAGCCTATATCTGTAATGTTCCCTATCTCATAAAAGAAAGAAAACAAAGAACATGACAGACCTCATAAAAGGCCTAGGAACTCCTGCCTACATGTATCAAGTCTTTCCACCTGTCATCAGTCGAAGCAAGTCAATCTCAGCATGAAACAAGTATATATAAATCTCTTGCAGAAAATATTTTTGAATAATAATACAGGATATAATAGTTTAGTAGTACATTAGAGTGATACACAATACTAATACTATGTCTGTTGGGAGGAGTACTGGTGGATATTGAATATATGGTAGTTTTCAGAATGTAATTGTATCCAGGGGAACTATTCTGTCTACTTGTAGGTGTTTTTTCCAGGCAGTTAGGGGTGGTGGTGGTAACAAGAACAAAACCTTGCTTTGTGGCTTTAACCTCATTTATTCTCATATTCTCTCTGTGTCCTTTTCTCTCATATTAATGACAGTGAGTCACTATTTCTGTATTACAAAGTTCACTCACAATATTTCTCAACCAACAAATATCTGTTGAGAACCTACTCTGTGTCAGGTACTCTGCCACTTTCCTAACTATACCTTGATCTCATTCAGAAGTACTGTTTTCTAGTGAGTAAAGACTGGGAGGAAACAGGGTTAATTTCATTTAAAATATATATTGATTAAGAGCTGTTGTGGGTGAGTAAAACTAGATCACAGTTTTATAGAGGAGATACATGTTGGAGAAAGGTTTACAAAGTACTTGGGAGCATAGTTATATGGCACCATGAGATGATATTTGACCTGTCTTGAGAAAAAATGTATAAGATTTTGTCAGAAGTCAAGGAAAAAGTGGGGTGAAAGCCTTCCAGGTAAAGAAATCAGCATAAACAAAAGCAGAGACACAGGAATAATGTAAAGCCCATTTGTGAAGTATAGTTCTTGATAGCTGTGGTATAGAATTTGGGGAAAACATAAAGATAAGACTGTATAAGATTAAGAAAAATTGTGGAATTATTTGATAAAATTCATCATCTCTATCTAGAAAGGTCAGCCTTCGCAAACCTCTGTGTATTCTCTCTGCCCCCCCCCCCCAGCTGTGGAGCCTGACCACTTCCTTTTATTTACCCTTTGCAATTCAGCAATGTCCCAGACTAAGCCCCATGGTTTCTTTGCATCCATTACCTGTGATTGGTTTCAGCCCTGATTTTTCCTCTTTTCCATGTCTATCTAACATTTCTATTTCAGCCTCTTTGTTTTATGGCTTATTCCACTGGAATAGAGTGGGCTGGCTCCAGAGAGTGACTCAAAAGATTACCCTCCTCTAAATTACTTTCTTATGGTGATCTTCATATTTCTGTCCAGCATATACAATATCCCCTGTTATGCATAGCTTGGGGTGGGGAAGCTGTTGCCTTAATAGCACATGTGGGCTTCAAGGTCCTTAAGTGCAGCCTTTTGACTGAATCCAAATTTTACAGAACAAATCCTTTTTATTTGTATTAGTACATTTTTGTTTGTCTTTTATATTTTTGTTTTATTTTATTTTTAAGATGAACATATTTTAAATACCAAAAATAAAATAAGTTTCAATGAAATAATCCTTCGAGATTGATTGGCACAATTAGAACATTAGTAAGCCATAAGGGCTAAATTTGTGGCTCCTATGCTCATGGTTTAGTTCTAACTTTGCCCAGCTGACTGGCACCACTACCACACAAGGCTGGTTGTCAAGAGTTTATGTGAGGCCAAGTACACCAGTCTATTATCAGTTTTTGACAACAGTGCACTGTCTTTCTGTTTGAAGTGGAATTTGTGAATAATTGCCCAGCTCGACATTATTTTTTAATTCTGTCTGCTTAACAGTCCATCATGTCAAAGACCAAGAGAATGCTGAAGGAAGAAAACAGATTTTTAAATGAGATTTGGGAAGTGCAATATTATCTTGTTTCTGCTAAAGATAAGATGATTTGCTTGCTTTGTGATACTGCAATATCAACATTTAAGAAATTCAGTGCTCGTCAGCATTATAACATTCATAAGGACCACAAATATTTTAAATTAGAGAAAAAGGCACAAAAGGTTGTATTGCAGAAATTAAAAGATGAAAAGCAAAAGCAAAGACAATTCTTTCAAGCAGCAGTAAGTCCTGGAAATAATGCCACTGAAGCAACTTATAAAGTAGCTTATGTACTCAGGAAAAAAAGGGAAGCCATTCGGTGATGTAGAAATTGTGAAAGGATGTATTATTGAAGTTGAAGGATGCTTAGACATTTCAAAGTACAAACAAGTGCCTCTTTCAGGGAGAACCATAACTGATCGGCAGCATGAATTAGCCTTCAACCTAATGCAATACTTCAAAAGGAAAATATATATTATTCAATAGCTTTGGATGAATCAACTGATAGTACTGACTTGATGCAGGTTTTATACTTCATTTGGGTCATAACAGAAGATTTTCTTTGCTACAAAGTTATGCACTTTGGACACTCTTGTGAACAGAGAACACAAGGAATAGATATCTTTAACAGCTTTTAAGATATATGTCATAAAGTCAGACTGAATTTTGTGTATGTACAGATGGCATACTTTGAGTGTATGTACAGACGGTATACTTTCCATGTCAGGAAAACGTAAAGGGTTTATTTCATAGATAAAAAAAGTATTAACAGATCAAGATGCTCTCATTTCTTTTCATTGTATCTTGCACCAGCAAAATCTCTGTGCTAAAGCTATTATGTTAAATGACACTTTGCGACAAGTTATAAGTCTTGTTAACTATGTTCCTGTAAATGCCACCTGGCATCTGCAGTCTCCTGACGTTCTAAAGTTGAAAAGTGAAGTATTCAGTGTGGATTTGCCCTATCATTCTAAAGTGTGTTGGCTAGTGCATGGTCAGGTGTTAGCCAAATTTTTTTCTCTGCAAGAATGCATAGTCAAACTTTATGAAGAACAGAATCAGCAGAGTGAATTATTGGAAGAAGATTTCTATAGGAATGTAGCATTTCTGTGTGATATCATGTCAAATCAAAATGACTTGAATATTTCTTTGCAAGGTAAAACTAAGTCTATATATGATATGTGGCAAAAAATCCAAGCATCTCAAAAGAAGCTATCTTTTTCAAAAACACCTGTTTCAAAATGAAATTTCAGATGAACATTTTCCCTAGTTAGCAAAGGTCACTGGTGAGTAGGATGATATATGCAAATCATTTGAAGAATACACAGATATTATTGACCTATTAATAGGAGACTACAATGAAAGGTTCACTGACTTTGAGAACCATGACCTCAGACTCAATTAGCATTTCGGTCTCACCTAGTTGATATCACCAAGGCACCTAAAAAACTACAGATGGAATTGTTTGAGCTCTCAGTAGATGACATTTTAAAGTCATTGTTTGATGCTAACAAAGATCCAATTAAAATATGGAAATATACAGTGAATAGCCACACCTTCAACAACATACCCCAAAAATGCCTTCTTTCTTTTCAACCACTTATTGCTGCGAGTCTACATTCTCTTACCTAACTCAAATCAAGATGCCCTTATGATCACAAATGACTGATACCCATCTAAAAGATGAACTGAAACTGCAGACCTCCATAGTGCAACCAAATGTTCAATTGCATTCCAACAAAAAGCAGACACAAGAAAGTCATTAAAAGGTTAGTTAACTTTAAAATTAACAAATAGTTTTTATTTTTTGAAATTATTAAGTACATAGTAGTTAGATTTTTACAAAATAATTTACATTTTTAACCATATCTAATTGATGTTTCTTGAACATGACCTCATTTGATTACAGCTAAATTAATGTTGCCTTCCAATATGAAAAGTTTCCCTACTGCTGACATAGATCCTACGGTTAATGTGTTTATAAAAATGAATTAATTCAACAAACTGAGTCATTTGCAACAGGAAATGTACTGTGAATCATTGTTTTTTATGATGTTCTTCAAATATTTGACATTCAATGATTTATCTGTGGCATAAGGACTATGCTGTACAGAAATTTCAGAGACAGATCAAAAGGTAGCCTGCCAGGCAAACCATGGTTTCTTTAGTTACTTTTTCATAAAAGTCAGTGGTACAGATATTGGACAATAACTCTTCCTCATTATCTTTGTGAAGAAGTTCAGTTGAATTGAGGTTGGGAACACCATGTATCAATGCTTTGCTTTCCACCAGGGAAGAACAATATCTCCATACACTGCCTTCCAGGATATCTCTACAGAAATGTGTTGGACAATCTCATTCTTTTCCCCTACTTCTCTTTTTCTTCTTTATGTCTGGATTAGAGGATGGATAGTTTTGGTTTAGAATTGGAATATTTCAGAGTGACTCAAACCCATATGCTATGAAACGTGACAATTTTAGGTCCATAAATGTGAAGTGATAAAAACCACATCATATAAAAGATGAGACTGTATCTCAGGATTTTTGACTTTTAATATAGTGTTTGGGCACAACTGTAAAATTGCCCCCAAATAAGAATAGTGAACACATACTAGAACCAAAAGATTCGAGGAAGCACTGCTTGTCACTGATGGAGTGTTGTTTATAAATTTTGCAATCACTTTATGTTTCAACTATACTTATGTACTGATTTCACTACTTAGAAAATTGAATCATTTAAATCATTTGAATGTTGAGGTGACTTCCATGTTATGCATGTAGAATACAGTAACTATTAAAATGTATTATGATAATCTGGTTTTTAAACATTTTGACTGATTGATTTGAGTACCTACTCAATAGGAAAATTTTAAAATGTATTCAGGATTTGAAATTTACAGGGACTGGCAGCTCAGTCAAGTTTTTAAGTCCAGGTTTAGGCCCATATAACTAATATAATACAATTGTGTAGATGAGCAAGGGGTTTTGAATTGAACAAACCTGAGTCTGAATCCCTGGTATGATGCCCTTGTGAGCAAATCATCAAGTCAAGACACCATTAATTGTAAACAGTATCCTGATTCTAGGGATGCAATAAAGAGGAATAAGTCCATCTTAGAATCTAACAAGTATAATACCTATCCGATTTGGGTAAGTTAAGTAATAACCTCTTTGAACTTTAATTTCCTTATCTGTTAAAAAGGGAAGTAAATAATAGTACTTTCATCAGAAAGCTGTAAAGATTATAGAGATATTCTGAGAGTTATATGACAAAACACACAGAAATGTTGAACCTTATATTTTAAGGACACTATAAATACCTTAGTTATTTTAGATACCTTGTTTACATTTCAAGTAAAAATACTTCCTTTTAGGATTAAGAAATAAAAATGTGGGGCTGGGGAGGGGGTGAAAGGAAAAACAAAAAACATGAGGGAAAAAAAGTATTAAAAATATTAGAAAGAAAAAGAAAGAAAGAAAAATGTAGTCTTGGCCATCCTTCCTTCTAAAAGAAAACAAAAGTTTCTATCACATGAGAGAATTAAAAGCAGAGTAGATAGAAATAAAAGTTGATTTTGTTAAATTACTGATAAAAAGGGATAATAAAGGAATAACAACAAAAACAAAGAGACCTATCCATATATAGCAAGATTGAAGTTACCGGGAAACATTGGCATTATAACTTTATAGAGTTCATGGCCATTTGCTACTTTTCTCTACTTTATTGTCGGTTTTCTTTGTTCCAGGTACTAGAATTATTCTTCAGTCAAAAGAATT
Source organism: Cheirogaleus medius (assembly GCA_008086735.1). Lineage (NCBI taxonomy): Eukaryota > Metazoa > Chordata > Mammalia > Primates > Cheirogaleidae > Cheirogaleus > Cheirogaleus medius. Next base: position 48,385,295 of record VBSM01001124.1, read on the forward strand.
TCCTACTATATTTTAATTCAGCAATTTGTTTTCCAAAACACTCAGTTCAAATAATATTTTATAGTTAATGGTAAATTTATGCCTTAAAAATATTGAGAATCATTTAGAAACTATGCCATAAATATAACAGTAAAATATAATGACAGAAGAAAAAAATTTATAAATTGAATATTTTAGGTGAAGAAAGGAAAAAAAGGAAAGCATACCATGAAAAGGAAAACCTTGAATAAGCCTTAATATTTTAATTTTTCCATATTGACTTGGTTGAATTTTTCTTTAATTCTAAAATTGTATACATTTCACATATATAGAGAAAGAGTCAACTTTATTAGATACTTACTCTGCCAGGAACCTTACTTAATTTAATCATTCAAGTAAACCTACTAAATAAATTAAAAATCAGGATTCAAAGTTACTATTGGCATAGCATTTGTGGCACCCATGCTCAAAATCACAAATATTTATTTAATGAAGTATTTTTTGGAATAAAATATAATACAGAAACTTGTTTTAATTAAAATTTTAACTAAATATTTTTAAATTGGCATGGCTCCCCATCTAATACCCTTCAGGTAAGTATACTTGAGTATATGGTTCACCTTTCAAAACTGTAATGTCTACTGGTGATTTGGCAAGTACTGTATGTATTTCAGTTATTTTTGCTAAAAAAATGAAACTAAAATAAAACACCATTTTCACTTCTCTTCTTTTAGCTATGCAAATCAATCTTTAAATAGTAAAAATCACTACTTTAAAATACCTTCTGTATTTCATCAAATTGTCTATATAGGTATACATTAGTTTAATTACTTTCCTAGGAAAATTGATTCAATCAAGTCTTTTCTGACTAGTGATTGTAATCCTGATTAAATTTGTGTTGTTTTAAATCAAATCTTCTCTTATTTAGCTTGTCACTATACCATGATTTAATCTGTCTCTAAACTCTAAATGGTAACTGAACTTCTATGCTAAACTAAAATCCTGCGTCATAGCCTTACATTCCTAAATATTTCATATATTTCTTTTAAAAGGCAAACAACTGCATTCTTTCCATCCCACTGTACCTTCTGTGTCTTTTGCTTATAGACACATTTTCTTAGATAAGTGTTTCGAACTTGATCTTTTCTGCTATCGAAAGTCTAAGCCTAGAATTATGCCTAATAAGTAAATTGTCAGACCAACCAGTTAGTCTCAAAAAATGTTGGCCATAATCATTGTGCCTTTTAATTTGAAGTCAAATCCATCCACAGTTTTGAGAACCTGAACAATTTATTGTATATTTCAATATAACTAAGAGTGGAATTGGAATGTTCTTAACACAAAGAAATAATAAATGCTTGAGGTGATGGATACCCCAATTACCCTGATCTGATCATTACACATTGTACGCTTGTATCAAAATATCAAATGTACCCCATAAATATGTACAACTATTATGCATCCATAATAATTGAAAAAAATTTTTAAAAATCTATGAGAATCAGATTGTTTTGTTTTAAAGGGTCTAAACCAGAGCTGTCTAGTAGAAATGCGATGTGAGCCACATATGCAGTTTTAAATATTCTAGTAGCAACATTTAAAAAGTTAAAAGAAATAGGCAAAATTAGTTTTAATTATATACATGTATGTAGTTGTAGAAGGAAGTAGAAACTAACTTGTTTAACTGGGGGTCTTAAAGATTCTAAGAAATTGTAACAATGGGATTCCATATCATTTCAGTATATTTTTTAATTAAATTATTAAATCTATCTTCAGTATACATCTCCTGCTTTACCCTCTCTTGCTTCCTGTACAGTAAGTAGTTAACAATCTTAATGTCACCAAACTCTACCCTGAGGACATTAAGATAATAGCCAAACTTAATCTCATGTTAGCCCTGAGCCAGCTTCAGTTTCAATGTAGTGAGAAATAGGGTGTAGACATACAAGACTTTCCTCTGGACATGGTGCCCAGCTCCCACCAGAGTGAGCAAGCCAAGAAAACGAGGCCGAAGCCACAATGCCGTCCATCTGTGATTTAGCTTCAGATGCCACATTCCTTCCTTTGCCCAGCATCCTAGTAGTTACAGAGAGCAGCCAGCTTTATTCACTGTAGAGGAAGAGGCACAGGTATATGAATACCAGGAGGCAAAAATCACCATACTGGAACCATGCCGAATTTATTCAGGTTCCCTCACTTACTAAGTTATTCTCATATCCAAGCTTGAGTGACTCAGATTGGTACACTTTAGTGAATTAAATATTATGGTGTTACTTGTGAAAAATCAAAATTTTAAAATGTTAGTTTTTTGAAAGCCATTTATAAAGCTTAAATTAACCCATCAACCTATATAATTTGTTGCATGTTATGAATTCAGTCGTTAGCTAATTACGACTCTATAAATGGGTCCAACTTAAAATTTCCTTTTTAGATGTTAATTAAGGGTACCTACATTGTGTATACGTCTGGTCTTTCATCTGGGTAGGCCAGGAAATCAGATGACACAGAAGAGCAACTTCTGTTTGGAAGGGCAAATCCTTTGAACTGTATAGGATGTATTTTGGAGGTATTTTCATATTTACAAAGTGGTCATTAGAAACCTGTGATCATAAGGAGTATCAGAGACCACTCAGCAATGTGAATTTAGGATGGTAGAGAAGACCTTGATATTTTTCCCATCAGTATGCATTTCTATTATTTTTATCCTAATAGTCTAAGTAGTCATAGTGCTGTGTGAAATATCATTTCATAATGATGGAACATGGCCTCGCTTTCAATGAGAAATAGTTGCTGGTATTAGGTCATTAAATATGAAATGTCTGATTTCAAATAAAAAGTGTAGCTTATTATATCTCAAAGAAGAAGCAGTACAATTAATCAAAGTATATGTCTAAACTATGGACACAGTTTTGCCATCCTAACAGTAGCTTGTTTATGTCAGCAGCAAAGAAGCCTGGAGAGAGAGTAAAATTGTGAAAGGAATTTTCCACGGCTGGTTGAGAATTGAATCTTTTTCCTTGCAAGAAGTGGTCCAAAGCCTGGAAGGAGTGGTAGTCAGTTGGTGCAAGGTCTGGTGAATACAGTGGATGACAGAGAGTTTCCAAGTCCAGCCTCTGTAATTTGAGCAGCATTGTTTGTGCAACATGTGGTCAAACGTTGTCTTGCAAGAGGATTGGCCTGTTTCTATTGACCAATCTTGGCTGCTTCATTGCAAGCATCCTCATCATTTCATCCAATTGGTTGCAGTAGACATTTGCTGTAATCAACTGACCAGGTTTCCTGAAGCTGTCGTAGATAATACCAGTGCTGGATCACCAAACAGACACCATTAGCTTTTTCTGATGAATATTCGGTTCTGAATTGTGTTTTGGCACTTCATCTTTATCCAACCATTGTACCGAATGCTTGCAATTGTCAAAAAGAATCCATTTTTCATCACATGTAACAATATGGTGTAGAAATGGTTTGCCTTCATGATGTGACACAGAAGAAAGGCAAGCTTTGAGATGATTTCTCTCTTGATGCTCATTTAATTTATGTGGTACCCATCTATCCAGCTTCTTTACCTTGCCTATTTGTTCCCAATGGTCCAATATTGTTGGAATGGTAACGTCTAACCTTGCTGTTAATTCACACATAGGTTGAGATGGATTCGTTTCCCCTACAGCTTTCAGCTCATTATTATCCACCTTGATCTCAGGTCACCCACGTGGCTCATTTTCCAGATTAAAATCACCAAAACAGAACTTCTCACACTATTGACATACTGTGCATTCTTTAGCCACATCCGTCCCGAACACTTTGTTGATATTTCAAGCTGTCTGTGATGCATCGTTTCCACGAGGGTACTCATATTCAAAAATAACATGGATTTTTGACTTTTCCTTGGTTTCACAAAAATGGCTCTAAAAATTTGAAAGATAATCACAAGCCAAAACATGTGTTTGAAAGAATGAGTATGTACCTTCACACACACACACACATACACACACACAAAAACCAAGAAGTGTCAAAGTGACATGTCAGAGATAGCAACTGTTTAACTTAGTACTTAATGAAATCAGACATTCCATACTTAATAACCTACTATCATGCCTGCTTTTGAGGTTGGTGAAGATTTACTGTTGCCTTATATCTAGCTGTTGGAACCACAGGTTCAATTTTGGAACTTTTTAAATTCCCTAAGTGCATACATTTTTTTTTGGAGAAAGTTGTAATTTCAATTTTAAATCCATTGGAAACCAATATAATTAAGGTGCAGCATATTCTGACTTATAGTAGGTTTTACAAAAGATGCAAATGAGGCACACTATTTTCCATGGTCATTTGGTTTTCATTTGGGTGTTTTGAATTTAATGAGATTTTCTTCATTTAGTGATCAGTAAGCTGACATGATGTTTTACTGTGGAAAGATTTTTTTTTCTTTTAGTAAGCACAGTTATTCATTGCGTGATACATGTTGCTATTTTGTGATGAGGAAGAGCCCCTTAATCCAAACTTGTTTTTTTCTCCCTCTTGCTAAGACAAAATTAATTCTTCCAGCCATATCATAGCCTAGAGATATATTATTTCTATGGCAGGACTCCATTGCCAAAAATAAATCATAAAGTTTTTTATAGAACTAAAACTGTTCATGTAGGTAGGAAGTGTAAGACTCACTGCCATATGCTGTTCTCATCCTGTAGCCTTCAACACTGAATTAGTGGAAATTTTAGTGTGTATCTCCATACCTCTGTAGCGGAATTTTTCTGAAAACCGAAGAAGATATTAATGATACCATTATTTTTACTAGAAATTAAAGAAGAATGATTTTGTCATCCATCTCGTGGAGATCCCACATAACTAGTTTTAATAGGTGTCATATGGAGAAAAACAATTCTGTCCTCATACAAATTTGGGAAATTGTGAATCTGTATAAACAAAGTTAAACAGCCTTCCTTGCTGCAGGTCACCACAAAGTACATGATCAGCATGTGTCACCAGAAGGGAATATTTTATATTGAATCTAATATTGCAGGAAGCCTTTTTTTTCCTCTTGGAGTATATCATGAGGTCAGTGTTTATAGAAGAAATTCTAGGGAACTCCTCTTTAGGTATTTTTTTCCTTCATTGCAATTGCAAACTGAAGTTCATCTTGGTTCTTAATATTTTCGATGAAGTTCTTAACCATGCAATTTTTACCAGTACTTCCCAAATTCTAAAGGGAAGGCAATATTTGATATGCTAATTAGTGATAGAGCTGAATATAATATGCTCGAGTCTAAAATTAGGTTTAATTACTTCTATATATTAGATGACATTAAGCGCAGTTTGCTCACTGCCTAAGTTGAAGTTAAAATGTATTGAGAATTTGAATTCCCTTTCATAGGCTATTTACCTCAGTAACATTTAAAATAGTTATGGAATGAATCATCTGGGTTTACTCTAGGCTAGGCAGAGCTTTATGAACACGAATGCATAAATAAATGAAGATGACATTGTGGCTTAAAGATACTCAGTAACTAGTCCAGGGTCCCATGGCTAGTGACGTAGTGAAGCAGGGACTCAAACCCACCTCAGTCTGACGTCACCCAAGCTCCCAGCTACTTCCTGGCAAACATGGGCAGGGATAGAATGCTAATAGCAATTGTTGAGTCTCATCAGAGAAAGAAGATCCTAATTTATATGAAAATAATGGGATTTTACCTGAATTTAAAAAATGATGATGTTAATTAGAACATAACAAAATAGACACTCAGAGTCTTATCTCTGGGATGACAATGGCTTTAATGTTAGTACTCAGAGAGTAAACATCCCTGAATAATTAGACTGAGATGATATAAAAGATATATTTCTAAGCAAATCGTTTCAAGCATATGAAAGTATATTTTATCAGAGGTTTTGTTTATTTTTTTGGTAAACTTGCCAAATTGGTATTTCTTGGAGAGATATTATAGTGGAAAGGGTCCTAGACTTTTTGAATTGCCATTTTGCCACTTACTAGATAGACTATTTTGGTTGTTTTTTATTTTTTTGACCTCTTTAGAGCTGAGTTTCCTTCAATTTAAAATAGATAAGGTGGTATGTATTTCATAGAATTGCTGTAAATATAAATGAAAGAACTTACATAAAGCACATAGCACAGGGCAGATAGCCAATATCAAATTTTTCTTCCCCTTTTCTCTATGTTATTTATATTTTTAATTTTTATTTGTTATTAAAATTAACTGATTTGATATATATCTTAAACCCCAAGATAAAATACCTAGGACCTTCTACAACTGGATAGTGTCCTCCTGACAAACTAATTTATCGTTGGAGATCTACCTGTAAAGCTGGCTTACAATTGCCTTAAAAGTCCTTCTTCTTGATTCTAAGACTTGTGATTTTACTCATTTAATATTTCAGAAATGTTCAAAAACTGTTACTAATTTACTAGTGAGACATAATGGCACAAGAATCAAAGAAATACAATAGAAACATAATAGGTAATATAGCTAAGAAAAATGTTGACATCTATCATATATGGACTGTCATTTTTCTCTACTTCCTTGAAAGGAAACAGAAACTCAAAACACCTGTGTAGCAATGGGTAGGGAGAGGACTCTGATTCCACATGTCAGAGAAGGTCATCTCCATTTATATTTAACACTAGCCCTTAATTCCACAAAGAATAAATCACCAGATCAGCCAAATTGGAGACAAAACAAATTGGAAGCATGTAGAAGAGATTGGAACAAACTTTTTTCATGTATGTATTATTTCTTGATTTGACATGAACTAAAAATGAATCATGAAATGTATTTCTTCAAAGACCTTTAGAAATAGTCTGTAGGTTAGACCATTTAGATAGGTAGTGATTCTGGGATGGTTTGTGTGAATTTATAATAGTTTTTGTCCAATAAAAAGCTATAGTAAATCCATAGTACATTCACATCACTTATGTGGCTCAACATTGGTAACAGAGTGTGTAAAGAAAAAATGTGACAATTGGAGAAATATAGAGACCCATTTCAGATGATTATATTATATCCTAATGCAAACCTATCTGTTGCTTTGGTTATATGAGGGTACATTTATAAAATATATGATTCAAAGCTTCTTTTTTTCTCTGTCAGGGCAAACAGGCTAATAAAAATAGCCAAGGAGTTTAGTCCCCCAGGATGAGCTATGCTAAAAATGATGACATACATTCTGCCTTGAAGGCTGCAATCAATCTTCATTGAAAATAATCTGCACTGAAGACAAGCAGGGCTTCTTGGGCAATCCTACCTCATTACATTTTGCATTTGTCTGCCATTTTTTTGCCTCTTCTGGTCACTGAGGGTTATAATCATTTACTTACAGTGATATTTTAATTTTTTTACAAAGTGAGATAAATGAACCTACAATATTAAATCACATCCTCGTTTCTTCATTTTATTTGGATCTCTGCAAAGATTCAATGTTGAACCTTTCCCTTTAAAACTTGACTAAAACATTTGGCTAGGAAAGGTTAATGGCTTAATGTATTTGTTTTCTCTTTCAAAAAACACAGTAAAATTTTTAACTGCAATTTTATGACCAAGTTTGAAAGCATGCCTTAGGATATGTGTATATATATATATACATGTATGGAGAAAGAGTTCAAAGTCTGATTTTAAATATTTCTTACATTAATGCATTTTCATAAAGTATAACCTGAATGTGTATATTCCTTTGGCTTATGCTCCCAGATGACTTTCTAGTTAGGACACCATTGGAGCAAGGTGGTCAGAAAAAATGGGAGCTTTTCTCCCATTACATGGCATAGTACTTCTGCATATTTCTTATTTTGGGCAGTTGTAGGATCTTACCGACATAGCAGAATGCCTTAGAATATCTTTCTGTAGGAACACTCTCTTTCATTCTCTCTTGTTCATCTTTTCTAACTAAATTCAAAAAAAAAAAGGAGTTGGAAAATTTGTATTGTTCTGAAAATTAAAACTTATAAAAGACTTTTTTGTTGCATTCAGCCTCAATAAAGTGCATTAAGATTCCAATCTTCCCTCTGCCCATAAAAGAGAACACAAAGGAAAAACTAACAAAGAAAGCGAACCTGTAATGTAAAAAAAATAGTAATTGTGCAATGATAAAATTAATATATTTTAAACAACTCTGACAAGTGATAATGATAACATTTTAAACTCCAGTCTCTCTTACATAAATTTTATATATACTGGATATATGTGATGCTTATACACATAGGCATCTCAAACAAAAACTCAATCTTGAGAATGATGGTAACAAAATTGATAATTTTTTAAAATATCAGTGGCTTTGCTATCTGAGTGTAAATACACACATAAAGTGAAAAGCCTAAAATAATTTGTTACAATTTCTCCCATCTCCAACCTAGAACTGATTAATTAAAATCTAACTGTAAGAAAATATGCTTTTTAAAAGCTTTGCTTCAACTTTAATTTAACCAAAGGCAAAGTCTTGGCAATCTTTTTGGCCAGTAGTTTGAAGGTTCTTCCTTGCTCAGAAATCTTTGGCAGTTCCTCAGAGCCTCACAGAAAGTTTTAATTTTTTTGTAAGGTATTCAACCAAACTTTGGGCTTCATAAAGATTCCTTACAAAAATAATTTAACTACCTAAAGTATATCATACCATTTTCTTCAAATTGATTGCTTCACAGTCTCTTATTTCCATAATACTGTCCAGCAGAAGTAAATTCATGCTGGTGTCTATCCAAAAGCCTTCTGTCTAGCTGATGACATTGAAACGGAGCTCTACCTGGAGAGGACAGAGAAGCAGGCTGACCGCGCCTTGGCCAAGGAACCAGAGGACAGGCTTTCCTTTGACTAAAGAAAACCACATTCCACCAAAGGCAGCCCATTTGGGGACTGGTTATTGGGCAACTTTATATCCAGAGGGAGAGTGATTTCACAGGAAAGGAGTAGAGTTTCAGAGAATTAAACTTTTTGTCTAGTTTTGGACGGAAGAAACAAGGCACATCTCTCCCATCTTGAAGTAGAGCAATTAAAGCTCTTTTGTCTATAAGAAAAAATCAAACTCCAGGGGAATTTTAAAAGGCGTTTTTCTTGTGAAATACGACAGTTTGCAGAAGCCTTTTCTTCTTTCATTTACCCTTTCAATGAGGAAACTTATCTTCCTGACAAAAATTGCATTAAGAAGCAGCTGCAGCCATTTCCCCTTAGGCAGCATTCTGGGGGAATATTTGAGAGACTAACTCCCTGAAGATAAATGGGTTGCTCAGTAGCCTCAGGCAGGAGGAATAAAGGAGATCCTTGATTTTTTATAGTGTGGGCACTGTTGTGAATTGGCTGGTTAGCCTAAGTTAAAAATCAACAAAACTTTTTGAGTAGGAATAGTTGCAGATCAGCAGTACATTATGTCCTGAAGTTTAACAGCAGAGTCCTGTTGATGGTTATGATTCTTTTCTTTTTTTCCAAGTTCGAGGAAGTGGGTCTGGAGTGAGCCTGAGAAGCTGAGTGAAGTTTATACTCTGGAGCATGGCCACATAAATTGGTACCTCTTTGTCAGGAAATTGCTCTCAGGCTGCAGGTCGTAGAGCAGTAGTAACTATTATTGACATGTAGTGATGTAATTATATCTCACATCACATACAAGACTTCCTAAAATCCTCATTCTGAAGTTGTACCTAAGTGCTCAGCTCTCTCTTCATAATGTTCTGGAACTGTCCTAACTGTACCCCACTTTCTTTCTCCCACTGTCCCCACAGACATTTCCCTCTCTTGGTTACAGCCCATTCCTGCCTACGGAGCTCCTTGTCACGGATTTAGGTTTCTCCAAGTATTTGTTTCTACTCTTTGCCTCCAGTTAGCCCAAAAATACATGATAGCAGAAATCTTTTTTATAAGGGGAGAAGGGGGGAGTAGTTATGAAAACTTCCATTTTAACATTTTAGTCTGTCCCATAGGTCCATGACTCCATTGTTTTGTCTGTAATAGTGCTAATCAAATAAGCCCTTCCATTGAGAATTTAGGACAAAATCGATAGTATTTGATCAGTTAAGTATTTAGTGAGTATGTTCTCCTTTCCACAAATAATTTCTTGGTGATAAGTATGAGATCACTCTGTGTATTTAATTCTCATTCTCTCTCTGCATCTCTGTCTGTGTGTCTCTCTTTTTCTCTCATTCTTGACAACAGTTATTACTTGCTTACAGCTTTTTGACAGCTGAAAACATTGAGTAATATCCTTAAGACTTAGTAATGCAAATCTGCAGTACTTCATGTGACAAGAGCAAAATTTTTTTCTAATGTAGGATCCATTTTTATCTCTACAAATAATGTGCCGAAAACAATACTTTTTAGGTAAAATGGCTTCGAACTCACAATTTAAAACAGAGCTTTGTGAAAAATTTCATTTGTTGAAAGTACAATTGGCATTCAATACATTTTTTTCCATATTAAATGTTTTGAGTTGACTATTCATGTTTCAAAGAAAAAAAATGTAATGGATTCTATTGGTTAGTTTTTTTGGGAATGTTTATTTTTCTACTACAATGAATGAAACAAAGTCTTTCTAATGAGGGGGTCTTTGGACAATGAGCCTGTGCCCAGCAATAACATGTGGTCAAGGGTGCAGCAGGAACAGGTAAGAAGCAGAAGTTGGAGGTTGATGTTGAGGTTGGGGGTGATGGTGTTGGTGGTGGAGGGCACAGATGAGCCAAGCAACCCTAGATTTTACTCAATACAAAGAAGAAAATTTTCACCAATTTTGGAATTATGTTAAGACTACTTTGAAAAGATATTGGGTGAGCAGTGAGAAGTAAGAGTGAGGAGATAGAGGAGACAATTATTTAATAGCATAGCCTCTCCTTCACATTCAGGCTTCCCCACTAACCAAAGGCACAGACTCCAGATTCTACCTCCAAGTGCACTTTAATTGATGCCAGGAATTGCTTTTACCTCCCTTCATAAGGGAGTATTTTCTAGATGATGATTTATGTTAGAGTTGTAAAACAATCACCTCTTTCACTGGGAACTATCAAATATCTGTTGCGTTTGATGTTGGAAAAACTTAATATTAATTTTTTGATGAGAAGGCCCTAGCTTTTTTACATGAAAAACAAATTTATCATGACACCTCTTTATACAACTTTATACATCCTCATTAATCAACTCAATAAAAACTCAGCAATAATAAAACATTATTATATCAAAGAATAGTATATGATACAGAGGAAAGAACTAAAGGCTGAGAACCAGTATGCTTGAATTTTAGCTCTGCCATTCCCATCCCCAAGGAGAGCAGTGTTGCTGTTGTTTTGTATATTGAGTTTCAATATGATACTTTTTGGAAAAGAAAAGTCTATACAAAAAAGAAAACAAAATAGAAATTGCTGCCAATGCATGTATTGCATCCTGTGTTTTCCTTGGGTACCATGAAATTTTCTTCCTCCTTTAAGAGCCCTCCATTGATATCAACTACCTCCTTCCCCAGACGCTGAGCTCACATCTGTTAAGTATTCACCATGTGCCAGATACTATAAGTGTTTTACTTGTGCATTTTCTCATTTATTACTTTGAACCAATCTTACTTAATGGAAGAATGTCCCTAGTGTGTTGAAGTAGAAAACAACAACTGCAATGAGTGCTGGGATACTCTGATTAGGTAAATTTTCTTGTGTTTACATGAATCTTAAATGTTAACATTGCCTACAGCCTAATTACAATGAGACAAGAAAAAAGGTAAAAAGGAAAATATATTGAAAAAAAGAGGGGTTCTTGTTTTCTAACCTAAATTCTGGCAAGATAAGCTGGTCTTTCTCTAGTCAATGAAGATAGAAAAAAAGTAAAGTTGCCAGTTGATTTTTGCTTCTGAATAGAAAATTTTGCTTTAATTGAAGCCAGAGATCTTTCAGCTTTGCTATGGGGGCAGTTTTAACTAGATGGTCAAGGTAGGCCTTCTTGAGAAAATGGCACTAGAACAAAATCTCGAAGGGTTGGAAGGAGTGAGCCATGTGAATATTGGACAAAGAGCATTCTAAGCAGAGTGATCAGCCAGTGCAAGGACCACGAGGTTAGAGTATACCCGGGCCATTTGAACATTAAGGAGGACAGTTCACAGAGTGAGCAGAGGACAGTGATAGGGAGTAAGTCAGAGAGGCAGTGGGCAACAATAGAGGGTTATTATGGGAGCTTTGTAGGACTTTATAGGACATGGCACTTTTTAAATAAATTTCTCTGTTTAAAAGTTTATGTTTTAGAAAAAAGTGCATTTTTGCAAAGAAGATGAATTTTATAATTAATAATCCTTATAATCCTATAATTAATAATCCTTATGATAGAAATCATTAAATTATTATAATTTTTAGGAAAATTCACACATATGCATGTATTTATAATCATTCTAATTTCCCATGTCTTATGAAAAATCTTTGCCTATGACTTCAGTAATGAAGTGTCCTTTGTAAAAGTGTTCTCCTATATCTGACCAACGGATTCCTTTTTAATGTGCTATGTTCAGGTTGAGTGCAGAGCTTACATTGAGCAACTCATTGATCAAAAGCAAATGAACTACTTTGTGGAGATTAAAAATATAGTGAGCAATTTTATGTCCCCTCAAAAATTATAGTTTGGACTAGGAAGAGGCTACTTCTTGCTCCTGCTCTTTGATTTCATTTTTATTTCAAAACTAATTTCATGCTTTTAAATGTTAAATTACTATAAGGGTTTTCAACCTTCTGTCTTTAATTGTAGCATTATCTGTTATCTACCATGCTAATTACTTTTCTGATTAATTGAGAGTAAAACAGACACCAGCACAGAAATAGCAGAGGTCAGAATACTTACCAAATGAGATTCTGATGCAATGCATAATTCATGAAATATATTCACTCATAAAACATGCTCTGCTAAATGCAGTTTACCACATTGTTTTGAATGTTGTTGAAATCCTCAGATTCCTACTGTTTGTATACTTTTGAGAAAATCTTTTAGTCTGTTTTGTCATTGGCTTTCTTTATAAAAGTTTCTTCTAAAAGGATACTTCTCTGGCTTTGTACTTCAGGGTTCTCTAATATTTGGTTACTTGGTGCCAAAGGAATTATGAGTAACAGCTCATAACTCATTAATCAATGAACAAAATATAAATTTACTTCACTGTATAATGTACCTGTGTTTAACCAATATTTTATTGGTTTATGTTTTCAAAGGAAAAAATGATTTATTATTGCTCTGGCATTGGTCATCAGGACTTTTTCAACTGCAAGTGGCAGAAACTCAATTCAAATTAGCTTATTTGAAAAGGGGATGAGAAGACTAAAGGGTGTGGGGTTGATTCAAACCCAGTAGATCCAGGAGTTCAAACAATATCACTAGGATTCTGGGTGTCTCTGTGTCTCTCCTGCATTTTCTAACTTCTGATAATGGCATCATTTGTAGGCAACTCATGGCAGCAAATTGGCTCACTGTCTGTCCCAGGCTTACATGGCCTCATAGCCAACAATCCCAGACAAGAGACTATGATTCTCTTCTCCTTATCTATGTCCTTTTTTGTGTTGTTTTAAAGGAATACCTGAGATTGGGTGATTTATAAAGAAAAAAGGTTTATTTGGCTCACAATTCTGCTGGGTAGAAAATTGGGCATCTGGTGAAAGCCTGAGCCTGCCTCCACTCATGGTGGAAGTATAGTGGAAGGGGAGCCAGTGTGTACAGAGATTGCATGGTAAGAGAGGAAGCAAAAAAGAGAGCTGGGGGAGGTGCTAGGCTCTTTTTGACAACCAGCTCTCTGGAAACTAATAGAGCAAAAACTCACTCATTACCACAAGGATAGCACCAAGCCATTCTCAAAGGATCTGCCTCCATGACCCAAACTCCTCCCATTAGGCCCCACCTCCAATGGTGGGGATTAAATTTCAACATGAGGTTTGAGGGGCGGACGAACATTCAAACAATAGCAGCCCTAAAGTTCATCATTTCCATAAAGAGCTACATTTAGCCATTCTTAGCCATGAGCATACCCCTGGATAAATCTTTATTTAGAGGGATGGGAAACTAATATGAGATGAGTGCTCAACTGAGGTAACACAGGTGAAATGGCATGAATAGAGGATAGGAGGTTCTTAGACTGAAGTTGCAAGATGAACAGCAATAATAACAAACTCCAGTTTATAATTCAGTCCTTTTTGATGCCAGGTGTCAGTAACTATTCACAGTTCTTCAGATTAGTTATTAAATTTTAGAATTTCTTCAAGGTGATAATCTAAATCTCTAGGACCTGTGGATAGCTCAGATACAACTAATTTTAAGAAGTAAGAGCATGTGTCTTTTTTATAGAATGTCTTTTTCTCCTTTGAGTAGATGCCCAGTAATGGGATTGCTGGATCAGATGGTAGTTCTACTTGTATCTCTTTGAGGTATTTCCTTATTACTCTCCGCAGAGGCTGTACTAGTTTGCAGTCCCACCAGCAGTGTATGAGTGTTCCTATCTCTCCACATCCACGCCAACATTTATTGTTTTGGGACTTTTTAATAAAAGTCTTTCTCACTGGAGTTAAGTGAGATCTCATTGTGTACTCACCATCAAATTGGTATTAATTGATCAAGACTTATGTGCACATAGAGTAGTAACATTCGTTGGGTATTGGGCAGGTGATGGGGGAAGGAAGGGATGGGTATATTAACAACTAATGGGTGTTGTGTGCACACCACACTGTCTGGGGGATGGACATGCTTGGACTTCTGACTCAGGGGGGGCAAAGACAATATATGTAACCTAAACATTTGTACCCCTGTAATATGATAAAATAAAATTTTTTTAAAAAAAATAAGTAAGAGCATGTTTTTTCCACCATTCAAAGGGCTATCTCCTCAGTTAATTATGCTGCCTACTCAGAACTCCTAGAGAAATATAAGCAAACTAAATCGTAGTAAAGTATATATTGTGTGTCTTCTATCAAGCGGCATTCTTTGAAGCATTAAAGTGCCCAGGAATCAGAATGAAAGTGGTACCAAAGGTGGTCATCTTTGTTTGCTACCTAAGTCATATGACAGTGTCTTGATAAGAGTATTTTGTGGCCTTTTTAGGGTCTGGAGAGGTGTGTGAATCACTGCTATTTGTGGGTTAGTTTCATTTGTTTCATGATAAAGGCAAAGATTATGATGTATATTTATTGTTTGCTTATTGTTATTCCTGTCCAGTAAAATCCTCTTTTAAATTAAAAAATTCTATAAAAGTTAAAAATAAATTTAATAAGCAAAGGAGTTTCAACTATATTCTGGGGGTGAGGGGTCCTTGTAAAGCTACTAGGAAAAACAGCACAACCGTGCTGGAAGCTGGTTGTTTGGGGGGGTGTTAAACTTCAGTGTCAGTCAGACTACTCTCTGAGATTCAGATACCGAGAGGGTAACAATTTTGTTTCATAGCCAAGAATAAATACCACAAAAGAAGAAGCAATAGGAAAAAAGAAGAGCCCTGAGCAGGATTAATACCATTAAAAGATTACTCATCACCTGTCATCCTTTTAGACCAGGACATTTAATGAGTCTCAGAGATTATCAAGAGTATACTTCTTATTCTATAGTCATTATTTAGAAATTTAAATACCTCTAATTGAATTAATGTTCTGACAAGGCAACTGTTCTTTTTCATTTCTGCTGCTGGAATTCATGACTTCATTGTCTCTAACCTGTATTATAACTTTGGCCCTTTAGTTAACTTACCTGCTCTGAGGTCTGTCCCTTGCAAGCCACACTAAACTCTGGGATCAGGTTCCCTGTTCTGAAATGCAAAGCTAATTGTGTTACCTATTTGTGTAACTATTGGAAAAAATGCAGGCGCCTGTCTTCATACATAAGACTCTTTAAGATATTCCCAGGCTTGGAAGGTGGGAGCTGCCCACCCTCTAGACAGTCTTCCCACCTCCTCCCTCAGATGACAGTCCTCCTGCCTGTGAGTGGGTAGCATAGGCATCAGTGTACATCTGTGTCACTGTATTTCTTTGTGTCTTAGTTTTCTCCTCTATAATGGCAGAATCAAAATAGTATCTGTCCTATAGACCTGTTTTGTAGGGACTAAATGAGAAAAATATGTGATGTACTTACCATAGCATTTGGTATATAGTAAGTTTTAAATAAATATTGGCTACACTCTGATTTCTCTCTCCCTCTGTAGCCCTATCCTTGGATGCTCCCCTAAATCTACCCTATGATTTAGCCACAACAACCTTCTTGGATCCTGAGTGGCAACCGTGTTTCACACTTAAAGAAGTGCCTCCTCTATTTCTCCCACTAGACTTAACAGTTTAGGGTTAGTAATTCTACCTTACTTGTGATAACAGTACTTAACACAATGCCAGGCACTTAGCTGAAGACGTGTAACAAATACTGTCGGATGAGGACAACTGTTCATTTCGCAGAAGAGAATTGACTTCTTTGTGGATTTGCTTTAATTCAGCCTCACAGTGGGGGAGTACAGAATCCTCACTGGGAAAAACTGTTTCACCCTAAGATCATGGGTATCCAAGTGTTGCCAAATGTGTCCTTTGGGATAAGTGCAGTGATTTATTGACAGCCTTTTAAAATTTTCTATGACCAACCAATTTCAACTGAAGCTAACATTACATAATTTAAAAGGAAAAACCTTATTTATTGGATTATAAAAGAAAAAAAATTGTCTCATGGGTAGAAGTTTCTATGGGAATATTTTTTGTTTTTTGTTTTCCTGATGAATGGGGTTTATGACTGCTGGGTGTAACTCCTTCCAGCTTATGGCTTGTCTTCTTAAAACCCCAACTTTCCTGCATTGTAAAGAACTAGCATACACTGTAAGTGCAGGTCACTAATATTGAGGTTATTGGGCTATGCCATTGAGTTATGAAGAAATAGTGGACCTCTAACTTTAATAAACACTGAAAAATTCAATCAGGGTGATTTGACCATAGTAAAATACATCAGAAACATCTCTTCTACAAAAATGTGTAGTTGTTTCTTGACAGCTTCTTGTAAAAACTAAAAAAAATTAATAATTCTTCTCTGATCTCTAGAGCCAGTCTTGGTAGTAGGTAATTAGATTGTTTTAACAAATGTTAGTTAATAGGAGAAAAGTATGAAGTGCTAAGAGAAACTAAAGTTTATTGTAAATATCTTTTAGATTGGAGTTACTATATTTGCATATTGCAGGGATTTATTATTGGTGAGTTGCCCAGAATTGCTTCAATACAATAAATGACTGTCTTATTCAAGATTTGCTTGCTACTTGCTTGTGTATGAACTACTACTCCAGTACTATTTTCCCTATTTTATAAATATTTAACTATACTTTATCTTCAGTCCTCAAGTAAAGAAACATCTCATCCAGTGACAAAAAACAGTAATGTATTCTAATTGTCTAATTATCAACAAAACACTTTAAAATTAACTTTATGCAAATATGATTGGATATTTTCCATTAGTTGATTAAAATGGAATGTTTGAAAAATTGCTTCAAATGTTTTTCACAATTAAAATTATTGTTGCCATAGATTAATTTGTCATTGAAACACTAATACAAATATTTAATTTCTTTGCAAACTAATTGCAATTTCAGTGTCTTAGAGATGTCTTGGAAATAAATTATAAAATATTTTTAAAAGATTCTGTATTCGATTTTTTAAAATTTCAGCATATTATGGGGGTACAAATGTTTAGGTTACGTGTATTGCCCTTGCCCCACCCGACTCAGAGCTTCAAGCATGTCCATCCCCCAGACGGTGTGCATCACACCCATTAGGTGTGAATATACCCATCCCCTCTGCCCCCCTCCCACTTGCCCACCACCTGATGTATATTACTACTATATGTGCACTTAAGTGTTGATCAGTTAATACAAATTTGTTGGTGAGTACATGTGGTGCTTGTTTTTCATTCATGTGATACTTCACTTAGTAGAATAGGCTCCAACTCTATCCAGGATAATACAAGTGTTGCTAGATCACCTTTTTTGTTTTATATATATATATATATATATATATCGCATTTTATTAATCTACTCATGTATTAATTGGCACTGGGGTTGTTTCCACAGCTTTGCAATTGTGAATTGTGCTGCTATAAACATTCGAGAGCAGATGTCTTTTTTATAGAATGTCCTTTGTTCTTTTGGGTAGATGCCCAGTAGTGGGATTGCTGGATCAAATGGTAGATCTACTTGAAGCTCTTTGAGGTATCTCCATATGGCTTTCCACAGAGGTTGCACTACTTTGCAGTCTTACCAGCAGTGTATGAGTGTTCCTGTCTCTGCATCCACACCAACATTTATTGTTTTGGGACTTTTTGATAAAAGCCATTGTCACTGGAGTTAAGTGATATCTCATTGTGGTTTAGATTTACATTTCCCTGGTGATTAGAGATGTTGAGCATTTTTTCAATGTTTGTTGACCATTATTCTGTCTTCTTTTGAAAAGTTTGTGTTCAGGTCCTTTGCCCACTTTTTAATGGGATTATTTGATATTTTTCTTGTGGATTTTCCTGAGTTCTATATAGATTCTAGTTATCAGCCCTTTATTGGATGTGTAGCATGCGAATATGTTCTCCCATTTTATAGGTTGTGTGTTTGCTCTCGTGATAGTTTCCTTGGCTGTGCAGAAGCTTTTTAATTTGATCAGGTCCTATTTATTTATTTTTGTTGTTGCGTGATTGTCTTTGGGGTCTTTTTCATAAATTTTTTCCCAGCCCAATGTCTATAAGAGGTTTTCCAACATTTTTTTCTAGAATTCTTATAGGAACCAGAGAAGACCCCGTATAGCAAAAGCAATCTTAAACAGAAGAACAAACTGGGAGGCATCAACTTATCAAACTTCCAGCTATACTACAAGGCTATAGTGACTAAAACAGCACAAACTGGCACAAGATCAAAGACATAGACCAATGGAACAGAACTGAGAATCCAGATGTAAAACTATCTTCATATAGCCATCTAATCATTGACAAAGCAGACAAAAATATGCACTGGTGAAAAGAATCCTCATTCAATAAATGGCACTGAGAAAATTGAATAGCCACATGTAGAAGAGTGAAACAGGATCTGCACCTCTCACCTCACAAAAATCAACTCAAGGTGGATAACAGGCTTAAACTTAAGGCATGAAACTATAAGAATTCTGGAAGAAACTGTATTAGCTTTATAATAAAAATATGATATAATAAATGATGACTTTGAAATTATTTGTGAGGAACTATAGGAGAAAATGCCATACATCCCATTTTGTCAAACTTTTTATTCTTTCTACTGGCAAAAGGAAACACTGCATAGAATATATTTAGGAAATGCTTTTGGCACTCTTTCTTATATTTATTTCTAATAAAGAACACAGTGTGTGCATATGTGTGTATGTGTGTGTGTGTATCTACCCTACTTCTTCCCCATCCCCTACACACTGATTTCTTATTTTTATAAAATAAGTGACAACCTTTTGGGGATTTGGAAATTTGTAAAAATCAAGTCATATGTTAAGGAATTGGGCAGCAAATATGAGAGGGAATCAAAGAAAAATTTATGCTACTGACAGGATAAATTAGCAACCTTAAAATTAGAATAGAGAACCCCAAAATAAAACCATCTATGTGTAACCAACTGATATTTGGCAAAACAGACAATAACGTAAACTGGGGAAAGGAAGTCCTATTCAATAAATGATGCTGGGAAAACTGGATATCCACATGCAGAAGAATGAAACAGGACCCCTATCTGTTACTAGATACAAAAATTAATTCAAGATGGATTAAAGACTTAAATGCAAGACATAAAAACATAAAAAGTCTAGAAAAAAATATAGGAAAAATTATTTTAGACATCAGCCTAGGCAAAGAATTTGTGACTAAGATCCCAAAGGCAAATATAGTAACAACAAAAATAATAAATGGGATGTAACTAAATTAAAAAGCTTCTGCATAGCAAAGGAAATAATCAACAGTGTGAACAGACAACCTACAGAATGGGAGAAATATTTTCAAACTATATATCTGACAAAGGACTGATATCCAGGATTTACAAAGAACTCAAACAAATCAGCAAGAAGAAAATAACCCTATCAAAAAGTGGGCAAAAGACATGAACAAACGCTTTTCAAAAGAAGATAGAAAAATGGCCAAAAAACATATGAAGAAATGCTTGACATCACTAATCATCAGGGAAATGCAAATTAAAACTACAGTAAGATACAACCTCACCCTTGTCAGAATTGCCATTATTAAAAAGTCAAAAAAAAAAACAATAGATACTCTTGTGGATGCAGAGAGAAAGGAATGCTTATATACTGTTGATGGGACTGCAAATTAGTACAGCTTCTATAGAAAACAGTATTGAGATTCCCTAAAGGAATAAAGGTAGATCTACCATCCAATCCAGCAATCCCACTGCTGGGTTTCTACCCAAAGGAAAACATTTATCAGTTGATAAACTAGATTGATTGTATTGTACTTCTGGGCTACTATGAATAGTGCTACTATAAACATCCATGTATAAATTTTGTGTGAACATATGTTTTCAATACTTTTGTGTAGATACCTAGGAATGGAATTTCAGGGTCATAGGGTAACTGTATAGTTAAGTCTTTCAGGAACTGCCAAACTTTCCTCAGCAGTTGTAACATTTTACATTTTCATCAGCAATGTATGGGGTTCCAATTTCTTAACATTCTAGCTAACATTTTATTGTGGTGATTGCCTAAGTTTTATTTGAGTTATTTACCTCTTTATGTTTGAGTTGTAAGAGTTCCTTATATATTGTGGGTATTGGATTCTTATCAGACATATGATTTGGAAATATGTTCTCCTATTCTGTGGGTTGTATTTTCACTTTATTAATATCCTTTCACATGCAAAAGATTTTAGTTTTGAAGAACTCCAACTTACCTATTTTTCTTTGGTTCTTTGTGCCTTAGTTGTTGTATCAAAAACATTTCTCTAATTCAAGCTCATGAAAATTTATACCTATATTTTCTTCTAAGATTGTCTTCGTTTTAGTTCTTACACTTAGATTTGTAATCTGTTTTAAGTTAATTTTTATAGGGTAAGATGGGGATGCAGATTCTTTTTTTTTTTTTTTTTTTTTTTTGCATATGGATATCAGTTGCTTCAGCACCATTTGTTAAAACAACTATTCTTGACAGTCTTGTTGAAATTCAGTTGCCCATTAATGTATGGGTTTGTTTCTGGAACCTCAGTTATTTAATATATTATATTGACCTTTATTTTTATCCTATGCTAATACCACACTGTCTTTATTACTGTAGCTTTGTAGTAAGTTTGAAATAAAGAAGTATAAGTCCTCCCATCTTTGTTCTTTTTCAAGATTGTTTTGACTATACTGGATGCCTTGGATTATATATGATCTTAAAGAAGAGCTTTTTTATTTCCGTACGAAAGGCCAAAAGCAGCTGAAATATTTATAGGAATTGCATTGAATCTGTAGATAAATTTGAGGTGATTGTCATTGTTACAAAATTAGCTCATTCAATCCATGAACATGAGATGTCTTCCTATTTACTTAGGTCTTCTTTAATTTCATTCAACAATGTTTTGTAGTTGGACAAGTGCTTTTCTTTTGTTAAATGTATTCCCAAGTACTCTTCTATTTTTAGTTACTATTTTAAAGGGAATTGTTTTTTAAATTTTATTTATAGAATGTTCATTGCTAATGTATAGAAATACAACTGAACTTTGTATATTGATCTTATGCCCTCCAACTTTGCCTAACTCATTTATTAACTCTAATAGGTTTTTGGGGTTTTTTTGGCATGGTGTGTGGAATCCTTAGGATATTTTGAAATAGTTGTACTTCTTTCTTTCCAATCTTTATGCCTTTTATTTCATTCCTTGCTTACTTACTTTGGCTAGAACCTCCAGTATAGTGCCCAGTAGAAGTGGTGAAATTGGGCATCCTTGTTTTGTTCCTGATCTTAGAGGAAAGCTTTTGGTCTTTTACCATTAAGTATGATATTAGCTGTGTAAGTTAGATACTATTTGAATTAAGTTGATATTAACCTGAATTAGATTGTTATAAATTAAGATGTAAATGGTAGTCCCTAGGATAACCACTAACAAAATAACTCATCAACTCTTATCTAAACCATACTGCAAAAATTCTGGAATTTATTACATGCTCCCTCTTTCTGCTACTCTCAGTTTCAGCTATTTTAATTTGGTCAGATCTACTGCAGGAACTTTAAAAATGTTTTCTGAGACTCCACTTTTTCTGTTCTTCAATTTATCCTCCATACTGAAGTGAGCAAATGCATATTGGATCATATTGTCTCATACTACATCACTACTGCTTATAAATCCCTCAATGGCTCTATATTGACTTCAACAACCAATGCATTATCCTTTGATGCCATAGCAACACCTTTGTAGGTGCTGGTATGGCACTCAGCTTCTTCCCTGCTTCTTTTCATGTTCTGCCCTACACACACACACACACAGCCTTATCCTTTGACCATTCCTATTCCTAACCACTTCACAAACATGCCACACTCTCTCTTTGGCCTTTTCACATGTTGTTTCCTTTGCTGAAACACTCCATTTTTTCCTTCACCCATGGTGCCTTAATTTTTAAAACTCTGACATTACCTTCTTAGGAAGCTTATCTAGCTATACCTTGCCCTGTGTAGTGACTTTGTGTCCTCCACTTTCCTCTTCTAATCCCCAGGTATCCAATTATACTATATTTTAATTATTCATTTACATTTTTATCACTTACCTTGTGTCTTGAATTCCTTGAAATCAAATTCAGTCTTTATTTCTGGATATCCCAAGTTGAACAGTGGTATGGAATAACTGCTCAAAAATATTTGAATGAATCTTTATTATTATCCTCATACTCCCCTCTTGGCTGTCCATAATTAAAGGCTGAGTCTTACTCAGACTTTTCTGTAGGGAAGAAGAGGATAATCTGGACCTTTCCTTTTATTATCCTTCTTTCAGCCCATTGTATCTGCTTGGTTACAATCACTAGAGTACACCGTTCACTGAAGTGAAATCAGAGAGAATTTGAATCGAACCAAGTGATTCTTAGATTATTTGATATCTAAT
The DNA here is from genome assembly GCA_008086735.1 of Cheirogaleus medius. Taxonomy (NCBI): domain Eukaryota; kingdom Metazoa; phylum Chordata; class Mammalia; order Primates; family Cheirogaleidae; genus Cheirogaleus; species Cheirogaleus medius. The sequence goes on from VBSM01001124.1 coordinate 48,408,277, forward strand.
CTAAATTATAATTCTCTGGGTCAAGAGTAGAACTAGATTCAGGGTTTTTGTTTTTTCTTTAAAAGAGTAAATTTTTGTCCAGATGACATAGATTCACAGGATATTATAAAAAGGCTGATTTTAATGCCAATCCCCTTTTCCTTAGACCCATTGGGAAGAAAGCGATGGTGGTGGATTAGCCCAAAAGGAGAATAAAGGATCATGGTTTCTCCTGGTAGACGAAGGTACATCCTCACAGTGTAGACATTGTTTGTAGACATTGTCTGGCACTGCGTGGATCCCCGAGGACACCAAGAGTTTCATCAGTGTAGGGAAGAGCAGCAATTTTGTTGTAGAGATTCAGCAATTCTGATGACAGATTCAGAGACTGTGTGTGTTTCACCAGGGTGCCTTGGATGATGGTCTCCACTCCCTATGGGGGCAGTGGACCTGACTCTAGTGATTAAGGGCTTGGGTTGTCCAGACATAACTAACCCACCAATCTCTTTGTAATATTAATATATTGCTGCCTTACTTTCACACTTCAAATGTAAACTTGTGCCCAAAATCAAACTGATGCATTGGAATCAAGTTGTATCATTCATCCTTAAGTAATTTAGGGTACACTGTGTTGCCCCCTTCACACCCCATTACTTTGTGGAAGGGGCAATGCAAGCCTCAGAATGTTGGCTTCAACTTTCTCTTCTGAAGGTATTTTATTTTTGGTGAACCCTTATAGCCATTTTAAGGCAATGAATAACAAATAGGAGAATTTTTGGCACTGGCAGCTTGAGAAAGCATCCTGGTACTTCATATCATAAACACTGGACAATAAAGGCTCTTTAATGACCTGAAAATGTTGACATAAACCAATGGCTTATGGTATTACCCAAAGTCATTTAGACACTGAGGCTAATTTAAAATTTGTTAGGCAAATGTCTGTAACATGATGGTAAGATATTATAAACCCTTAGTAAATAAAATTGTATTTATACTTTGCAAATATAAATTTAACATCAAGCAGCTAAGCCTAGGCAGTTTTCTAATTGAGAAATATCTCTGAATTATAAAGCATGATTTAAAATATTTAGCTTTGTAATTAGCGTAGAAATACAAAGGTAACTCATGAATAGTCTTGTCATTTACAGATGAGATTTTAATTGTGCTTTTTTTAAGGCTAAAATATCTCTATCATATAACATGGTTAATGAATCAAAACCGTTTGGAAAAAATTATTATTATTAGAAAATAATTTTATGGTCCAGATGGATTCTGCATACGATATGGGCTTACTGACTAAAATAAGAAAACTAGAAGTATGCGCTTTTACACAATATGACACTGGCATAAACTAAGACATATAGAGGGAGGGAAGGAAAGTCAGTAAATGCTTGACATTTTATGAAGTATTTCAGTTACTGGGTCACAGACTGATGATCTAGTTCAACTTCCTTATTTCACAAATAGAGACTGAGTTTGCCAATGGCCAGCCCAGGTTCACACAAGTTACTGATTCCTTCCTGGGGAAGTTTCTAAGCCATTAATTTTATAATGTTGTGCCCATAGGAAACTCTCATTATGAAACAACTTCTCAGATACCTATTGATCTGGGTTTAAAAAGTATTTAAATATTGTCAGAATTTGTTATACAAAATCTTAAATGTCTCAGAGTTCCACATCTAAATGTTTTTGTGATCATATCTTTTCCTTCAAGATGTAAAGCATAAAATATTTTTCCTAACAAAGAAAGAAGTATAAAGTCTCCACTGGAAATTTAATCACCTTTATCTTATGTTGAAGTATGAACAGAACTTCATATCCTGTCTGGCTTTAAACACTGTCAGGAGAATTTTATGTCAATATTTAAAATTGTGGCATAATAAAGACATGGAATTATAATAGCTGTCTTTAAAACTAAAAACTAATTTGCCTTTTTGTAGGTTTAGAAGAACAAATCCTGAACTGTTCCATGGGAAATCTTAGAACATTAATTGTTTCAGTTATATCTGAAATGATTTACAAGTATAATTTATGAAGTTTCATCATATCTGTTAAATAAAATTAGGGAAGGCTATTGTTTTAGACTGAGCTCCTGCACCAGGCCCCAACAGACCACAACAAACCAAAATAGAACCACTCATGCTAAATGCCATGTAACCAAACTGAAACTCTAAGGAAGCAAATAGATCCCCAAACAGACTAGTTTTTCCTAAAACAGGAGATTCTAGTCTATTTGAATCAATGTAGTAAGGTAATTTCCTCTCATTTAACCCCTCTGAAAGAGTAAACTGAATTTACCTGAGGTTAACGGGGCTTTTTCCTCCCCTATTTTTCTGTTTCCTTGTTCCCACCTCACAAAACCCACTGTTCTGCTATTGCCTAGTGGTAGTTCTCACTCTACTTTGTAGAATAGACACTGCCCAATGTATGAATTGAAAATAAAAGCCATTAGATCTATAACTAAATTTGTCGTAATTTTGTCTTTTGACATATCCTTAACTATCCATGATTTATAACTTGTAATTCTCTAAGACATATTATTTTGTGATTCTTGATATCTACACAAATGTTTACTATTTGGAGGAGAAATATGTACTTGCCTGTTACCACATTGCTTCTCTCTGTCTCTCTCTGGTTTCAATCAGTTAGCAAATAGGGCTGTGAATACTCTGTTCCCTCAAGTTGCTCTCATTAAAAGAAGGAATTTACACATAGTAGCTATATAACCAAAAGTAATTTTTTCTGGTTTCCTCTTAGTTCAATGATGCTTTTCTTCTTAAAGGGAAATCTGTATTTTGGATTTCACATTTCCCTCTAAAAACAGACTTACATTTTTCTGTCTCCACACTGGGAAACTCATCTGCAATATTGCTCTGTGGGGGGGATCATTCCCTCATTGCATGGATTCACCTATAGACATTGATAAATTTTACAAAAGCACAGGTAAAACACATAATCATTATTCTGGAGATTAGCATGTACTCCTATTTAGATATACATATTCAATGAGTCATACTGGCCTTTTTGGCTATACCTATAATGAGCCAAGTTCATTCCTGTCTCAGGGCCTTTATGCATTATTCTCTCATCCTCCTGATAAAAAATATACTTCTTCCTATGATAAATGTATATTTTGTAGATCATAAATTCATTAGTAAAACTCTAAGGAAGGTACTACTGCTTTCCTCATTTTACTGATAATAAGACTAAGGCAAAGAGCTTAGCTTTCAAAGCCGTAGGTGAGATAAGGTGCTTAGAACAAAGTCTTAAATAAAGTAAGCACCATGAATATTATAGTATGTAAATATAATTCAGTAAATGTTAGCTTTTACAATCTGACACGAAAATAGTATTTTTTGCATTTGTGTGTTCCTTTTCCCAAAGTCAGTCTACAAAACACAATTTTCTTAGCTGATGAAAGAATTATTAGAAGCCTATAGCCAAAAGCTCTTCTGTAGGCAAGTTTTAAAACCATCATTAGAATTTTTAACTGTTTACCCTGAATCCTTTTAACCATTGCTCTAATTTGCAGACTATCGTGATTAGAAGCAGCTAGCTAGCTGATAGGTTGGGATTCGAGCTGCTGTAAGTGAGGGAAAAGAAAAAACTTCTGATTTAAGTGGATCATAATAATGACTGCCACCCAACTTACCAGGAAGCACTTAAATTATCTGTATTTTATTCCATTTAAGAAAGCAAAAGTATGTGTAATGATATGCTTTAGAAGTCTTACCTGAGCTGCTGAATATCCTATTTTTATTGTTGATACAACTTTTTAAAATCATTCAAAATCTATAAATGCTTCAGAAAAGAGTTTAAATTGCTCCCTTTTATATTTTCTGCCTAAGTATCACCTCCTCAGATAGGCCTTCGGTGCTCACCATATCTAAAATAGTAGCCCCTATAACCCACTAGCCCTTTACCTTGTTGTATTTTTCTTCATAGCATTTATGATTTCTTGATATTATATATCCCTTTATTATTTTGTTGTTATTGTCTTTTTCATCCACTAAGATATAAGTCACATAATGACAAAAGCTTTTCCCTAGCTTTCTGCTATATTCCTGGCAAATAGAACAATGCTTGTCATATAATAGGCATTTGAGTAAGTGTTGAATGAATTAATCAGTGAATGAATTAATGAAGAATATAAAAGCACCAAGGAACACAGCAGAAAGCAATGACTTACATTTATACTACCTACTATAATTTTAGGAATCTCAAAGTTTTTCTCTCAAATTCTCTATATAATTCAACATTTACTGATATTTGCAAAACATTTATAGCAAATCTTACTGTAATCTCAAAGATACATTAGCTACACTTGCATTATTCATAATGTAGAAATAAAAGCAAATATAAACACAGTATATGAAGATACTAAGTGATAAACCCAAGATTGGACATCTTATCTGGCCCAGGTGCACTGAAAATATTTCAACTGCCGCTGCTAAAAGTTCTATTTTACATATCTCATCAAAAAGGAGGGCATTCCAATATTTTTTCTATATCACCTCTGTATATAAACTCTTATATTAAACATACCTTTTTCCTTATGTAAACTTGAATCTTAGGAGTAAGGCCACTATTTTCCAAACAAATAACACCATCAAATGCCATAAATATGTCATATAAGTTCAGGTTAATGAGATTGAGGGAAAAAAAGACATTTAAAATAGTACATCCTTTTAGAAAATACCTATATATTGATTTCCTTGTTTATTCAATCAGCCAATCTACCTGTATACACACCAACTAACAAATATTAGTGAAAAGCAACTAAGTGTGCTAGAATATATGTCAGGGAAACAAAGAAAAATAAAATTCTCTCACTTCTGTAGAGGAACTTTAGTGGAGGAAGATAGGAACATCAAATAAATTAAATATGTGTGTGGGGGTGTGTGTGTCTACACATACACACACACACATGTATATATATTTAGTATTCTCCTTTGTTCACCATCTGCTCCTATTTCCCACACAAGCTCTTCTAGCCTCTGAACGCCCTATTCTTCTATCCACCTGACCACTAATCAAATGATCTTACCTCCTACTTCCTAAAGAACTGGAGACCATGAATTTGCTTAGTCATAAGTACCAAAATTTCCCATTTCTTACTTAAAAGTGTTTCTCTGTTTGCATCCAATATCATCTCCTTTTGTCAAGACTCAGAGAAGGTTTTCTCCCGTTTTCCTGTACTAGGCTCATCCTTCCATCTATATTCTTGATCTGATCTCTTCTCTGAAATAATTTTTTTGCTTTTCTCTTCATTATTTTTAATATATTTTGTTAGCTTTCCCTTCTCTGCTGGCTCTTTCTCCATACCCCATACCCCACCTCTGGGTTATTTTCCATAGCTCATATATATGCTGCAACCAGCCCACACCAGTTTGCCTCCTGAGAGCCGAATGTGAGCATCTCTTCCCAACTTTGCTTTCATTGTCGCACTAGTAGACTGAAGTTGTAATCACTATAATGGGGTTATTTATAATAGGCAAATTGGCAAATGCTACAAATCAGATTCCCCTCCACCCACTAGTGTTGGTTGTTAAACATTTATAGGCAAACCACTGGTGTAGTCTCTCACCTTCCCTTAAAACTAAGCTCTTGAAAAGAGTAGTCTACTCTAAATCTATCCGCTTCCTCACTTCACATCAAATCTCTGAAATGAGACATCTGCTCTTCCTCTACTGTAAGTGCTACAGCAAGTGGGAGGAAATGCCCCTTATTACCTGACCTCCAGGGCACATGTGATGCTGCTGACCTCTCGCTTTCTGCAAACCCTGGTTACAACTCTTTGACATAGTATCTCTTGGTTTTTCTCCCACTTCTCTAACCATTTTATTTTCTCTGCCTCTCTTACTAGATCCTCTTTATTTGCTCCTAATTATCGATGTCCTCATGATTCTGGTCCCAATCCTCTTCCACATGCTCTAAATTGCCTAACTCATTAATGCCATAGCTTCAACCCATCCTATTAATTACTGCCAAATGTCAAGCCCCAGGCCAAACTTTTAACTTGCATTTTAGATTGGCATGTCCAAATGCCCTCTTAGTGTCTTCTAGTTATGTCACAGGCATCTGAAACTTGACATGTCAAAACCTTAATTTGTTTTTTCCCCCTTAAATGCTATTCCATCTTATATATTTTCCTATCCATATAAATGGCTTCACCACCCACCAAGCCAGCAAACTGAAAAGGTTGGGAGTCATCCTAGACTCCTTGTTTTTCTTCACTCTGAAAACCCATTCAGTCAACGAATACCTTTCCATCTCTCCTCCTCCATCACTCCATTTTCATCCTCAACTCTCCTCTTTTAGGCCCTTGTCATTTCTTACTTAGATTGTATCTCCTCCTGCCTTCTGTAAGAGTCCTAAGCCAGCTCTCCCCAGTGCCACTAGAATGATATTTTAAAAATTTAAATCTGATCAAGTTCCTTCCCTACTCAAAGTCCTCTGTGGCTCTTCACAGCCTCTAGGATAATTTATTTATCATATAATACTTTCTTATGTACAAATGACAGAAGACCCCACCTGAATTGCTTAAGCAAAATGAAACAAATGACAACTGAAGATGCCAGGGAATGGATCTGTGTTGAATTATGTCAACAGGAAGTGACTTTTCATATATTTCAGTTCTGCCTTCTGTTGTGTTGGCTCCAGTCTCAGGTTCAATGTGATAGCAAGATGGTGGCTGCCACTGCAGCTGTGTAACTTCTCAACTTAAATGTACAGCAGAAAGGAAAACAAGAAACTCCAAACCTTCCCATGAAGAGACCCATAATTATTGTATTGCGATTGAGCTGTGTGCCTACGCTATGGATAGTAAATCGCAAAATGTTGATTGGCCTGCATCCTAACCACATAAGTGTTTGGAAGGTGTATCCCCAAATGGAAATTCAAACTGTTGCTATATGTATGTATGTATGTATATATGTATATATATGAATGGACATTAGGAAAGCTATTACTCATAATGAAAGGATCTAATATATATTCAATTCTGTATATATATTAGAAATATTGCTTTAGTGTTTTGCAGGTATTAACTTATTTAATCTTTATAACAACCTCATGAGGAAGTGAGGAAACAGATGCACAGAGAGGTTAAGTAGTTTACCTAAGTTAGTCACTGCAAGTGACTGGTGTCTATTGCAAAATACAAATTTATGATTATGGGCCTTCCTCTACTGATAGTTCAAAAATTAACTGATGTATTATAAAGTGAATGTATTCCATTTTCAAAGAGCCAAAACACATTAGAGATTTCCCACATTCTCCCACAGCACCCGATGACTTTCAGAGCTCATGGAAATATCAGAAGTGGCTGGGGTTCCCTGGTTGTCAGGAGATTGGTGGCTCAAGGTTGGGGTAGGGATGAGATGTTTAGTCCCCAACTGCCTGCAGCAGACAACTGCTTCCCATGAACTACTGCTTCTCTCCTAATCCCTCCACAGGGGTCAGGGTGCAAAGTCAGCTACTCCCAATTTTTTAATCCTCTACTGCAATGGAGAGGAGATTACATAGGATTCTGACCTTTCTCCCAGTATAAGCAGTGAACAGGAAGGATTCAATCAGCTGATGCATGAAAGGTGAAGTTTTGTGCATAGTGTAAAACCCTGTATCCCTTTCCAGCCTTACCTCTTACCATAAACCCCCCATGTCCACTCCCATATTCTAAGATCCAGTGTGCCTTTCCCTTACATGCCATTCACACCTCTTTTGGGTCTTGGCTGATGCTGTCTCCTCTGCATCTGGCAGTTCATCTTTCAAAAGTTGGGTCAAGTGTCATTTTTCAATGAACACTTGAAATTACCCTCTTTGTGAAGAAACATCTATGCAATCTTTTTGTGCCCCAATGTTACTTTCAAGAACATTTGCCATAGTTTCCATAACTCATCACTCTTTTCTCGTATTTGTTTGTCTACTACTATGTTGCAAGATCCTTAAGAGCAGGGGGCACATTTTATTAATTCTTATATCCCTAGAAAAGTTCCTTACCTGACACATATCAGGTGCTCAATAAATATTAGAAAAGGGAATGGATAATATAAAAATGTGCAGAAAATATAATAGGGACTCTTAATTGGCAGCAATTAAATCAGGCTAGAGCTAGGAGGGATGAATTGGAAAATGCTTCTCACTCTAAGATTCTAGATTGGAGATCATGAAATATATATATTCCTGCAATAGAGATAGCCATCACTATCTGAAATCCTGCTATCCAAATATTTACTGTTATGTTTTGCAAGGTTTCTCACAAAAATTTTACTATCCAAAGAAAATTCTACCATAACAAAGTTATATAACTGCAAAAATGGAAATGTTTAAGTCGTAGGTGAGTTCATGGGGGCAGATATAGAGTATCTACTTATAGAATCATGTCAGTGTTGTCTAAGGATGTGGGAAAGCTGGTGAAGAAAGGTGGTGAGCACAAGAGGTCTAGAAAATCCCATGCATGAAAAGAAACACTGATGCGTAAAATATATTGACAAAGAAGAACACATAAAATACGTAAGCTTGATCATGCACATGTCTCCATAATGCTTATGATTTTTTCTACATGTGAGAAAATTTATAACAGTATTATATTATAATTTTTGGTTTTTGAGAGCTTCACTGTGTTGCTCAAACATGACACGGTATATTTGAAAAGCTGGAGAAGTATCTCGTGCATTGGATAATCATAATCGTTGAAACTATGTAGATACCTCTTTGAAGATCTGAAGGAGATGAAAGAATTTGATCACTTGGTAAAGAAGTTGACTTTCAACTCAAAGTCTGGGATAGTATAAAAGGTTAAAAACTATGCAAGACAGCACCATTTCAAGATCAGAGGAAGCAGCTGCTTGGTAATGAAGTTGCTGCAGTTTTTCCCAGTGAATTATAGAAAACTATTGACAAAGGTAGCAAACAAAATTTCAGCAATGTCAATTTTCTTAATAAAATTTGGCTTTTTATAAATAAATGTCATCAGAAGATAATAAAAAAGAGCTAAGACATCAGGCATCCAAACATAGGCTGGCACCATTTTTGAGTAAAAATTGTAAAGGTGATGTTAAACTAAAACCAGTCTATTTGTTTAATTCTAAACACCCCAGGATTCTTAAGGAAATGTGGAAAAGTAAATTGCCTATTACGTGTTTCTTCAATCTAAAATTTGGTTGAAAAAGAAGGCATTAAATCATTATTCAAGGAATCATAGCTTCTGATAGTTCATTTATTAGAAGCATAAAGTCTTAGAACATAAAGTGTTGTGGTTAATATTTGAGTCTTTCTTTTATTTTATAAAAGAAAGAGTTGATGAAGTTGCTGTGAAGAAACCCAGTTTGGATGATAAGCTAAGAAAATCTTTTTTTTTTTCCACATCAGGATGACTCTCTGAAATATTTTTTCAGCCCTATTTCATTTTGCCAGTGGTGACATCACCCCTCCAAGGAGGGGGCTGTGTACCTCCTCTGGTTTTGGCTTCATTGAACCTTCAATGGTACTCTTTGATGTTTAGAGGCACTTTCTGTTTAGCTGCAAAAAATGGAAGCTCTTTGGTTTTCAGTTTTAATTAAGCCTGTCTGTGCCTGCAGAATGAAAGCCAAAGGGTCTCAGAGAAAACTCAGTTCCCCAGGCTCAATGCAAAGACTTGTTCAAGAGAAGTGAATTGATTTTGATCATGTTAGGTATTTTCAATTAATGCCCTAAAGAAGAAAACATTTGCCTAAACGAAGACTGACATACAAATATTTTTCTTGTAACCTGTATCTGTGAAAAATGCCTCACTCCCGGATTGCAAAATGCTCTAAGAAATAGGAATTGCATATGCCTGGGTGCTAACAGAGAAACTCTTACCCTCTAAGATTTTCTCTTGAAAGTAGGCATTTTTTTCCTTGCATCCATTATTTGAGTCTGAGTCTTTTATGCTGATGCTTTCATTGTTAAACAGAAGAAATATCAATAATTTGCATGGCCATAATAATATTGCAATTCAACTAAAATTGATTTAGCAGATATTTATTGATTGTTTATTATAGGCAATAAACTATACTAGATAATATAGGGACTAGGAAAAAAACTTAAGATATAATTATTGTTCTCAGGGAACTACTAGGACCCAGATAAAATAAGTGAATAGATAACTATTTGATTTCTTTTGCTTTTGTACGTTTTCTAAAAGATCTACAAACAATTATAGTTTACGTGACTGTTAATATAAGAGCTCTCTCATTGTCTGTCCCTTTGTTATTTAAAGAAAAAGCGTTCTCCCACATTCCCACAGCCAGAAACTTCAAATTTAGTGGTTCTTAAGTAAATAACTATTTCTTAAGGAGCTACATAATATCATAATATATTATGAACATACAATGATCACCTTTTCACAGACAGGTAAACCATAACATGAGTGGAATCTGGTAAATATTGCAATAGAAATATGTAAATGTATGACGGGAACAAATGTGAAGGGGATTTAATTTTTCCAAGTTTCAGATTATAGGGGGTATTGATATTTGAACTAGACTTTGTAGGACTAATAGTTTTCTGCTCAGGAAGGAACGTGACAGTCCTAGAAAAGGGAACACAACGATCAGTCTGTTCATCCTGAAACATAAGTGCACAAAAGTGTCTAATTCATTTAGAGAAACACCAGGTATGTGTTGCCGAGGCTTAGACGGCAGGAGGGGTAGGGTAGCTTTGGATGAGGATCAACAAGGTGACTTTGGCTGTGCTGTGAAGGACCTCGAAGCAATGCCTGAAAAGTCTTCAGGGGGAGAAAAACAAACAGACATCTATACATTACATTTGTAAATGCATTGTGTTCACAGGCTGGTTTTCCTTACTTCTCCCAGGTTGATTCTGAACATTAAAATGCTTATGTGTTCTGAGAATACAGAAAGATTCATTAAATGTGCCCAAGATAGTTTTTTTCATTTGAAACATTTATTTAAAAAAATTCAATCTGCTATTTTGTTTCTTTCTGTTTTTAATTAAACTGATTTTGGCAATCCTTTTCATGGTGCAATCCACACAGGATTGAACCTTTAGTGACTAATCAAAACTTATTGTAAATTCTAAAAACATGAGGCAGTTTTGATATATTGTACTTTTTAAGAGGATTATTCATTTAGTGCTACATTTGAGTATAATACATGTACACCTGAAAAATGTGAGTTTTGAACGGAGAATTTCAATTTAATTTTTGACTGATTCCAAAGTAAAGAGAGCTGTGCCAGGCCTTCAGTAGAGGGTGGAAATAAATTCACTGAATAGTAGTAATCTAACAGGAGTGAAGACAGGCCAGGAAATATGGTATAGGCTATGTTGAAGAGGATCCCAAGTATAATATTTAGGCAGTAGGGAGTCATTAGTGATTTTCTAAACAAAGACTTTGCATGTGTAAGCTCCTTTTCTTAATAAAATTATTTTGTAATATGGATTAGAGGGTTGGAGACAAGTTTGAAGACCAATGCAATAATTTCCAATCCATTGAAGTACAAACACTGTACTGGGAAAAACTAGTGCTCAGAGGAGATGATTCAAGTATTTGCCAAGTGATAACATGTTCCCCATAAAACACTAAAGATTTTAAACTGCCTAAAAAACATTTTTCTTTTTAACTTTTTAAAAACTTAGGAAGTTGGTCCATTCTTAAGATTTCTAAATAGAGTTCAGATGCTTTAAAAAAATCTGAAAAGCTGTTCAAGGCAAAAATAATAAGGACTTGAACTTGGGTGGTGGTAATAGGAATAAAAAAAAGATAGTGACTTCAAGATACATGATTGAGCAGTAAACTAAACAAAACAAAAGCAAAACCTGGCAATTGTTTAACAAAGAATTAGGAAAAAAATATTCTGGAAGTCAAGAAAAAGCATCAACTCCATAGATAGAAATTTAAGAATTATCTACTGAGAAAGTCACAGTAGATGAAACTTTGAACAATATCAATTATGGGAAAATGACGTGGATCCATGAATAACAGTGAGAATTAGGAGATCCTGGATGTTTCAGCATCCTGGAAGTTAAGGGAGGAGAGTTCAAGAAGAAGTGGACAGAGTGGAGTCTGACAACAGGTTATTGGGATCACTAGATAAATATTGGCCAGTTGACTGATGATGACAATGTTTGGGGAGAGCTCAGGAAACAAACATGGGTGGTGAAAAGGGGAAGGCAATGGACGTAGAGTAATGTTTTGTGATGTTTGTCAGTGAAGGGAAGAAGTGAGAGAAAGGACTAGTTTGAAGGCACATCTGAGGCAAGGAAAGATTGTATAGAATCAGGGACACAGAGGGGAAAGAACCAGAAATGAAAGATGTAGGCACCAAAGAAACTTATGATTGCATTAAGGTTCAGGGAAAAAATGAGATCAACACACAGGTAGAAAAGTTGTCTTTGTAGTTCATATATGAATAAAATGACTTTTCCTCAAAAAATTATAACAATATCTGATATAGTCAATTACTCTGAAGAACATAATGCCAAACTGTTTTAGGGTAATCTTTGTTTAGAGTGATAATTTATTTAAAAATTGCTCTAAAAGTTCTGTAACCATTTGTTTCTCTGGCTATGGTAAATACTTCCTGTAATTTGAACATAGGAGGTATTTTTGAAGTTGGTGCTTGGGATAATCACGAATATAGCCAAGTCTCTGTGATAAATGCTTTAGACCAATTACTGACATGCTCAATTGAATACTAATATCTCCCATGAAATGACTTTAATACAAGTAAAATGACAGCTGCACTGCAGTAAAAGGACACATGAAACTTTGCATTAGCTTGTCTCCAAGGTTACCATCTGTGCTGATCCGAAGTTTCAGTGTGTGGGATTTCTAACCTGTGCAAAGACTGTATTTTCATATCAATTGGCTTTGAAAACAGCTCGAAAGGTACGTTAGCATTTATTTGGGCTACATTCATGCTGCCTATAATCACTCAATTGTTCAAAAGAGACATGTGTCTGTATCCTATTAGAAATTTTGTGCAATAATTGCAGAAATAGCTAGAATGTTAGGATTGTTTGACTCCACTTTGCATATACAAACAAAAAGGTGAATTTCCATATTGTACTACTGAATCATATTCTGGATTAAACTGATAAGCAAAACAGATTTGAAAAATGGAATAACTTCTACTCTGGAGTTTTCACAACTAGTATTTCATAATTAATATACATTTCAAACAAATACAAAAATTTTGCTTAAAAAGTACAGACATTTTAGAAGTCTAGAACCTATAAATATGACCCCAAATTAAAGAAATGATATTTTTATAGTTTAAAAGGAAAAGATACACTGCATTTAGTGCACAATTCTGTTGAATTTTACATTTCTTTATTTCAGACATTTATTCTTATTATTTCAACAAATGCTTATTGAATACATTCTCTGTCTCAGGCATTGCACTAAGCCTTAGGTTTTCATGGTTAATAAGACTTGCTGTCTGTCCTCAAGGAATTTACAATCTAGAGGGAAATACAGACCAGCATCAAAGAATTAAACCACCTTTTCTTAGGTTGTCATGGATTAAGGACAAGATGTTAGGAGAGAACAAAGGCCCTGCACCTAACGAGGACTAGGAAGGTTTGGAAGATGTGCTGTCCATGTTGAGTTGTAATGGGTTAGAAGTTAGCCAAGCAGAGGGGGAAAGGAAAGGGATGAGTATAGCAGGCAAAGGGAATAGCATGTCAAAGGCCTGTGAACTAAAGAGACACAGATGCATTCAGGAAAATGCAAATAAGTTAGTTGAAATATAATATGTATGGGGGGAGGGGGAAAAGAGGTGATGGCCTTAGTGAGAAAGGAAGATGGAGTCATTTGTCTTCTTGCTATTGAGTTGTTGGAGTTCCTTATATAGTTTGGATTTTGACTCCTTTTCAGATATCAAGTTGAAAAATACTTTCTCCCATTCTCCCTTCTCCTGTTAGGTTCCCTGGCTGATGGGATTACCTTCCAGGATCACTGTGAAATGTGGTTAGAACCAAGTCACATGACTCCTCCTGGGTACACAGTGGGATCTGAAGTTGACAGACCTGTTACCAGGGTCTCTAGCTGGCATGGATCTTGTCTGGCCCTTAGGTGGACTGGTCTGTCTTGGTGGACCTTGGTCCATAGAGCTAGCCCCCAGATGAGGGTCTGCTTCAGGGCCCACAGAAGGTGGACCTGTTACTAGGTGTGTGGATGGGTGTGTCTTCCTCCAGGTCCCTGAGAAGGGTCGAGCTGGGTCGCTTTGTGGGTCCCTGGGCAGGCTGTTCTGCCCTGATTTGTGACTGAGGGGAATTGGAACAGAGTCTCAGGGCTGCTTCAGGATCTCCAGTTGATATGGAGGTCTTCAGGACGGTTTCTGGACTCATGGACAAGTGTATCTCCCAGCAGTCATGACACGGTGCCTAGCCGAATTTTAAAATCTTAATGGTACAAAAGCATCTATGTATTCATAGGACTAGGTTAGGAAGATGCTTCTTTTGGTTAAATAAAATAACAGAAGTTTTTATGCAGTATATTACTAAAAGGCAAAGTAATTACAACTAAATGAACTTATTAGAATATAATATTCCTTTCAGCTGGATTTGAAGTCTAAAATCTTATTCATAAATAAAATGATTAAAATAATTATTTTGGTAAAATGTTATGCCAATAACCCATTGCTGTGTTCAAGGGCTACTCACATTTTTAATAAATATGTTAAATGGGAGCAGTCTTTTATCAAATTCACATAGTATTTTTCTTAACATTGCACTAAAAGAGTGACCTAAAGAGAAAAATTGTGTTTATGATTATAACTTACAATCCTAGCAGGGCATTCAAGAGAAGTTAGATCATTCTATATATTTTGAAAAGTGTTATCTAACATGAAGATATACTGTCTTTCTCTTGTGACAAAGGGGCAGATGGTGGCTCTTAATAATGTTAGAATTTTAGCTGAAAGCTATGAATTCATACTCAAGTGTAGAGAATGATGTCAGAGATTTATATAAAGATTGCTAATCATCAGAATGAACAGAAAATTTAAACTTGCCTGAAGATCCTAAAGATGTTTTCCTCTGGTTAGAGTGTATTGATAAGCAATGGGTCATTTAAAGGAATAACAACCCTAATATTGAGGCCTTTGAAAAACATCACATCATAGAAATGTAAATGTAACAGACTTTTTTGTGATGTTCAACTCAGTAAACTTTACTGAGTGCCTGATGGGTGCATGGTACACTGTTCCTATCCTTGAAGAAATAAATCAGATAGTTATCAGTTGTAAGTAAAAGTAAAAGATAATATAATACCAAAACGAATGTCAGAGTGATTATATAATCACTATGAATGGTCACTATGGAATTTTTTGTGTTTGAATATTTAATTCTTATTACATATGTTTACATTCAGAAAAAATGTAACTCTCTAATACTTATTTAATTTGACAAATTTATATATAAGCTTATCAAATTCCAAGTTGGTAGTTCTTATAGGTAAAGGACATTGAGAAAACATTACACTTTTTAACATTATTGCTAGCAGCTTAGGGAATGATCTTGAATTTTAGGACAGGAAACAATACTCTGCCAGAGAAAAATGCACCAGACAGAGATAAATAGACAAGAACAACTTTATTCAATACTATTGCAATAGAGGAGAGAGACTGAATCAACTCTGCTAAAACAAAAGGCAGTAGAGTTTTTAAGTGCTGAGGTGAACTAGTAGAAAAGTACTTGAGAACATTGAGGAGGAAGTCAGTTAATTTGATTAGGCCATCTGCATTTGCTAACTGGCTTTTATTGAAGTTAGGCTCCTAACCTTTTACAGAGACTGGAAGATAGGGGAGCTACCTCCTTCAATGGTTACATTTCAAAATGATGGCTCCCAAGTCATTTAGAAAGGCATTCCTGGACTATACAACTAGGCTCAAGAGGTTGAGAGAAATTTACGTCTCAAAGGGGCAGCGAAAGAATTTATATCTGATGAAGTGCTAATATCCAGAATCTACCAAAAACGCAAACAAATCAGCAAGAAAAAAGCAAACAGCCCCATTAAAAAGTAGGCAAAAGACATGAATAGAAGTTTTTCAAAAGAAGATAGGCAATGACCAACAAATAAATGAAAAATTCTCAACATCACTAATCATCAGAGAAATGCAAATTAAAACTATAGTGAGATACCACTTTACCTGTGTCAGAATGGCCATTACTAAAAAGTCAAAAAACAATAGATGCTGGCATGGATGCAGAGAGAAAGGAGCACTTATATTAATACACTGTTGATGGGACTGCAAATTGGTACAACCTCTATGGAAAACAGTACAGAGATTCCCTAAATAAATAAATGTAGACCTACAATTTGATCCAGCAAACCCACTACTGGATATCTACCAAAGGAAATGTCATTTTATCAAGGAGACACCTGCACTTGGATTTTTATCACAACACAATTCACAGTTGCAAAAATATGAAATCAACCTAAGTGCCCTTCAGTTCATGAGTGGCTAAAGAAAATGTGGTATATATGTACCATGTAGTACTACTCAGCCATAAAAAGGAAAGAAATAATGTCATTTGCAGCAACGTGGAGGGAACTGGAGACTATTATCCTAAATGAAGTATCTAAAGAATAGAAAACCAAACACGCTATGTTCTCACTATTAAGAGGGAGCTAATAGATGGGTACACATAGGCACAAAGTGATATAAAGGACATGAGACTCCAAGGAAGGGGGAGGGAGGGAGGGTCGGTATGGGATAAAAATTTACCAATTGGGTAAAATGTACATTATTCCAGTGATGGACACACCAAAAGCTTTGACTTAAGCATTATGCAAGATATCTATATAATGAAAACACTTGTACTCCCTTAATGTTTTGAAATAAAAAATTTTTTAAAAAGAAAATTTACATCTCAAAGGGGCAGAGAAAGAATTTAAAATTGCAAATTTCCTGAAGTAAATGCCTTAAGAAAAGGGAAATCAGGAACCTATAGTCAGGAAGAAACCTGTCTAAAGTTTAGTCAAGCTAAGGGGAATGTTAAAGTTATCATGGTCAATTCTTCCCTTATATTAAATTATGCCATATAATTTAATTATATCATATAAATTGACAATGTTTGACCATTTTTGACCTACAAAAGCAACAGGTTCATATGGCTTGATCTAAGATCCTGGGATCCAATTTCTCTATATGTTATTCCTACATTCTGAAGAAGCAAACAAAAATGGAATTGTGGTTTTTAATTTAATACTTTCTTATTCAAAAAAGGACTTGGGGGGATTTTATATGTATTTACATAAATAGTATGTGTGTGTGTGCATATGTTTGTATATGTGTGTATTTATCAAAAACAACAGGTTAAAAATTAAAGTTGGCAATAAAGGGAGAAAAGATTAGCAGCGGTCTTGTATAGTTCTTAAAGAAATGTCACAAATTTGTTTCAAACCTTCCCATAAGTTAATGTAATGAAAGAAGTCTAGTAAGTTGCAATAATGCCTCTAGGAGAAAAGCAAACCAGAAATGTAAGATAATAGTTTTCTTGGTGCTGAGACATGACTTTTTCATTTGAGTGCTCATAAAGACAATATTTTTGTGTTGTTGAATATTCCACTAAACCTAATAGCTGATTTCATAAGCCTGGTTTTTGTTTGTTTATTATTTCATTTAATGATGTCTCTCTTGGCAAAACTACAAAGTATAATTCAGTAAAAGCAATTTGATTAGGTATTAAAATAATAACATCCAGATATATAGCTCTCTAAAGATAGAATTAAATGTATCTAGAAGAATGAATTGCATTACACAATATTTCATATGGTTTTTTTGTTTGTTTGTTTGTTTTCTGGTAACTGAGCCCTTGATAAGAATTAGGCAATACAGATTATAAAAATTTGAAGTTAAATGTTTTGGTGGCAGAATTTGAAGTTCCCATATCTTTGCTGGATGTAAGTCTATATGCTTTAACAATTAACCAAGTGCAGGACAGAACTGAAAGTCTCTCTTGGAACATGAGCAGATGATTTACATGTCTTCATAGCTGCTACTCCACTGGCAGGCCAAAATCATTCTGGCTGTCAGGGTCTATTAAAATCAGAATATGTTAGAATTTTGGTTCTTGCCCTATTCCCCTATAGCCACTCATATGCACTTGTACATCAACAGCAATTTCATAGTGAGTTTTTTTTTTTTTTTTACATGAGGGCCTCTATGTCAGACAATGAGTTCTTTATGTGTAAATACTATATTTATTAATCTTTATATCCTTAGTACTTAGAGTCTAATAAATGTAGAGCAAAATATTTTGTTGATTTATGATTTCAGAAAGCTGAAGTTTGATATTTAAAATTATAAAACAAATATGTAAAATTACCAACAAGCAATGGACTGATTCCAGACCTCCCCTCTACCCCATGTTTGCCACTTTGCAGTAGGTACAGAACCATAAAACACTGGGGTAAATGTTCCCAAGTCTCAAACAAGGTGGCAGACACTGCTACTCCTCTCCCTCTCTCCACTTCCCCTCCTTCCTTACTGATAGATACCTTGGTTTGTAGTTTAGCATACAAATGCCTAGAATGATGGCTGCACTTTCCAGTCTTCCTTAGGATAAAAGTGGCCAAGCGACTGAGCTCTGTCCAATCAAATGCAAGCAGAAATGTCATGTGTAAAATTTAGGAAAATCCTTGTTTTGTTCTTTGTCCTTTCTGCTGGCTGGAATGCAGACACTCTCCCTGCAGCTCAGTGACCTCTTGGGCCATGACGGGGAACCACATGTTGAGAGTGTTGGAACTATAAGAAAGAAGGAGCCTCCATCCTGGGTGTTTACAGAGTTGCCATATATGCCTTGGATTTCTTAGCTCAAGAGTTATTGATATGAGAGGGAAATAAACTGTCTTTTCTAAGCCACTTTGATTTTGGATGTTTTTTCTTTAATCTTGTAGCCAAACCTAATGGTAGTAATTTGGGGGCATATCTTCTTTAGAAATCCTTCCCAAATCCCTAAAATTTGGGCTGGAAGTCCCTCTTTTGTGCTCCCATATACTCTGTGTTTACCTTTATTAGAACACTTATCCTATTTTAATATAATTATCTTTTTTAAATAAACTATTCTTTTAGAGAAAGAACAATGACTTATTCATGTGTTATTCATCTTCATCCCCAAGCTATACCTAGGATAGAATAAGTACACTTAGTATATGCTCAATAAATACTTGTTTAATTGAACAACACTGGATTAATGACTTGAACTATTAATAATTAAAGTGCTAACATAGTACTATGGAATTAATTGTGCCCTAAGAAAATCTGGTTCAAGATGTAGGACACTGTACATAGTAGATGTTCAAAAAAAGTGTGTGGAGATGTTTGTTATATAACTACACACTGGCTGGCCTCCTCCATGTTACTCAATATAAATTCTTTCCACTCAGATATAGTAGTGAATGATTTTTTTGTTAAAGCCTCAGATGTGATCATAAATTGTGCCAACTTTTTTTTTTTTTTAGTATCTTCTATGGACTAATCAGGATCTTTGTTCTGACCCTTTTATCTTAGATATATAAAACTGAGTATAATCTTATGGAGAAAATATTTGGGACCCCTAAAAATACATTCTGTTCTTTCCCTGCATTCTCTACTTCAGGGAATGAATTTTTTTTAACCTTTCAATTGGTTTTAAAGATAAAACATTCAGCTTATTATATGGTTGATTTTATTTTATTTTTGGCTTATGACATGTCTTATATTTTAAGAAAAAAATGCATATTTTCTTTTGTGTGTCTTATACCATGACAGAATGACTGATCCGTATGAAATAAATTTGTGACAAGTCACACAGACTGAGCACTAGAGATATCACTACATTCCTCTTTTTGTTTTTATAGGTCCTCTCAAACTGTAAGTGGTTTGTGCATCGTTTCGGTAGAAATTCCTAGTGGTGTTGTCTACTTGATCTACTGATTCCGATTCTGAAATCAAGAGAAGACTCCTCCACAAATTGCTGCAATGTCTGTATCTAATCTATCATGGTGAGTGAATTACTTTCTAACCTTACATGCAAATAAGTGTACATCATGAGCAATATTTTGTGAGAGAGGTATACTGTCAGAACTTGGGCAGAGAGAAAACATTAAAAATCTGGTTTCTAGAGATTGTTGTCCCATGTTAGGGTAAGGAAAGCAACCTGGAATTAAAAGTTGGTGCTGCAATATCTGGGGACTCTGGAAAGGATTCAAGCCTCACACTGAATCCCAGTGACATCCAATACCTTTCTTTCTGGAACACCCTACGAGAGATGAGACGAGTAATATGATATCCTTTCAATGATCCTTGCTACTGGTATAGTCCCAGACTCAAGAAGAACAAGCTGTTTAATATAAGGCAGGCTGTAAGGATGGGATAGATATTTGCTCATCAATACTTCTTTTCTTTTGGCTTCAGATTTCAACAAATCTACCCAAATTAAACTGAATAGAACTGAAATATGGAAGAGAAAATTTCTTTATAGATGCATATCTCTAAATAGCCATCATTGTGAATAATCTTTGACTTTTAGTTCATGCTTTTAAAGTGTTTGTGATTTTAAAAAGAAGTATAAAGATATTTTTCTGGTGAATATTCAACTTGTCTATGGCAATGAAGAACCAATACTACAGGGATAAATTTGAAGCCATTTTATTGAACTTTAGATTTTTTTTGTATAAAGAGATGAATACATGATATTTATACACTTGCACAGTACTCAATACATGAATGTAAGGAAAATTTGGTAATCTTTTCCATTTCCTAAAGAGCCCATTTCATCCTCGCACTTCAGTTTGTGCTGGAAATATAGATAGCATCAGATTAAAGAGTTAGTTTCCTGATTCAACTTAGCTCCATAAATTTATTTTTAGTTAGGTAAGCAATTTCTTTGAGGCAAAGCGTATAATTATTTGTATAGATTTACAGCAGTGTTTCTGAAGGACCTACTTTCTATGGACTCCCTAGAATATATCCTTGAATCCTTAGGTCTGGGTGCTGAGGATTTCAGTTTGAAAAATACAAAGGACTAAAGAAGCTAAAATATATTCTGTGAAAAAATTGAAAAAGAAAATGTGTTTAAACTGTGAATTATTATTAAACAATGTTTTCTTCTTATATTGTTATTAAAATAATATTATTAATTTTTAAAAAAATATAATTTCTGTAGAACTTGTTAACTCTTTTGAACCCCTGGAAGATAATGACACATTTATTTAAAGGAATTATACCCCTGGTAAATGTGTGTGTTGGAGAAGAATCTTCAATAAGCAGGCATCATGCCAAAGAAGGAGGAGGAGGAGGACATTAAGACAGACATGCTTGTCCTATCTCAAGACAGAGTGCAGTGTGGCCTGGTTCACAGAGTCAGGGCAGAGCCAACACTGGGGCTTGTCCTCAGTGTATACCTCTGCTAACAACTGCTTTGGTGTGATGTGAGGATTTGATTAAGGGTCATCTAAAACACAGGGAACTCCACAGAGAGATTGTGTGTCCTGGTTCCAGCCCAATGGTCTAGGACAACATCTGGAATTTAGCAGATATTCTCTAAGTACGTGCATTGGAAATGAGTGAAGAAGTACAAAGCAGGTAGTTCAATGGTAAATATGTGTTATCATTAGAAAAGAAAACTTAAAATTGTGAGGGTATCTTATAAAACTCATATATCTGAAATTTGTAAGAATCCTTTCCACGTCATAGGTTCAAATTATACAAAAATTATTCTTGGATATTTTCATTCAACAGTGTCCTTGGTTCTAGCTATGACCAGTGTTCCACATTAGATTTTGATGGAGGGGGCTCTTAATTTGTCTTACCAATGTCACCTCACCATACAGCTGTGTGGTATTTGGCATCTCCATTCTTCCTCTTGGCGTTTGAGTTGCCCAGGTGCCAGCAGAGAGGAGAAAAGACAGTAAATCTAAGACATGCAATATAAGTCACTGACTGGTATCACTTACATGTAGTTTAGAAATCATTGACCTTCTTTTTTCAAATTAAGCTTTGTAATTCTTCTATATTTCCTAAATCTTCTAATTTATATTTTGGGCATCATTGTCTTATAAATATTTGACTAGGGAAGCATAGAAACTCACCAATTCTCGATGGCAATCCCTCACAAAGTTACATAAATTTAGTGAAGTTATTATAGTCCACAATCTGGTTCTCTGTTTTTGAAATCCAGAAACAAGAAAATACTGACATTGGAAAATTAACTGGGTTGACAGACTATTCATTTAAAACAAGACATGTAACTTTTAAGTGTATGCCATGCTTGACTTGGCCTGACTGGTGCATCCTCTAACTGTTGTGGAAAACCACATGGGGACCTAAATTAGAAGTTTGGCAGATGATCACATAATCTTAACAAGGAGAGTTAGGCTTCCAATGTCCAAAGGAATCAGGAGAGTGTACACCTGGCAGGATATACCTGTCAATAAGGGATGTACCTGCCAGACATTGAGATTGGCCTTGCTGGGCAGCTTCTTCACGTCTAGCAGTTAGAGTATCACTGCTAGTGTTTGTCTCTGTGATTCTTCTGCCAGACTCCCTCTGCTTGGCTTTCTTGTTAATATTATCTCTGAGTGTATTGTCAAAACTTTCTTTAATCTGTGAACAGTTTGGTCTACCTATGTTGTATATATCTGACCATATCCATGTGTTGATTTTAAAATTTAACTCAGGCTTCATGTGGGGAGAGTGGGGTGCCTATTGTGATCTCCGTAGGCAACCTAGGCATTTAGAAAATGTAAGTTAGAAATTTAACATGCATAATTACAACTACCTAAGCAATACTCCCAGCTTGTAAATACCTGTTTAAAAAATTTTCTTTTTTCATGTATTAAAAAAAAACCTTTCTGGCTCTAGTAGTTATGTATATGATACTTGAAAAAAATTTATAGAATAATTTGTCCCTTTCACACAGAATCTTAAAAAAATACAATCTAGGATACTTCCAAGTTTTCAGGAAACTACAGTCTCAATCAGAAAAGGGGAGCAGTAGGAATTGATTGTAAGAGTCGTATGAGATGTAAACAGATGTTTCATGCATTATCAGAGGGAGACAATGATTAAGTTGTTGCTGTTGAGATGAAATAGGGATGTACAAAATCGGTTGCAGGAATCAACAGGTTCCAGGCTATGATTTGAGGGAAAGAATTTTTTCTGGTAGCAGAGAAAATTAACAGGACACAAAATACTGGTCAACTATGTATAGTGACACTGAAATAGTGGGAGCTGAGGGTGCAGTGGGGGCCTGGCGGAGTAGAAAGTGCTTGATTTAGTAGAAGAGAATCTCAGTATTTTGAGAGAGATACTAATATGGGCTCAACTGATTTTGCCAAGTGACATCTTTTTGGCCCCAAATTATTTTTCACTGTGATACCTGCACAAATTTAGTTTTTGTCCCAAAGCGTTTTAAAGACTGGATGGCATCTTACAGAGGTGAAGGTAATTCAGCTACCCAGGTATTGGAGAAAGAATTCACTGGATGAAAGTAAGAATCTAAGTAGCCAGTCAAAACCTGTGAGCATCTATAATGTGCCATGTACTGATAAGCACAGGGATACAGTTTTGATTAAAAGTAATGACTGCTCTTATTGGAGCTGATTTTTAGCCAAAAGACTGAAAAGTAATCAAATAATTCTGATTTAATGTGATAAGTACTCTAAAAGGTAAATGATATGTCCAGAATGTTTTTGGAAACAAAGTAGATATTTGTTTTTCCTGCTTGGGATGAAAAATAAATATTTATTTTCCAGAAATAAATATATATTTCTTGCATTTATTTCTAAATATAAATAAGCTGATTACAAAGAGTCAAACATTACAGAAAATTAAAGCAGAAATGAAAAATGACCTAAATCCTACCATTCCCAGAAAAACATTGTTAAAAATACTGAGGTGCGTTATTTTCTGCATATGTGCACATTTTTAGCAAAAATGAACTCCAACCATGCATGATATTTTGCCATATTGTGCTTTCACTGAACAGTTTCTATGGCCGTCACTCCATTTGATAGATATTGAGCTACGTCATCACGTATAAAGTCTGCTGTACCATTGTATGGCAGTAGTGTCATTTACTTTACCATCTAGGTTGGGCCTTCAGATGTCTTCTAATTTTCTTGTTTACGGTTTTAAATATTAATACTTCTGCTGTGGGGAAAATTACTCACGTATTGTTGGCTCACAAATTACTGTGCCATTCAGGGTACCTAGTGGGGCCCTATCTTATTTCAGCTACCTGGATTGCAGACATCAAAGCCATGAAGAATATAATGAATTTCTGATAAAGTGTCATATAAACTCATCTCTCTTTTTTTTTATTTTACTAAAAGACCTATTACGTATGCTATCCCTTTTACCAGATTTAATTCCTCATAAACATTAAGCAATGTGTGATAATTGTCTATGAAATATTGCAGCTGGCTAATAGAATGTTATCAAAATAATAGAGTGTCAACAAAATATTCTGTTATGCATGCCTAAAAATTGGAAAAATAACAAAGTTGGAATTGTGTAACTTATTAATGTACTGACTAAATTTAGAAGTGATTAATGATCTTTATTGAATATGATTATAGTTTAAAATGCTCTTATGAATATTGGAAAGTTCAGTAACACTTTAATAGAAGAAAACTAGCTTGAGTTATCCTCTTTATCTAAAACTAATAATTTTTTAGAATCCTAGGGTCAGAAAAGATGCAAA
Organism: Cheirogaleus medius; assembly: GCA_008086735.1. Lineage (NCBI taxonomy): Eukaryota > Metazoa > Chordata > Mammalia > Primates > Cheirogaleidae > Cheirogaleus > Cheirogaleus medius. The sequence continues at coordinate 48,432,937 of VBSM01001124.1, forward strand.
ATTAGAAATGTAGAAACTTTGTCAGATTAATCATGCTATTTATATTTATATCTAAGTTCTTCTTTAGTAAATAAATGAAGAAGTGATGATTCCATATTATTCTCTGGCACCTGCATTTAGGAGGAGACAGCTCTGGAGAGACAGAAACAGACAGTTTATTCAAGCTGAGGGAAAGGAGAAATGAGGATCTTTCCTCAAAAGTTGCCATAGCCACTGTTCTGCAAACTCCTTGTCTTATTTATGCTGTTAAATTGCATGCTCTTAGGGACAGTACTAATGTACTTGTATTTGCAGTGGCAGAGGAAGTGGAGACTTGAATTATGTCTATTTTTGGAGAGATCAGAACCTGCAGCTGGTGGAGAAGAGGGGAAAATGTGGATAAGCAGAGATTATAAGGCAAGTTTTTAGCCCCAGTTTTATAGTAAAGAGGAAAAAGAATTTTCAAGAGTCTATTATCTTTGAAAATGAATAAAAGAGAAAGGTTAGACATAAATATGAAGCTTATATTTCTAATTGAAAAAAATAAGAGACCTCTGTGTGATAGGAAAAGCTTAGTTGGTGAGATAATGCAAGTATTTCTCAGCATGGTAAGTGCATGTTGAATGAATGACTATTACATTAAGGTACTGGGTAGAGAGAGTGGGTTTGAGAGTCTAAAACCAAAGAATTCTCATGTTGTGTGGGAATGAATGGTCAGCTTATAAAGGAGTAGAGACAAAGCAGAGAAGAGTAAGTTTAGAGAATAAATTAGGGGAAAATAACTTAGAGGAAAAGAAAAGAGAATAAAATAGCAAAAACAAAAGCTCAAAAGGAATAAAAATGTGCCCCCCAAATTACATACAACTTTAAAGGTAAAGTAAGACTACTTGGGTTAAAGTCAATGCAATGAATTCCGTAAAATTTCAATGTCTTTCTATTCAAAATATGCCTTTTCAAATTGAAATTTCTTTATTATTAAAATGATTAATACTATCTTGGTTTGAGATTGACACTTTTAAGTTAACACATTATATTTTTAGAATCCTGTATTAATCCATTATACATTGCTATGAAGGAAATACCTGAGACTGGGTAATTTGTAAAAAAAAAAGAGGTTTATTTGGCGTATGCTTCTGTAGGCTGTACAAGAAGCATTGTGCCAGCATCTGCTCTGGCAAAGGCTTCAGGAAGCTTCCAATCAAAGCAGAAGGTGAAGGGGAAGCAGGCTTGTCACATGGTGAGAGAAGAAGCAAGAGAGGGAGGAGATGGTTCCAAATCCCTTTAAACAACCAGCTCTCCCATGAACTAGTAAAGCAAGAACTCACTCTTTATCTTTGGGAGGGCACCAAACCATTTGTGAAGGATCTGCCCCCATGACCCAAATACCTCCCACCAGGCCCCACCTCCAACACTGGGGATCGAATTTCAACATGGAATTGGGAGGAGCCAAAGAGCCAAACCATATCAAATCCTCAACCAGTTTTGGATTTGAGCCCTGTGGCTTTAGAAATAGCTTTTTAAAAATTAAACATTTATAGGAAACCTCCTGGATATTTTTCTTCTTATATCTACCTCAAATTGTTTCTCCTTAAATAATCAAATAATTAGTAATATAGAATATTTTAATTTTGTTCCTAAAATCTAATGCTAGTGATACATTAATCACATCTTTGAAGAGAATTATTTGGTAAGTTTTTGTCTTAGAGGAGTTTGCTTTCTTGTGCAGTTAATGAGTCTGAGGTTGCAGGTTCAATGCTCACAGGGACTAATTAGTTCCATCTTCTTTCATGGCCAAAAAAAGCCTAGACCTGTAACCCTGACCAGCCCTCCTTCCCAAACTTGCCATCGGTCACAGGTGTTTGAAATATTTGATTGATCATCACCATCTCACAACCAGTATTGGGGGAAAAATATGAACACTAAAATCAAGTGCTCTTCAGGGATTGATAATGGGTCACAGGTATCATCTTCCTTTTGAATGTCATCCAGGTTAAAGAATATAAATATATGCCTGGAAATAAGTCCTTCTATCATTCTCAGAGAAATCATAATTTACTGTCTTATGAAAGAGCTATAGTGAATTATCCCACGAATATTTCCTTAGACTGTAGAAGCTTTAACTGAAAATTCTGCACTCAGTTCCAACCCTTAAGGCAAGAGTTACTAAATACCAGCCCTTTTTGGATTTGACCAATAAAGATAAAGAGCAGTGAATAGCCTATGAAATAATTTTAGTTATTAAAATAGTTATGTAATCTAAGGGATGTTATTTTCAGCATGATCAAATAAAAAAATCTATTCTCAAATCTTAAACATCATTTCCCAACAGTGTAAATTACAGATAAAATTATTAACTGTCATGTTATTCTAGTATGTAGTCTCCATTTTCTTTTTGTTTATTTCTTGGATTTTATTTGTTTATTTCTGTTCCTTTTTAAAATGGTGAAGATATTTCAGCTTGATTTTAAAACTTCCGATTTAATCAAGAAAAACAAACACTTCCAATTAGATGGTCAATAAAAGAATTCAACTCATTAATTTATACTTGGTTTTTTGTTCTACATTTAAGAATAGGTTCAGTTTTATGAATTTTGAGAATAATTTAAAGTTAGATTATGCATGAGTAGTAATTTAAAACTAATTCTTACACAGTTAGAGAGGAACTGGTATAGTTTACTTGTATCTACCCTGGCACTCCATTATTCTTTTGTAAGTTAGAAATATTTTCTTATGTTCATCCATTTCTTCATCAACTAATATTTTTGAGTACCTAAAGGTACAATTTTCAATGCTGTGAATAGAAAGATGAATGAAACAGAAATTCCTGCTCTTATGAAGCCTGCTTTCTAGTGCCTACGACAGATATATAAATAGATTTTTTACATGTATTAGCATGACCAATAGTGATATATATTTTAAAGAATCACCAAACAGAGTAAAAGCATATTGTCTGATGGTAGAGGATGGGGGTAAGGAAAGGCCTCCTAGAGGAGGTGTCATCTAAGCAGAGAAGGAAGGAGCCCTTAGATAAAAACCACTTCCGGCATAGAAATGGGAAGGGCAAAGGCCCTGAGACTGAAATGTACCTGGTGAATTGGGAAACAATCAAGGAAGCCAGGAGTGGGGAGAATAGCCAATAAAGGGGAGAGCCCCAGGAACTGAGCATAGAGAGGTAGTAGGATGCCATGCAGGCCAGGAGAAACACTGGGTTGTGTCCTGAATGTGATGGGAGATTTTGCCCTTACTTACTGGGTTGCAGGTGAGATTTCATATAAAATACAAATTTAGTAAAATTCAGTGATTGGAAGAATCAAGTGTTGAGAGCAGAGCCTTCACATGATCACATTTCTGAATTCAAAAGGATTACTGATATATTTATCAATTCTAGGAGTCCTTGGGAGGACTCTTTAGGGTTTTCTAGATATAAGATAGTATCATTGGCAAACAGGGATAGTTTGACCTCCTTTCAAATGTGGATGCCCTTTATTTCTTTCTCTTGCCCGATTGCTCTGGCTAGGACTTTAAGACTAATTTCAAGATATAAACACAAAAGCACATTCATCAATGAATTGTCTACTCTATACAATTGTGTGTTGTTTAGAGTTGTTTAATGTGTGTGTGGTTTTAGTAAAGAACCAGATGTAATACGATGTCCATCCAATTGCTAACACACGTTGTGGAGAGAATGTTGGCATAAAATTACTAGGCGTCCTTTCTTGGAAAAAAGTCACCTTTATTCTATGATTGTGACCTTTCTATACTTTTCATAGTAAAATATGGTTTCTTTTGTGATACTGTTAGGGTTTTCTTTAGGTCTTGTGGTGATGTTTTTCTTTAATTGGAACATAAATTGAAAAAGTCTGAAACTTCTGGTAGACTGGGAATTACTTCAAACTGGTTCCTATCCAAAGTATTGTTAATGGTATATGATCCATATTACAGAAGAACTTATTCACGGATGTCTGCCATCTCATTTGACACTGTGGGTTGGTGGATTCAGTGTATTGAGAGAGCTTAAATATGACTTAGTTGCCTAGAAAGGGATGAAATGATCTTATATGCATACATATATCCAACCTATTGGCGTCTTCTTTTACCAGATATGTGTAAGTCACTGCCTATATAAGGAGACAATGGCTAATTCATCCTTCTTCCTGTGGACTTTTACCGTTTGTTGTGTAGGAAATATCTCCATAGAGTAACAATTACTTTCTTCCTGTTACTGCTTTATAGTCATATTTAACATTTGTGCATTCCCCTTCTCTTTTTGATAATTACATTTTCTTTATCAGATAGCATTAAAGTTTTCCTACTAGTGGTTCAGACAAACTCAATTTTCTTTATGGTCAAAATCACTTAATTGCTCAATACGATTTAACTTGTTAATGCTATTTCCAAGTATTCAGAAATATCTGTTTTTCATAATAACTAGGTTCGAGCCTTTGAATGAGTTTTAATTTCCCAGAATTTTCAAAGTTAAATGTCCTCACATTCATGCCTACAGAGGTCACATATATGATATTTGGTGAATTGAAACTGTTAATTATAGATATAAGGTTGAACTCAAGGGAAAATTTTCCTTCGATCCAGGTCTATTTAGACAAAATGGTGCATGATTTTTAGCAACTTCAGTGCTAAGTAGTCAGAGCAGCCCAGCAGCAGCAACAGGGACAGAATAATCTCCACTGACAGATGACTTCCTGACGAGTCAGGTGCACCAGGCCTTCCTATTTCAGTTGTGAGCTCATGGTGGAAAGCTGAGGTCCTGAGACATCTACCATCTTTTCTGACTGATAAAAAATTTCATGTAGGCAGGATATTATTGTTCCAGATGGTGTTTCAGCTTTATGCACACTAGCTTTGTAGACTCCTGCTGTAATTGAAAATTGGTTTTATTCCAGCAATTGACAAAAATATTCGATTAGGTTAACTACTCTTTGGTTTTAGATTACTGACACAAAGTGCTTTCATGACTATGACAAAAGAAATTGAAATTCAAACTAAGTGATGTCCCTGGGTGCATTTTCATTTAGACATTTTCCCTGAGGTTTTTATAGTATCATGAAATTGCATTCAGATACAGAATTTTTATAACCAGGCTCATTGAAATTTTGATGATCTTTTCAATCCATAATATTCCTTTTAGTGTTTTTATGGAAAATGATATGGATATTTGAAGGCACCAAAAATAAGATGATATGAAAAGATTTAAAAGGCATCTATCAGTTTACTTGCATTGTGAAAGTGTTCATTGATTGTTATTTCTAGGTTCTCATGAAATGAGTAAGAGAAAATAATTTTATTGAAGTGAGGATGTGCTTGATATCACTCCATATTTTTTTTCCAATTCAGATTTTAAGCATTTGGGGAATAAAACAGACATAAAATGCTTGTTATACTTGGAAGGTTATATACTAAATGTGATCAATGGAAGTCAAACATTGAGCTATAGTTGTTACCAGAACTTATATGGAGAGATATCTGAAACTTCAGCTTCCCAGTTAAAATTTCCATTAGACATATGACCACTCAGAAAGTAATGGGGTCCTCCTGTGCAATCCTGGCACCAGGTGTTCAACAGGTGCTCTGCATGCACAGACAGTGGACATGACCCAGGACCTTCAGTCTGATTCCTAGCTAGGCACTGGAACAGAGAGTGTGTACATTGTACTGCTTGAGGATTTTGGTTAGAAAGGGGAAAAAAAGCCCAACATTGGAATAGGAGGTGAAGTGATGTGGCTCTCATAAGGTTATCCAATACCTATTGTATGTAGACATTTGTCCTGGTCACTGAGGAGTTTTGTGGACATATTTCCAGCTGTGAATTAGAGCTGTGGCTCATTTGAGATAAGGTGAAAATTTTTCTTACATTCAAGAAAATGAAACAACCCTGTTTCCATTCTGTCCTTTTGATTTTTAACCTCTACCCTTTGGGAAAATTTCTTCGGATCCATGTTCTATCATCTTCTGCCCTGTCTCTTAGCTTTTTCTCGTTATCATAAATTATTGCCTAATATTAACAGGGTATTTACTTAAAATTTTAGAACATTTTCTGGAACGAAGCTGAGAGGCTGTATCGGGCATTGGTTACAAAGTCTGGGTGCATGAGTAAGGGCCAATGACAAAGCACCTTGTTACAAAATGAGAAAAATAAAGATAAAATTGCTCTTAGATTACCAATTTTCTTTCTTTAGTCTGAAATGATATACTTCCTGACTTTTTGTTATTAAAATGGTTTTCCTTTTATTAAATGAAGTTGATAACAAATGGTCACTGTTGTCTCTAACTGATATAAGCAGAAGTGGTTAGCCCAAAAGTGAGTCTCCACTTCGAATTTCCAGATTTGTGGTTTCATAAATCTAAGAGTCTGGCAACCACTGTTCTAGTTCAGCTAATTACCCAAACAGAAACCCTAACAAGTGGTAATACAGCCTTTCCTGAAAACACTTCCTGAGAGCTCTCTGCCTCATGGGCTGCCCATTATGCTTTTGAACTCTCCTAATTAATCCAAGTGTTCCCCCTACATCAGATCTAAGTCTAATACTCTAACTGCTACTTTTTTATTTTACCTAGAGCTATATTTGTTATGTCTAATGTAACATTTTCCCAATTATCTTCCACGGAGCATTAATTACATGGCAAATAACAATAAATACTACAAAGGAAGGGAGAGAACTACAGTTCAATTATTTTGGGAAACAAAAGCTCGAACAATAGACTACTTAATTTCACTACATCAAAAATTCTTTATTGGGGAAATTGACATACAAAATATTTGTTGAGCACCTACTACATGGCAGGCAGTGTTCTTTCACTAATCTACACTGGAGATATTTAGAAGGGAGATACAATAATCTTGATTTCCCAAACTTAGACTTTGGAATTGTTTTTCTTTTTTGTAGTTGGTGTTATTTGGTGCAGCAGTAAACCATTGGACAAAAGCTGTTTTCATTCTCTCTTCTTCCTTTCTTTAAATTTTCTTTCTCAAACTAAACATGTCCACTGCTTTAACTCTTCCTCAGTTACATGATTTCCAGGCCCTTTTACTCTCTCCTGGGCATGCCTTAGTTTTGTCTTTGCTTCTGTTGAAAATATGGTGATAACTGAAACACAAAAGCCAGGTTTGGTTTGACATAGTACAGCATGGGCTGCTATCTTCTTTTTCTGGTTGTATATTCCTATAAGTGCAATAGGAGTTCATTTTTATTTGTTGTGCTCTGTTTTGTTTTTGTCAATCACATCACGTGGTTGTCAAATACTGAACAAGAAGTCCATAATAAGCACATATCTATATCAAGCATCATCTTGTTAGAGCTGGCTCATCAACCTGTCATGTTAAGATCTTTTTGGAAATTTGCTAATTAGACTTTCAAGGAAAGATACCCACTCCAGGCCACCTCAAGTAAGGACAGGTTATTGTAAGGGATAACTCTGGAACTAAGGAGGACAACTATCTCAGCCACACAGTGACGCTCACAGCACTGCACAAATAGCAGCATAACCATGTGTCAGGGAAATGCTGGGACTTCTGTACCTTTGGGCCACATGTAAATGAGAATGTGGCTCAGGAACTGGAGGCCAATTAGGATGCAGTGTTGCCCTAGTGACTATCACCTCGTTGCTCCCCCCACTGCCTCCCCAGACTAAAACTTCTGATTTTTTTTCTAGTTCTCTGGCATTAATCTGATTCACTGATGTCTGACTTTCTTTGGGACCTTCCGATTCTGCTCCTGCTACCACTGCCTAAGTCTTGCTGTGTGTTTCTAGCTCAATAGTCAGCCCATTCAGTGCACTACTGATTCTGCCCTATACGATAGCTTTCTCTCATGCACGCAATGCTGCTATAGCAGTTCTAATCCACCATATGGCTCAGGTAACAGGCATGATTTTTGAGTCTAACTATATTTAAACCAATCAAGATAATTAACCAGAAGTACGATCACAAAAACTCCAAATAGATTAATATAGAACCATGAGCAGTTCTTGAAGTGTGGTCCCTGGGCTTGCAGAATTGGCATCACCCGGGAACTTGTTAAAGGCTCCACCCAACCCTACTGCATCAGAAATTCTGGGGATGGGAGTCAGCAATCAGTAGTCTGTTTAGTCCTCCAGGTGATTCTGATGCATGCTCAAGTATAAGAGCATATGGTATAAAAAATTATCTCTCTAGAATCTAGATTTACGGATTTATGGCGTGACTGCCAAAAATAATAACTTTAGATAATTGATATTCAAAAGATCTTTCTGGTAATATTAACTAAAAGTTTCAGATGTTTCTTGAAGTTGTTTTTTGACAGGAGGAGAACATTATCAGCATGTAAGATCATACTTTTTTTCCTGTCGTGGCATTTAATTGATATAAACATTGGACCAGTTTTGGGGATGTTTAAAGCATTCAAAGAGGCATGTATATTGCCAGAGGCTATATCTGCCCATTCTGGTTCTCATGTATTTTTTAATATAACAGCTTTATTGACATAGAATTCATATACCATACAATTCACTATTTAAAATATGCAATTTCATAGCTTTTAGTATATTCACATAGTTTTGCATTCATTATCACAATTTTAGAACATTTTATCCACCCCAAGAAGAAATACCCTCTCTTTAACAATTATTCCCCATTTTCCACTCCCATCCCATTCTACTTCCCCCCACCCGCCACCCTCTGCCCCTTAGTTCAAGGCAACTGTTAATCTGCTTTCTGTCACTATGGATTTGCCTGTTCTGGATATTTCATAATTGGCATCATACAATATGTGGTCTTCTGTTTCTGGCTTCTTTAATTTAACATAATGTTTTCAAGGTTTATCCATACTGTAGCATGTATCAGCACTTCATTCCTTTATTTCCAAACAATATTACACTGAATGGATATACCACATTTTATTTATTCATCATTTGGGTTGTTTTCACATTTTAACTAGTATGAATAATGCTTTTGTGAACATTCATGTACAACTTTTTGCATGGACATTATTTTCATTTCTTCTAAGTATATACTATTAGCTGGAATTACCAGGTTATATGGTAATCTGTGTTTAACTTTTTGAGAAACTTCAATTTATTTTGCGAAGTGACTGTGCTATTTTTCATTCCTACCTATGTTGTGTGGGTGTTCTGATTTCTCCATATCCTTGTCAGCACTTGTTATTATCTGCTTTTTATTATAGCCATCGTAGTGGGTCTGAGTAGTATCTCCCTGTTGTTTTAAATTGTACTTTTTACAGGTGATTAATGATGTTGAGCTTCTTTTCATCTGCTTATTGGAAATCTATTGAAAGAAATGCTATTCAGATTCTTTGCCCATATTTTAATTGAGTTATTTGTCTTTTCATCATTGAATTATAAAAGTTCTTTATATATTCTAGATACAGGTCCTTATTAGATACATGATGTCCTGGTTGGTTTTTTGGATAAAGGCTTGAAGAATCAAATATGCTTCCTGTGAATGAAGAGACCAATGAGAGATAAAATAAATATTAATTTTCTTTTCAATGAAAACAGGGTAGCAATGGTCACTGCCAGGATAATTCAACACCAAATCTATCTGTTATATATTCAGGATATTAAATTAAGAGGTTTTGCCTGAAATTTGTTGAGGAGAAAGCCAGTGCAGAGCCCCGAAGGAAGGTGGGTTTCCATACAGAGTGGTAGCATAATAATGAAGTGTTCGTACAGGATGAGAACTAAATATGAGTTACTAAATGCATAAACCTTGATCCTGGTTATTGATGACACAGTTTCTCTGGATTGATGGGACAGGAGACACAATGCATCCGTGAGTGAGTGAGAGAGGGGTGGAAATGGAAATAGTATAGAGCTGTCTCCACTAAGCCGGAAGGTGATGAGTGAGAGAGAAGAGGCTGGTGATGAGTTAGAATTAGTGTTGAGGAAGAAGGTTGATTTGGATTGGAAAAATTGGAGTGTGTTTGAGACAATTGAAAGAAAGGGTGTGGAGAGGGAACAACCAATTGAACATAAAAGAGATGGGGAGGGCAAGACCTCAGTGAGGTAGGCAGGGACAGAACAGAGAACTGAAGGGGAGCAGTTTGCTAAATGGCTGTCAGGCCACCTCTTGAGGTTCCTCAGCCTTTCTAAGATGAGAGATCCAAGCCAACAGGTCAGACCTTCACTGTTCACATGGGCCTGTCCATCTGAGTGAGGTCTGTAAGCTTTATCAAATCCCTTCTCATAATATATTTATCTAAAGTTTCTATCAAATCATCAGGGTTGATTCATTCAAGAAGAAATGTTACTTATTATAGAATACCCTGTATTATTGAAGTTTGTTTTTATTTTGTTTTGCTTTTTTACAGTGACATTCTGCAATTTGACAAATTTATCTGGTGTCTCTCACAATTCAGTATTTCGGTGGCCTAAATATGCCTCCAGTCATGCTACAACTCCCAGTAGCATACAAATTTGTGAAATGGTGACCCATGTTAATCTCTTAGAGGAAGCAATTTTAATAATGACAATTTAAACATTTCTTTCTAAATTATGAGCATCCCTCAGATGATTTTCCCTTTGGTTCTCTGGTTTATGTATGAAGCTTTCTTGTTGATGTGATTCCAATATCTGGAGAATAAATGTGTGGAAATCAGACTTTTAATTCACCAGAAATCAGGAGACCCAGCTTTCAGTCCTGGCTCTGCAGTTAACTAGCTCTGTGCCCTTGGTCAAGTCACAGTCTCTCTAGATACTTTATTTCTTCCTTGTGAAATCACAATAACAAAATGAAACATAAAATCCCTACTAGATAGTTTGTGAGCCTTTATATCAGTTCAGAGTTGAACTTTCTCTTTGTTTACTAATCCAGATCCCTAACTTAACAAAAAAAGCAGCATCCTGATTTAAAGATATGATGTATCATAATGTCTTATTTTCTCATTGCTGATTTCTTCAATTGGTCACAAATCCTCCAAACAAAAATCCTGATGTTTCTTTCCTGTCCATGGAGTCCTTCATATGTAACTGTAATGTTGATCCAGAGCTGCTTGCTGGGCTGTCCCCATCACAGGGCTTCTGAACAGCATTTGTGTGCTTGCTAGGACCTTGGCCTCCTTTGAGTGTGGACTCTGAGTATGATCACTGCACTCCCATCTCACAGCCCAGTTCTGCCAGAGGGTCCTGGCAGTCTGGTGTTTTCCTCTCTATGCCAAATTCTCTCATACCCAGGTCTGTGAACTACAGTGTATTTTTGTTTTGTAGGGTGGGATTGGAGGAACTGTGGGAGTGCTTTCTATCCTAGGCACTGTGCTAGGTGCTTTGTAATGTAAGCCCAATAAATTTTTATACCTATCCTGGGAGTTAGGTAATTACAACTTTATATATGATAAAACTAAGTAAGGCTAATTCAAGGGAAATAACTTACCCAAGTAGGTGGAGAGAAATGATCTGAACTTCTGATAGCTGACATCCAAAGTCTTGGCCCTTAGTATCCCTTAGCTACTCTGATTTTGTGCAAGTATAATAACTCTGGGGAGAAGAGTACTGGGCTTGCTTGGAAAGAAGAGCTTTAATACTCCTTTAACCTTTTTTTTTTTGCCCTGGATGCCTGGAAGGGCAGGGAGGAGGGAGACTTGAAGAATATGAGAAGGCAAAGATTGATAACCATAACTCTGGAGAGCATGTTCATTTCATTTCAAGGTGTCTATTTTAATAGAAATCATGTTCTCCCATTGTTAATAATAAATGGTCAGAAAGGCAGTTGTCATCCCTTGAGTTGCGTGTGTAATGAGGCAAGAACACTGTTGATTAGTATTTTAATTAGGTTATCGCAAGAAAGTTTTTATAATATATTTCTCCATGTAAAATTTCTGTGAGTTTTACGTAGTTAACATCATTGGTTTCTGTACATCTAAATTTATTTTCAGCACCTGTAACAGGCCAGGTTGTATTAGTTTGGAAATGTATTATTGATGACATGTGTTACATCCTCTAGGCAGCTACAAGACTGCATTAAAATGAAGCATTGCTTGTAAGCCAGACCTGTGCCTTTGTCATTGCATCATTTGAAATACTGCATTATAAAGAAATTGATGCAATGCTCACAAATCTATCAAGGTTATCTGCATATGTGTGATAAAAACAATGAGAGCGAACCATTACTTTACTGTATAGAGGTTAGAAGATGAGCATGTACTGAATGCACACTTTTGGCCAAAAGATAAAAAGATCATCAAGATTAAAACTCAGGCTTCACATAGCTCAGAATTTGGTGGGAGAGACAGATATATAATTGGGTTTTAAATACCACACCATAGGAATCATTTTCAATTAGTTTGCACTATTTACCTAAAGGGTCTGAACCCATCAATCATAAACCATATCAGGGATACCTTTAAGCAGAATTCTTTTATCATGTATCACCTAGGATAAAAAAAATCACCCATAGAACTACAGAATGAGAGAGACTTAGCATAATAGTAGCTCCTCAGGAAAAGACCTTGAGATTTTACTTTTTCATGAAGTCTATATAAACCCGAAGTGTGATGAGCTCCCATATCTATCAATATTATAATAGGAAGCATTAATAGAAGTTTGGAGCAGAACAAATGAGCAAGAAAAAAACTTAATTTGTCTGCCATAGTAGTTAATCACATGTACAGTATGGTGCTGACTTCTAACTACCACATTGTAGAAAAGACTGACAAAATGAAGCCTGTCTATAAAAGATAAATAAAAAATAGAACTGCATCTGATAAGAATGTTTTAATTAAAAGTGTTAGTTAACTTGAAGGCCAGTCAGAGTCTATGATGGTGATGATAACTAATGTTTATTACATTATCTCATTTAATGTTCTCACAATCCAGTGAGGTAGGCATGCTTATTATCACCCATTTCACAGATAACAAAATGCACATAGAGAGGTTACTGCCTCTCTTGTGATCACACAGTCAAGGGGAGCTCAAGCCCATGTCCTCAGTGACAGTGCTGTGCTGCATCATATGTAAGCAGTCGCCAGTCCTTAAGAGCGCTATCCCAGGACTGAAACACTTCATGTGGGCTGGGAGAGTGACTTCATAGAGTATAAGCATGCAGAACCGGCCCTTGGGTTAAATGTGGGAGACAAATCACCAAATCTTATGGGAGAGAATTTGCTGATAAGCAGCGTTGCTCAAAAAATGGCAAGAGGAGCTGTTTAAGATGTATCTCAAAATCAAGGAAAGCTCTTATCTTGGGTCCACTCATAATTTTGTTTCTTTTACTATCGAGATGGAGATTTCCAGTTGTCTAGATACCAAGAGTTGCCAAAGCTTTTTTTGTTGTTTTAATGTCCATAAATTCTTGACTCAAAGCAATATTAAAAAGCATGTTGTTATTTCCCATGCTAGTTCCAGTCTCGACTCTATATATTTTTTTGGAGATGGAAGTAGAAGGTTTTGTTCGGAACTCAAAATAAACTTCCTAGGGAAGGACTGCACAGCTCCTTCAGAGAAGAATGATGTCTGAAAGCTTGCATTACTTTCTCTGGGACAGCAGTTACAGTCTGTGATAATTACCTAATTTGAGGCAGATTAATGACAAGTTCCTCTCCATTCTTTAATAGCAACATTACAAAAGCAAGTTGGAACAAGGTCTAGAAAGGAAAAATTCTCATTGGTACTTTGCAAATATCATATGTTCTATTTGTTGCAATTCATATAAACTGTTCTGGTAAAGATGCACACAAATTTTAGTTCAGCTTACATAAATTTTTAAAAAGCCACAACTTCCTATAGCATAACTTTATTATATAATGCTGTATTATATAATTGTAATGAACATTTGTTGAGCACTCAGTATGTGACAGGCAGTGTTCCAAGCACTTTTTATTTTAATGCACTGAATCCTCACACCAACCTGGGAAGTTGAGAATTACAAATATTTCCTCTCTATAGGCAGAATAAATGCACAGAATGAGTAACTGCCCCAGGTCACACAGCCAGTACGTGTCTAAGATATGGCTTGAGCCTAAGCAGTTTTGTTCCAGGGCCTTCACACAGAATCAGGTCTCTAGATGACTTCTCATTATCAAGTTTGTCATTCATGACAGAAGCAAAATAGTTCATTGTGGTGTGAGTGCTTGGGGCAGGGACTGGGGAAGGGACTGTGCAGCTGGCTCACCCAATACTCACTCTACTCTCATTCTAGAATGTTTTCCTGCACTCTAGAGGCAGGAAACTTGAAAAGCACCTTTTTGCGACTCCCTAACTGCTGATTTCTACCTGTGCTCTAGGCTCTGCCAAGTAGACTCAGTTCTAAGACTTGTGTGTGGAAGTGAGGTGCAGGCATGTGGTCCTTCTGCGCTTGCTGGTCTGATCTTTGGCATCATAGCTGCAGAGCAGGGGGTAGCAGCAGCAAGATTTCCTCTAGAACATTCTTAGGGTGTAGTTGGGTGCTTCTATAACTGCCTACTATCCTGTAATAAAATTCTTTCTACTTAAACCAACTAGATAACATTTCCTGCAAACAGATCCTTGGTAGATGCAAAGGGCTTCAAGCCTATAAAAGGATATTAGTTTGAGGTCTCTCTGACCCTTGGTGTCCCACTAGTACTGGAGAGTTGGACTAGAAAGCCTGTTTCAAATTTGTAATTCTCTAATGTTTAAGATAGAGGATCAGAATAGGGCTTAAGCCATTTATTCTATAGAGGTCAACTCTTCCATCTCCGAGTTAGCCATATCACACAAAGCACTGAATTTCTGGAAAAAAATGGATCTGTTGCAAAAAAACAATAAGCACTGTCTTTAACAATAATAAAACCTGGATAATTAAGGGGGGGCAAATAAGCATTGTTTGCTTTGTTAATATAATTAATTCTGGAGAAGCAATAATGGAATGGGGATTTCTCTCATTTCTCTCCTGTCTTTTTTTTTTTTTCTCTTTCCTACCATCCTCTAACCAAGGTCAAGGGGGAAATGGGAGTTGTACTATGCCTTGGAGGCAGAGTGGACATGGTGGTGTCAGAAGCTTCCCTGGAGGGAAAAAGTAATTGAGGACAGGATGACTTTGAGAAAGGGAGTCCTGCAAATTTTGCTGAGGTGAAGTGAAGCTCAGAGAAACATGAGACAATAAGGTTGGGGACAGGAGCTAAGAAAGAGCTAAGAAGATAGGCTTCCATCGTGTGGAGAGGCTGACTGTTTTCAAGCAGACTTGATAAAAAGCTTTTTTAAGAAGATGAATATGAAACTGGTAAGTTGGATGATTGCAGAGAGGAAAAGAAGTAAGAATGATTATGAAACTGCTTCAGTAACCCAGCCCTGAGGAATAAACACCTGAAATATGAATATAAAACTGGCAATGGATAAGATAGGAGTTAATGAAAGGGTACTGGCCGAAATTAAGAAATTGTTATGGAGGCTAGGGAAAAAAGAGCTTTAAAAAGATGGGAATGCATATCAGTGCCATGCCTCAAATATATAAATAAGATAAAGACATGCAAATCTATCAAATTTGAAGATTAGCTATCCTTAAAGCATAATTTCAAACATAATGTTAGCAGTAGATGGCAAATAGCAGTGATGCAGCTGCCAACAGACCACTCTTCTTTCTAATTGTTTGCTTAGCGGAGATTCACAAGTGAAATAACTAGCACCACATACCCAGAAGCTGCTGAGAATTTCCTAGCAACTCTTTTTTTCCATCCAGACATAATTACGTTTTGCAGTCTGCTGGAGGAGGAGCCCCATGCTACTGTTCTCAAGGGTCTAGGAAAGGAAGTCATTCTTTTGAGGTTGTTGGGTGTTTCTCTGAGTTATTAATCTATTTTCTACTTCTGTTTTTATTTTACTTGTAAATCTTTATAAAAGTAACACCACAAAGGCATTGGAACACTTAGCAGGTAATGGAAAACCCCAAAGGTCCTAAGCAGAGCTCAAGATAACTTTTTTTTTTCACATGGAAAATTTTATGAATTAAAAAAAGGATTTTAAGCCTAGGGTAGCATTTCTCCTAGGATTTTAAGCCTAGGGTTGCATTTCTCCTAGAATTTAATTTTAAGTAGATCATTGGAGGGATACATGCTATGTAGACCAGTCATACAAGTGCACTCGGTTTTCTAAGGAATGAGATTGATTAGGTGTCCCTCATGATCCAACACTTCAATAGTGTGCGTCAGATCAGTAGTAAGCCAGTAACAATTTATTTGGCTCAAGGTAATTATTTTGCAATCTTAGCCATCCTAGAACACATTAAGAACAAGGGATCAAGTTTAACATTCTTTTACACCTTAAAATAGATATAGCAATGTCTGTTGCGTAAATCACATATGCTTTCCATGGGAAAATCTCCCAGGGAAATACAACTTTTATTTAACATCCACTATTAGACAGCTTTGATTGTGGCTTACAGGCCATAACAAATTAGAAACAACAAAATGAAAGGGGGAGGAAGAGGTGACAGTGGCAAATACAGTGAGTTCATTAAGAAGTAAAACCTAGGAGTTTCACTTTAAGAGTGGAAGAAAATAAATATAATCCTATTTTCCCAGTGTCAGAAAAATTATTTAAAGACCCAAACGTAAATAAAACTAGGCTAACCCTATAGCAAATGCTGGAACGATGATGTCCCTACCCCATGCCTGGTGCATTTGGGTCTATCCCTCAAAGACCTGCAGCCCTTGTCCTCGACCTAGTACTGCTGCTGTTACGCCATTCATTACTCCAAGGATTCACGGGACTTTAAGTTCTTTAAATTGAGCTTTAGTAACACACTTCTTAAGAAATTCTACCATTTTATTTTCTTGCACCTTGAGGTTAATATGTTCCTACTTTGATGGCTCAGCCTTAAACCAATGAGCAAGGCTGGAAAGCTGACAGTGTAAAATCCTTTGAGCTTTAGTAGCTGAACTTGTTCAACAACATCCTTCTATTCTCTCCAACTTCAGAAGAGTGTTTTCCTGGGATAGCCTCAAAGATCAAGTGTCAAAGAATTAGCTTCTAAAGTCCATATACGACGACTCCTGGCTGGTGGGAGTGATTATTTAATGGTCTCTAAAATCAGAGTCCAGTAACTCTGAAGTGAGTGTTCATCCTAGACTCCTTCTTTACCCTCATCCTTCTAATAAGAAATGAAGAATCACAGTAGTCCAGAGACTAGTAATACAGATTTCCAAACCTCAAAATCTCTTGAGGGCATTCCTGTATTATAACTCAGAGTGATAATTAATTTTGCTAATGATGACCCTGAATCATTATGAAAAGGTTAAATTATCCAACATAAAATTTAATCAAGCAATGCCTGCTATGTGCAAAAAGGCAAGGAGGAATTGAATATATTTTGAAAAAATGTCCATGAAAATGTTTTAACACTATATAGAAATATAGGTTTAAATTATTTGGAAGGTTAAATTGTATGAAGCATCCGTATATGGTTGGTGCTGTGTAAATGAAGCATTTCTGTATTTGACTGTGTTTTCTCATAAAAAGAAAAAGCATTAATTAATAAACATGAAAGTTATCTCCTTATCAATCCTATGATGCCTATGTCTATAGGGCCTAAATGAGTTTTTAATGGACATTTTTAATCTTTGTTGAGTAATTCATTGAATAATCCATATGTTTGGAAAGTTTGTGAGAGGCTGATCACAACCATTTTCCAGTTATGTTTTTTTAGTACAGACCTGACTTACAGGAATTGAGTTTACCTCCTGAAAAGAAGTAAAAGCTAAACCTCAGTAACATTAATATTACATATTTGATGATCTATGCCTTCAAATATTAACTGTAAAGACAAATCTTTGGGGCATCACTGTTTTTTGTATAGGAGTTAGCTTCATTTGTTCTTGCATTTTAAATTCATCTACCAGGAATATAAATAGCAACCACAGAATTTTTCATTTCTTTCTTCATGATTTTTACTTATTTACAATTTTTACTTCAGCAGGATTGTTTAGCACATTTATTCTTTAATGTCATAGTAAGTAATACACATTCATGTTTAAAATTTTCTCTACAATAATTAAGGGTTTATATATTTATTTATTTAACAAATATTATATTTATCAGGGCCACCTTAATGGACAAAAAACACCAGCCTTCTGGAACTTACATCTTGAATAGGGGAGCAGGGAAGGTGTAGAAAAATAGCTTATATTTATACGGTGCTTACTCTATGGTGAGCACTATTCTAAACACCTTTTACATATTAATTCTGTTTATTTTTCACAATAGCTCTAAAAGATAGGAACTGTTATTACCTGCCATTTTATACATGAGGAAACTGAGATACAGAGAGGTTAAGCAATTTTTCCAAGGCTATACAGCGAGCTAGTGTCAGGACAAGGCTTCAAACCCAGGCAGTCCGGCTTCAGTTGTGTATGTTCATAACCATTGCCCATACTGTATATTTATGTTTCTGTTCTGAAGAAATCTTTTAATCTTAACAATATGGGAAGAATAAATAATTCAGCAGAAAATTTTGAATTGAACCTATTGAAAAACAAATGTTTAGTTTACTAATGGTAAAAGTAATAAAATTATTGATACTTTCTATTCCGGAAAACCCAAATTCTTCTATAAATCAGTACGTACTGATTGCCTAGCAGAATCATACAAAAGACTCTCCCATATAGTTTGGCCTTAAGTGAATGATTCACTAGAAATTTCAGTGACTAGTCTCTGAAAAGTCTGGATTTTGGAGCTCCACTTGAGAATGACTCATTCACATTTCTTATGATTGTTCTCTTCCTTGCTGACCAACAAAGACCAAGAGGAACATGGACAAAATTGTGAAGTCAGCAAAGATGACTTTTGGTACCCCTGACCTTCCTACTGGGTACCCTCTCCCTCTTTTGTTTCCCTCGTCCTTAGAAGTTTCAGAATATACCCCTCTTACTTTTGTCTCGTGGTGGTTATTTCTCATTTTTGTTCTATTCCATTGAGGATACTTATGAGTTTAGCTCAAAAATTGATCAATTAATAGGCTGTTGCCTCATACACGTCCCCTAATAGGCACCCTATTTGCATTTTATCATGAGACATGTTGAGAGAATGACTTAATCCTAGGAAATGTCTCTAAGTCACTAGCAGGCACTAAGTAGGATCAAAGGATCTGTTTTGTAATCCTCCAAAAAAATTTTCTGTAGGAGACTACCAACTCTGTATCTGTGACTCTACTTTTTGCACAAGAATGGAAAATCAGTATTATTAATTTAAAGGTAAAATTTTGTTTGTGCTTGTCATTAATCTTTTGTGGGGCTTGCCATTGAAAACATGAATTTGAGATTTGTTTCAAAGTTGAAGGTGTAGAATAGGAATGAAATGGAGGTATAGATAAAACAAGATTGGCCATGAGTTAATAATTATTGAAGATATGCGATGAGTTGATAATTGAATAATTAGGGTTTGTTATATTATTACTCTATTCTTGTATATATTTGACACTTTCCTTAATTAAAAATTTTTAAAAGATGAAGAAATTACAGTTACAAAAAATAATGTTTTTTTTGCTCTAGATCTGATTTTTCTTTTTTAGCTTTGAATCTTTTTTTTAATTTCAGCATATTATGGGGGTACAAATGTTAAAGTTACCTATATTTCCCTTGCCTCCCCTCCCCCCTTGAGTCTGATTTTTTATTTTGCCGGGGCTAATATCCAATGTGAAATTTTGGACCTGCATTGCTAAGAATTTATGTATATGCAGTTATGAATATGGTAATATAAAAATAATAAACCATTTTTATTAAAATGATGCCAGTGTTCCATGACCAAGACATATACTCCTTGACTTGAGTCATGAGGGAAAAGTGTGCTCTTTCTTTAAAATGCGTTTTGAGTAATGAATGCTGATATGTAATAAATAAAAGCATGTGCTCTATTAAAAATGAGATTTCAGGTCTATGTCCCTTTAGTTTTTCATATACAGCAACAAATTATGTTTTACCATAGGGTAATGTCATATGAAGAAAAAATATATTTGTATATTCTTTTGAGATCTGCAAACTCAGAACTTTTTTTTTTTTTTTTTTTTTAGAGACGGGGTCTCGCTCTTGGTCAGGCTGGTTTCGAACTCCTGACCTTGAGCTATCCACCCGCCTCGGCCTCCCAGAGTGCTAGGATTACAGGCGTGAGCCACCGCGCCCGGCCTAACTCAGAACTTTTTTAAAAAAGCCTTAGCATATATATTTTAGATGCCTGGTTGTTTTTTCTCTTTTTAGTGCTTTTACAAACACTATTTACTTACTTATGATGGTTAAAGACATCATTTACAAAAGATAAGCATTTAAAATATAGAAAATTTCAAAGAAGAAAAAAGGCACCTGCAAATCTATAACCTAAAATAGCAGTCAAAACATTGAGGGTAGTGGCACCTTCACACTATTCCTTGGCACTATCCAAGAGAGGTAGGGAGACATCAGCTGGGATGGCTATATTCATCCCAAAGGCCTCCTAGCCTCACTGAATAGTTCCTTGTCCTGTGCATGACATACAAGCATCAGAGTTGCAGGACATTGAAAAGAACCGGGGCAATGATCACTCACCTATGTGTATCACTCACTAATGCCAGTAGGCTCTCAGGTTGCTCTGTTGCCAAATGAGATCTCAAAACTTCAGAACTTTTGAATTATCAATGGCTGCTCAACCCCAGTGATGACTGAAAGTGATGGTTCTCCCATTGCACAGAGGGCTTTCTTGGACATAGGACTAGCCCCACATACGTGTTTGCTTTGTGTAAAAGACCAAAAAATGGCCCCATTCACTCTGGTGGAGGACAATGGAAGAAGATTGGATTGGGGGAAAGGATTCATGAGCCCAGTTTTGGAAATCTTGAATTTGAGATGCTTTTAACACATCTAAGTAAGGATGTTAAGTAGGCAGTTGGAGAAGATAAAAATCAAGCTGGACTGGTGAAGAGAGGAGAGATTTTTCCAGGTGAGTTAAGCATAAGCAAGTTCACAGAGGTAGATATATAAAGGAATATTACTAGATCTTAAGAATCTCTTGAAAGTTCACATTGAAGAGTAAAATAAAGTAATAGGATAGTGCCAAATATGTAAAACCTATAGTTTTTGATATGTGGTGATGATGTTACTGATTTATCACCATTAAAAATATTGATGGCAAAAAAGAAACAAAAACATTCAGAAGAGATAAGAAATTTGTATTCTTTACCCAAAGCTGCAGGATGGGATTGTCTAAAATTTGCATATAATCTAGCTATTTCCATAATATTAGGGTATTAGGGATGATAAGATTTGAAAGATGGGGGCAAATGGGAGAGTAATTTCCTAGGAACAGTAAATATAGCTATGATATTTCTTCATGGGACAGGTGTTATACCTAATAGATGTGCCAACTCAGATGACATTGAATCTAAACAAAAACAGCTTGCTTTTTTTTTTTTTTTTTAGATTTTCTTGCTGTGCATGACTTCAAAACAATTTACCTAAGTCCCTTTAGAGCCATATTTCTCCTTGCCTAGGAGATCTGGAGGACCTGTGACTGTTTCCATCCTTCTCCCACTTCTCCACTTAACTTGGAGATTATTTTGCTTTCTGAGTCACAGTTTCCATATGATTTCTGTTTCTTTCCTCTTACATGGCAAGATGATTACCCAAAATCTTTTTGTTAGTACAGTTTGTACCCTTCACTCTAATTAATCTCACAAATGTATGACAAAGAGAAACTAGTAAAAACAGTATAGATGAATATTAGCTTATCCTTACTATTAGAGAAATAATTCAACATAATTTTCTAATGGTAAATTGATATCATCTTTATAAGCTACATAAGATAGTTTTTCATTACTTAGCTTACTGAAGCATCTCTGGGTCCAGATAATACCTAAACACAGTTAAGAATCATAATCTAGCCATTGATTTATAGCAATGCTTTGACTTTTTCATTCAAAGTATTTATTGCATGAATGCAAAGTAGAAATCACATACTATGTAATCTATTTTTAAGTCTATGTAAAAGTCCTTTCATTGATGTAAGAAACAATACATAGAAAAAAGTATTATGTCTAAATCTTTAAAATCTCCAAACAGTTAAATGCTACCAAAATGATAATATGGAGTCTTCTTTATTTTCTCCTTCATCTTCTTGAAGATCTTCATGAGTAATGAAATATATAATATAGGGTGGATTAAAAGTGGATATATTTAAGATTTGCAATCATGAGTACTTTATAGATTCGAAATATAGAAATTTTGAAAGTGTAAGTTTTCCAGTAAATTTTATGTAAATATTATATTATACAGGCTTCTATAATGATGTTTATAAATATGTTTTTAGTATCAAATTATACTAAGTACTTGATATAATTGTATAACATGTAGTTATCATTAGCATTTCCTATTCCTATATATTGTTTACTGTCAGAAACACAGTAAATTATTAGCCAAGGAAAAAGTCATACTTTTACATTCTTTATATAATTTTAGCTATTTCTGTTTAAAATACATTTTAAGAAAATAATAGAACATACATTTTAGGAAAATAGTAGAATGTCATTTTTAATGGAATCTCTACTTTAGAAAGCCAACTATAATTAATCTACAGATTTACTATCCCTTCAATGATTACATGACCAATGACTGGACATTTTGAACCACAACATTTTATTCTAAGAGTTGGGGAGGGTGCATATTTCCAGCTATAGATACACACCCATTCACAAATCATGACATGTTGTTCTTTTTGAAAGATAAAAATCTTTAAAATTAGAGGACATTTAGAAAGTATACATTTAAAAGTATGCTTAATAGATACGCTGCACAGCTATTAGAATAAAAAGAAAATAAATGATTAAAAAAAGTTTCTTACACAAAATTAATCATATGCCAGCCATATGATCTAGCAACCTCACTCTTAGATAATTACCCAAGAGAAATTAAAGCCAATATCCACACAAAAACCTGTGCAAGGATGTTGATAGCAGCCTATAAATAATCACTATAAACTGGAAACAACCTAATGTCCTTCAAGAGGTAAATGGATAAGCTGATGTCGTACAGCTATACAGTGGAGTATTTACTACTCAGCAATAAAAAGGAAGGAACTATTGATATTAACAACACCATGGATGAATCTTAAATATATTTTGTTCAGTGAAAAAACCTAAACACAAGAATCTACAGGTTGTTATTTCATTTATTCGACATTCTGGAAAAGGCATAAAGATGGAGAGCAGTTCAGTGCTTGCCAGGGTTTTGGGGTCAGGGCAGTAGTTGACTAAAAGAATTTGAACTAGAGAATTCTTAGGGCAATGGAACTGTTTTGTATGCAATGTGGGTGGTGGAAATATGACTCTATGCATTTATCAAACTCCACAGAACTGTACATCACGAGCATGAACTTTAATATATGCAAATAAATTTTTGAAAAGATCAGTCAGGCTGTCTAGGGATCTCAGGATGAGATGCAGACTGACAAATATAACTATTTTTACAAATGTATGACACAACCTCACTGAAAGTAGTGGGAAAAAATAAATAACTTTAGAAAAAAAACATTGTTTTGACTGAAAAGTGAAAAGCAAGAAACAGAAAGAACTGTGCATATACTACACTCTAGTGTAGCAAACACTATATTCTAGCATATACTCTAGCTGGCAAATTTGTTTCATAAGAAATACATATTAACAATTCTGAAACTACATTATATGTACATTTTAGATAATAGGAGCCACATTTATTACTATCAGATAAGTAAGTTATAGATGAGCAAAAGGAACAGTCTAGAATAAATCCTGTGTTGTTGAATTAGAGTCAGAGCCATCAGTATGAGATCATATATGTATATGTATATGAATATATATTTACAGATATATACACACGGATACAGAAATATAGATATGTGTATACATATTGGTTATAATACATACATGTATTTCCCAGTTCTGTCTACTGAGAGGTCCCAGAAGCAGTGACATACTCGTTATAAAGAGCGGACTCAATGGCTAGATCTTGGTTTCTAAATACCACTCTCCAATAAAAGGAACCAGGGTTCTTCGGAGAAATAGCTTATGTTAAGACTGAGCAGGAAAAATGAAAAAAGAAAATACAAGATGAGCCTGGATCATTTTCTAGTGCTGAAAAATAAGGAGGTGATCAAAAAAAAAAAAAAGGAAAGGATAAAAAAAGAATGGGGCATGTGACAGGGGTACAGGGCCTAACAGGAATGAGATCCCAATGGGCAAAGCTAGAATGATGTGAGCAACAAAATAAATAAAATAGTATTGGATTAAAACTGAAAGCATAAAATAAATGTCCATGAGTTCCTACTTATATGAAGAAATAATTGAAGAAGTAAATATATAGGGGAGAGTTAATAAATCTCCTATGTAGAGCAATTCCAAATAATATTTGTAGATTTAACCTCCTCCAGGAAGTGGAGCTCAATTTCACTCTGCTTGAGAGTGGGTTAGATTTAGTGTCTCACTGCCAAAGAATAGTGTTTGGAAAGGGAAAAAGAGTAATTTATAGTGGAGAAACCTGGCAGCCACCACCTTAACCAAGTGATCAAGGTTAACATCAGTGGTGATGTTACATTCATCACATGCACCCCTGATGTGATGTGGGGAGAAGGGGACTTTATCTCTGTGACATTCTTCCCCAAACCCATAGCCCTAGTCTAATTATAAGGAAAACATTATAAAACAAAGACTGAGGGACATTCTACAAAATAGCTGATGAGTACTCTTAAAACTGTCAAACTCATGAAAAATAAGGAAAGACTGAGAAATTATCACAGACCAGCAGAAACGAAGGGAACATGATGATGAAATGTGTAGTGTGGTGCCCTGGGTTGGACCCCCAAGCAGTAAAGGGACAGTGGAAAATCTGGTGAATAAAATCTGGAGTTTTTCATCAGTACTAATACAATGAGGCTAATTTCTTGATTTTGGCAAAACTACCATGGTTTTGTAAGACGTTAACATTAGGAGAAACTAGATGAAGTGTATGTATGAACTCTCTACACTGTATTTACAATTGTTCTTTAAATCTAAAATTATTTTAAATAAAATTTTATTTTAAAGTGAATGAATGATCTGTATATATACTGATTTGGAACAATTCCAAGGTATGTTATTAAGTGTAAGGAGGAAAAAAACCCAGCGATTAGCAGACCAATCTGTATAATATGCTACCATTTACCTTAAAATAAATATGCATAAATTGTTCATGTTGTATTGTGTGCCGTAGAAAGTTTGCCCAAAACCTGGTGATGCTGATTGCCTCAATGTGGTCTGGGAAAAAGAGTGGTGGGGAGATTTGCTTGGACATCTTTTACTTTGTTGCACTATGTAAATTTCTGTACTTGTGCATGCATTTTGTATTTTAAAAATAAACAAATGATGCATATAAAAATTTAAAAACTCAGCTATTCTCTTAGCAAATAAGGATAGTATCTCACCCCCAGGTAGGTGGAGTAAAGATGGGAGAGGAAGATCACATCTTTGAATCTTGAAGGAGAACTAGGCAGTACATGCATGGGAGGAAGGCTTACTTTTTACTCAATATACTTTTGAATCTTCTGATTTAAAAAATATAATTAACTTTTCTTTTAAAGCTCAGTATATGGCATTCTAGTCATACTTCTCTGAAGTATTTTTTTTGTAAATCTTTACTACTTATAGTCTGCATGAGATTTTTTTAAGAGTTCTCTATAGGATGATTAGTCTTGGGAATCTGGATGAAATCGGTAAAAAAGTTTTTGTTAGTCTCTGTGTGGCAATTTAGATCTACAGATTTTGTTTTCTGTCTTTGAAAAAAAGTTTAGTCAATAAGTAGGTTTTGCCCAATGTTTTCGTTAAATCCATGGTTAGGGATTTTTAATAGTCAACATGACCCCCTTAGGAAAATGTTTTAATATAATAAGCTTATCTTTATAAGTTAGGTATCTAGTTGAGGCTTGTATTAGTTTCCTAGGTCTGTCCCAACAAAGTGCCACAAACTGGGTGGCTTAAACAACAGAAATGTCTCATAGTTCTGGAGACTAAACGTCCAAAATCAAAATGTCAGTAGGGTCGATCCTTCTGAAGGCTGAGGGAGAATCTATTCTAAGCCTCTTTTTCTAGAGTCTAGTGGTCTGTTGGCAACCTGTGTCATTGGTGGCTTGTAGATTAATCACCTTAATCTCTGCCTTCGACTTGACATGGCCTTCTCCCTGTGTGCTTATCTGTGTCTGAACTCCACTCTTACAAGGATGCCAGTCATATCGGATTAGGGCCTAGCCTAATGATCTCATTTTAACTCAGTTACCTCTGTAAAGATCCTATTTCCAAATAAAGTCTGTATCACCAGTTCTCTTCACTGAGGGAAATACAGAGCATTCTGGCTGAGCTGTGGTCTAGGCTGTCGGTAACTGCATTTCTGTGGCATTCCTTTTTCTGAAACTTGACTGCACATTAGAGTCACCTGGGGAACTTTAAAAAATACTGATGCACCATCTCATTCCCCAGAGATGTGGATTTAGTTGGTACAGAGTGCAGCCTGGGCATCAAAGTTTTTAAAAGTGTTTTTCTAGATGATTCTCACTTGTAGCAAGATTGAGAGCTTCTGCTGCAAGTGACCTTCACCCTAAGGAGAAAGAACTAGTGGCCAGATGAGCATGTCTTGCTGTGGGCAAGGAGTGAGAAATGAGAGGGTCAGTGATAATCACCCTTTCTCTTTTCAGTTACTTAGTAGGTGTACAAATAATTAGCTCCCTCTGGCATGTGTTGGGTTTGAACACGCAGGAAGATTAAGGTATGTTAAATGACTATCTGCAAATTTAGTTGGTCCAGATGCCCTCTTTAACTCTACTATCTTTGAGTTTTCTCTTTCCTACTTGGGAATGAGTTCAATGAGGTTCAAGTAGCAGTATCTGCTTAGGTGCCCCTTACCCCATGTCCCATGAGTCACATAGTATTCATCCATCAGGCCACATGGACTGGAAGACTCCCAATATTTCTCCAACACTAACAAAATTATTCTTTTCAATCAGTTTCCTCTTTTTCCAAGGGTATTAAAATGTTCATAATAATATTTTTAAACATTTATTTTTAATTAACATAAATTGGTCTTACATTATGGTTTTATAGCTAGAGTTGGACCTACCCTTGAAATAATATAGACATCTGAGAGTATAAACATAGCTATTTGCTATTCTTCTCCCTGCTGATAAATCATTACTTCACTGATTCTTATTGTTCTCTAAAAATATTCATTTCACATGTACTTCTGGGAAATTTTCCCCTCATTTTCTCTAAAATTCCAGTTTAATCCCTCACGCCACTAAATAGTCTCAACCAAATTGGAATACTAAATCTTACTTATTCTCTATTGTCTTTATTTATTTGCACCTGCCATAGTGATTTCGGGGCCCTAAAGGCCACTTGAAAATACTAAAATGTCATGAAGTTTAATTGGAAGTAATTACCAGTTAGATATTGAGTCTACCAAAAAAATCTGTGTCAATTTCCCCATCTCTGACATGGGCATTGTAATTCCAACACACTTCATTGTGTTCTTTTCAAGATTAGATGAATAAAGATAGTGAAAAGGACTGGGAAAATATAAAATACTCAATCTATATAATTTTTATCATGTTCAGTGATAAAGTTGTGATAATAGCATCTAGCATTTCATCATCATTATTTCATCTAGCTCCCAGCTGTTTACCTGGCTGGGAGCAATTGAAATAAAATGAATTGTTATAGCTCATCTTGGGCTTTATAATCTGATGCTATCTACCTCATCCAATATATCATTTTTAAAGCTCATTGCAAAAAAAATGAGTGTTACAGTGACAGATATGAATAGTTAACAAACATTATTTGAAATAGAATTTCACTATTCCAAAGAAGCCTTTCTGAAGTAGAAGACACTTGGACTGTGATTAGAAGCCCTCTTTTGACCAGAATAACCCAGAGCCACACAGGCACAGGAATTCTGGGAAATGTAATTCTCACCTAAACTAAATATATACAGCACAAGCTAGTGGAGGCAGGTGCTATTGTTGTCCCTGTTTTACAGACGAGGAACTGGGGCACAAAGAAGTCAAATAAGTTACTTGAGGTCACACAGTTAATTAGTGGTAAAGTCAGGTTTGAACTCAGGCAGTCTGATTCCAGATTGCAAGCTCTCAACTCCTGTTCTTTGCTGTCTTGATGGTAAAATAGGGTTCTATAGGAAATCTCAATGCATTTGCCTTGTTTCAAGGCTCCTCGTTTCTGGTTAATCAACAAAAATTCATCACCAGGCAGTTAGTTATATGAAGCAATGATATATTTTGTGTTCATTCTGTTCTATTTTTGCCAACACCTCTAACTTATTTTAGTTTTTCTCACAAATGATCTATGTTTTGCCCCTTTGAAACTCATTTTTTTCTGAATCAATTCTTGATTATTGGCCTTCCAACTATTTTGATTGCTTGTTTTACTCTGCATCTCTGAACAGTTATGTGTGTTGCATTACTATGATGATCATTTAAGTTTATGTTCATTGTATATATTTTTACACCATTAAAGTATACACGCTCTATATTCCCAAGCACACGGCAACTTCCATAAGTCAGGAACATTCCTTACTTTTTCTTTATATCACCACCAAAGTGTGCATAGTAGATGCTCAAAAGTACATTTTATTAAATGACCAATATTCCTGAGGTAAACACATTTGAATTACTGGAAATCCTGTTTATATTCATTATAACTATGTTTTATATATGTATGGCAAAGCTATCAGTTTCAACTCCACTGGGTTTTATTATTCTGGTTTAATGTCTATCCTCCCAAAAATACCCCCAAAAGAGAAGGAAATACAATGAATATTTTTGGACTGGAAGACTCCCAATATTTCTCCAACACTAACAAAATTATTCCTTTCAATCAGTTTCCTCTTTTTCTAAGAGCATTAAAATGTTCATAATAATATTTTTAAACATTTAATTTTTAATTAACATAAATTGGTCTTGTCTTATGGTTTTATAGCTAGAGTTGGCAGATTACTTTAGTGACTGAAATACTGAGTTATAATGTCCAATTTAGATGGAAAAATAAATAGGACTTAAATTTGTTGTGTTCCAAAATAAAACATTTGTAATAAAATATCTCCATAACAAGATCCATTCTGAATCACACTTAGAAACAGAATATCTAATTATGTTATGTAAATAATGCATGCTCAAAAAGATCACAATTCTGCTGAATGGATTATGACAGAGAGATATAAGTAGGTATGTGTTTTGGGGGAGTAATTTATTCTTATAACTTCTTTTAATTTACATGATTTAGTAGTTGCTACTAAAAAATTTCAGTGTGTTAGCATGTATTATGGTGAATAGTAAATTAAAGAAAATGGAGAATTAAAGACAGATGGAAATTAAAACATTTTTAAAAAAAGAATTTTACTTGAAACTATTTGGCAAATATCCCCAGTTCTTCTTGTCACCAATTTACCAATCATGTTCCTTCCAAGTTCCTGACCATCCAGCCAAATCATTGGCCACGGGCCTTGACACACATTTTTCTGGACATTTCTCCTTCCAAGCAAAATGAACAACCAGGTGCCTTGCTCAAAGGAGGATTTCCCTTACCAATGTACTTCAAGGATGTCCCAGAAAGGAGGTACAGTGCTGCAGCTGTCCTCTTTCGGGTGGTGCCAGCTTATCTGCAGAACCATCTGTGAACATGCCTGTGTTTTCTCTGCCTCTGGTTAAGTGTTCAGTATCCACTAAGGCTCGGTAGCTATTTCTCAAAGGAGAGTAGTTGTCTCTGAATGATGGCAGTACCTTGCTCCAAAATCCTCAGAGCCTGCACTGGGATTCACTTATAAGGTTCTGATAAAAGCCTAGTCACTTTTGGGCCACTCAGTAAATTGGTTAGAGTAACACACACCAATGAAGAATATGTTGGCTTGAAAATCCAAAGCAGCCTACTAGGCATTATGCCTTATTTTAGTTCTAAGAGGGGCCAGATGCAACAACTCATCCTTCACCTCAGAAGACTTACCAACCACATCATGGTCCCACACCACTGGACTACTACACATATCACTAAAGTAGAAGACCCCTGAAATTTTGTTTGTTTTATTTCTCACCCTTTGGCATGCAGTAAGTCTAGAGTAGTTTGCTACTTCTCACTCACTAGGTACAATCAGCATAACATCATCAATGTAATGGACCAGTATAATATCTTGTGAAAGGGAAAAGTGATCAAGATCCCTGCAGACTATGGTTTTATAGCCAGAGTTCATATACCCCTGAGGTAGGACAGTGAAGGTAGATTGCTGGCCTTCCCACCTAAAAGAAAGCTGCTTCTGGTGGACCTTATTAACAGAGATGGAGAAAAAGGCATGTGCCAGATCAATAGCTGCGTACCAGGTACTAGGTGATGTGTTAATTTCCTCAAGTAATGAAACCACATCTGGCACAACAGCTGCAGTTGGATTCACTACCTGGTTTAGGTTACAGTAATCCATGATCATTCTCCAAGTTCTGTCTTCTGCACAGACCAGATAGGTGAGTTGAATGGGGATGCCTCCAAAGTCCATTACGGTGACACTAATCTCAGCAATCACTCTAGGATTAAAGAATTGTTATTGGCTTACTATTTTCTAGGTAGAGGCCATTCTAGTGGCTCCACTTGGCCTTTTTACCATGATATCTGTCACTTCCCAGATCAGGGAACAAATGTGGGGACTCTGCCAGCTGCTGAGTATATCTATTCCAACTATGCATTCTGTAACTAGGAAAATAACCACAGGATGGGTTCAGGGACCAACTGGATCCACTGTGAGATGAACTCAAGCTAAAATTTCATTGATTACCTGATATTCATAAACGCCCACTCTGACTAGTGGATCACAGTCATCTTTGGGCCTCCTAAAATTAATGTCAGTTCAGAGCCAGTGTCCAGGTGTCCCAAAAAGTTCTAATTATTTCCTTTTCACAGTTACTTTGGTAAAAGGCCATAGATCCCTTTGGGGAAGGCTGGAAGAAAGATTAACAGCATACATTTTGATAGTGTACTGGGGTCCTTCCTCAAGGGGCCCAACTTCCCCTTCATTGGAGGGGTTCTGGGTCTATAAACTAGCTCAGGCCTGGGAATTGAAGGAATACAACTCTCTGTTTTCATGATTCAGGTTAAGCTTTTGTTCTCTTGACCAAGACTTTTCTGCTTATATTCGGTGCTAAAAAGAAATGAGCTATCAAGCCATGTAAAGTCATTGAGGAACCTTAAATATATATTACTAAATGAAAGAGGCCAAGCTGCAAAGGCTATATACTATGTGATATCAAGTATATGGCATTCTGGAGAAGGCAAAACTTAGGGATACAGTAAAAAGACTGGCAGTTGCCAGGGATTATGAGGGAGAGAAGGATGAAGAGATGGAGCACAGATTTTTAGGGCAGTTAAACTACTCTGTAGGATACTATAACAGTGGACATATGTCATTTTACGTTTGTCAGAACCATAAAATGTACATCAAGAATAAACTCTGATGTAAACTACGGGCTTTGGGTGATAATGACAAGTCAATGTAAGTTTATCAATGGTAACACATGTACCACAATGGTAATGGAGGTAGGTGCGTTGGAGCAGGGGTAAATAAAAATGGTAGTTCCTGCTCAGTTTTGCTGTTAACCTGAAAATTCTCTAAAAAAAATTAAGACTATTTTTAGAAGTAAACATCTTAGAAATTTTGAAGTATATTAATATGTCACTTGTGTACCTCTGTGACAGGCTAGTGTATAACAAGGTTGTAACTCTGAAACTGATGCAATCCTGAGCAATTTAATTCACTGTCAATGTAATAATGCTGGGATTTGTCTAAACAGTGAGCAATCTCTCCTTTGAATCTGATTAATTTTCCCCGAGGGCATGAAAATTGAGGATGCATTTCTAATCAGTTTGCAGTACCCAACTTATTAGAATTGCTGTTTGATTAGTGCCCGCTGCAAATCAATATAACATGAAGGGTGTCCATTTTAATGAGCGGAGAGACTACTCTAAGAAACAAGAAAGATTTACTAAAGAATTCCTTAATCTGAAGGGGCAGTTGAGGTCATCTACTAATTGAACACCTTCATTTTATAGACGCAGGCACTGAAACTCCCAAAAGTTAGATGACTTCCCCAAGATCACATAGCTAGATAGTGATTGAGCCAGTACTGTTATTTATTGCATTTTACCGTCTTTCAACAGTGCAAATTGTCCCAGACATATTATGGTGGAAGAAGAGCATGGCAGAGCAACTGTACCTGTCAGTATTGACCCTGAATGTGCTCAATTTTGAGCTAATTAAATTTACTCATAGGGAAGGGGTTTATTTTGGCTTTCTGTGCAATTTTTGCTCACCCTTGAAAACTCAGCTTAAGCATTGCATTGTTTGGGAAGACTTCACTAATGTCCTCAGGTCCTGTTGACCACATCACCACCACACTTTGTCCTGCCCATAAGTTACAGCCCCAGTTCTCAACCAAGGGGTGGTTTTCCTCCCCAGAGAGCATACAACAATGTCTGGAAACATTTCTTATTGTCATGACTTGAGGTTGCTACCAGTATCTAGTGGGTAGAGGCCAGCGATGCTGCTGAAAATCCTCCAGTACACAGGACAAGCCCCTTTTCAACAAAGGATTATCAATTATCCATCCCCAAATATCAATAGTGCTGCTCTTGAGAAACCTTGAGTTATAGCATTGTTTTAGATGCTTGCTGAAACCTAGGGTGGTTCTTCTCTCTGGGATAGAAAAAACTTTTAGTTCTTTGAAACTAAACAATGAGATGGGCATTTTAGGATATCAGGAAATATACATTAATTCAAAGGTAGGATTTTTTCCCCACTGTTCTTTCAATTTTTAAGATATAAAACTGTATTCAGCAGTATTCAGATATGACATACATTGGCATCAATTCTTTGTTGGCGAGATTTCTTTTTCTCTTCCTTCTCCTCTTCCTGTTCGGGCCTCTTATGTTGTAAGATTTTGTACACACAGGATTTCACTCACTGTGTCAAGGGAGTAGGTGATGCTTTCATTCTGTTATCATCTCTTTTCTAAAATAGAATTATTGGGTGGGCTCTAGTTAGAGCAAACCAATTTCTCACAGGAGGCAAGTTCAGTGGGCAGGTTCCACTGTCTTCTAATGACAACTTTATACATACCAGCAAATTTGCTAATTTATGTATTCTTTCAATTTTTGCTGCTCTCTGGCAAGATGCATACAGGTGTTAGTATGACTTAGCTGAGAAAAACAACAGTCACAGTAGGATAATCCCATTAGCTACTCAGAAGGAAGAAAAGACCATTTATTCTACAGTGAGGTGTTTGTGGGGGCAGGAGGGAGACTAGACAGGAAAGTATTTGGCCTATCAAGAGGGATTTAACAAAGGGATCCCTCAGGAAAAGCTTCTATCACCTAAATGGTATTTCTTGTATAACAGATTTATTTCTTCCCCTAGAATGTGAATCTCCTGAGCTTTTCTCTCCAGTTCCTAGTACAAATTAGGGGTACAATAATGCTTACTCTAACTACACATAGAAGGGGAAATGATCATACACTCATAATTTTTTCCCCATGATTATTAGCTTTCTAAAATCATTGCTGGGAGTCAATTTTCCAAAAACAGAGAAGTAGAAGCATCACTAGGCTTTGGTCAAATAAAAGAAAGATTATTTTACTAATGAATACAACAAAAATCTATTTTTTTGGTACAGATATTTTTCTTGTCTATAACTATGTAATTGTCAGGAAATGATTACACAACTCATCCTGGGAAGGAATAATTAAAATTGAGAAAACTATTTCTTTCAAAAGAAGTTAAATGAAGTTTAATCTTACATAATAAATACCAGATGTTTTAAATGTACTTGATACACAAAGCCAATGATATTGTGAACGTAATTAACATAAAACTTGAAACACCTGGAGTGACTTTAAGTAAAGCTCAGAGGAACAAAATCTGTGTAAATTAATTCACAATTCCTAGAGAATGTTTAGGAATATTTGTAACTCACTTATAAGCTTTATATTAGTGGAATGATATAGTTGCACTGCATGAAAGGCTTAATCATACTTGGGTTTAATGACAGAAAAGAATTAAATTGTCTTTCTTTTCTGGAGTATATAAAATAGGTACATATGATCTATAAGATGAGGTTAGTGAATTAAATGATTTGATTTTTATGCTTAATCTTTTTCTCTCTTTAAAGAGTCATCTTCCAAATGTTTTACCATGGATAGCATATAACAAGGCCTTATGTCACTAAATAGCAAAATGAGGAATTTCTTTTTTGATTTATTAGGATTCATTTTTTAAAATGCTTATAGGAGGTAATACACAGAGAGAGGTATGAACTTTTAAAACTCTACCAATAGAATGTCAATTCCCAAACTTAAAATGGATAAATAATTTCACATTATTTCAATAACAATCTGAGGTGTAGAAGGTTGAAAAAGTTTTGAGTTTGCATTTGCACTTGGCCTTGTTGATTTCTAGGAGGAAAAGAATGCATATACACAAATTTTTCTGTAGACTGAATTATAGTTTTAATATCTCTGTAAGCGTCTTTCTAGCTTTGATATTCTACTTGTTGATGAAGAGAATTTGTCAGAGAATAAAATGAGGCTGATTCAGTTTGGAAGGTAAAGATCCTGTTACTTACTTGCTCTTCTAATCAAATCAAATTATTATTAAGTATCTTTTATATGTATAGCAGTGTGAGATATTGGCTATTAGTAACTCGTCCTTAGGAGAAATATGTCATTCTTTTTTATTTAATAAATCAATTCATTAGTACAAAATCAACATGGAACCTTCTTTCAAAAGGAGCCCTTAGCCTTTAGAAGGGAATGGCCTCTTAGGACATTGAATTAATTCCAAGGTAATCCTTGCAAATGATTGCTGAACCAAGTGGGGATCCAAGTGTTTATAAACATAGCAAAGAGATAGTCAAAAGTTTCTGACTTCAAAACCTAAGATGTGGCTAAGCTAATATAGGATGTGGCTCAAAAAGACAGAAAATCACATTATATGGATGACTTATGGTTATAGGCAACAGAGGAGTGATGGAATGTATAACAACCAACTTTAAAATTAATATCTTGGAGAAGACAACAATAATTTCTAATGACTCTGTTTTGTACTAAACTTTAAGCTTTTGAGGATTCATCTGCTTCTGTTGCATCTGTGGTTTTATGTGTATCCTCCGGAAATGATTCATTCGTTCAGAAATGTTTATTCATCCAATTATTCACCTTTTTATTGATTTAATAAATCATTATAGAGTTTCTACTAGGTATCTGGTACTATGCTAAGAGCTGAGTTTATAACAGCAAATAAAACCTACAATGTTTTTGCCTTAATACAATTCATTACATAAATAAGTATTTAATTATATCTGAGATAAGTGTTATGGAGGAAGCGTATCTTATGAGATGAGAATGATTTCCAGGGAAATTTGACCTAGTGTACAGAAAGGAGAGGGACATCTGCTCTACGAATGTGACACTTAAGCTGAAATCTGCATGTGGGCAAGCTCCCTAGTTAGGGAAAGTACTGATGTTTTCAAGGACTTAAGAGGCCTGAGAGAAGGCTGAGCAGTAAGGAGTGAGGGAAGAGAGTGGTGTGACATCAGGCAAGTCCAGACCAGGCACAGCATTTTATGCCAAGTTAAACATGTGGGCTTTTACCCAGTGGATGCCCATCATATACTGTGTAGTATACAATTGGCACATAATTGGGCATTGATGGCACATGATTGCCATCATGAAGGATACAGAAATGAGGAAGCCATAGTTGGTTCATTCAAGACTCCTCCAGGATCATAAAGGAGACATATAAATGATGCCTTTTCTCCCTTGTGATGCTTCTGGAAGAGAAGGTCCCCATCCCTTCATTTCATCCCTTGTCTTTAACATAATAGATGGCACCTAGTTTGTACTCAGTGGTAAAGAATATATGTTGATTGCATGATTTTTAAAAAATATCCATAATGCGATGATAAGGCTTTGCTTATCCAGGGTCCCTGATTCCTCAACTCTTTGAACTCTTAGGACCTTGGCCTAGAGAGTTTGAAGCTTCAGGCTACTGTTGCCTTTGATCTTTTGTTATTAGATTATACCCCCTTACATATAGTCATCCTGGGCCCTGCTCCATGTTCCAGGGAGAGTAAATGCTAGGCCATTTAAAAGTCAGTTTGTACATAATGTCTTCCTGTAGCAGTGTGGGAACTGAACACTTTGGAGTCAAATTGCTCCAGATCCAGTCATGACTCAGCTACTCACTAGCACTGTGATATTTTAATTTTCTTATCCTCAGCTTCTCAGCAATAAAATGGATAGAAAAGCAGCACCTACTGTAGAGGATTATTGTGAAGATTGAGTGTGAAAATGCCTATAAAGTTCTTAGTGCACTTCTGATGCATATTAATATTAAACACTCAAAAATGTTGCCTGTTATTTTTTTATTATTGTTGTTGTTAGGTAATTATCACAATTCCTGTGAGATACTAGTAATTCTAGCATTTAAACCTAGATGCTTTTTTTCTGACAACTTTCACTTTTGACTATCAAGTTGTTCCAGGCTTTCCGAGTCTGTGAGGAAACTTCTCTTGGTCATATCTAGTAGCACAAAAATCAATCTCTAGAATCCCAGTAGACATCCTGCCCTTCGAAGGCTAGGATGGGGAAAAATGCATCTCTGGAACTGAAAGTGAGCTATAACTCATCTCTCAAACTGAGCTGTAAATATGAAAGCTATTTAAGGCCCAACCTTGGAAACAATGTCTAGACCTCTTTAAAATTGTCACCGTATGTAACAGTGTGCCAGCTTATAGAATTATAACAAAATAGACCTTTGGGCTGTGAGCAATTCCTACATAAGTATTCTTATCAATTGCTATAACCCAATTTATTTTGGCACAGAAAGTTCCTGAACAAGCATTATCATTTTTCAAGGTAAAGTACAGAGGAAGTCAGGAGGATTTAGACACAACACTATGCCCTGAAATAAAATTATTTTTATGGTTACGTCAGGGAATCGCACCTCCATTTTTATTGGTTAACTGAGCATACTGAACTTTAATTCTTACATGTATTTGAGGTGATTTTTCTCTTCTTTTGGTAGTTTTCTGTATTTTCAAAGATTATACAATAAATATTATTTTTATAATCAGAAAAATTATTTTCCTTTTAAAAAGATAGATATTTCATTACAGGATAATAATGTATATATTTATCTCTTCTATAATCCTATTTATTTTTATAGTTCGATAAAGAGAACATTTATGCTGAACATGATATAGGAATTCAGTGATACATGATGATAGCTTGCATTATTCTGAAAGCCATTCTTGATGAATACCATATGAATTTTACTTGCTTGCCAGTGAATTCATTTGGTTGTCTATTACTGACTTAGAACATTTTTTGGCAAATGACTAAAGAAAAATTTGTTTTAGACAAGGCTTAGGTTTGTCTTCATTTAATTTTTTCTTGACATATGCTCTATTTTTCTAGAAATTTTATTGATGTGTTTTTTTGTTTCTTTTTGAGACAGGGTCTTGCTCTGTTGCCTGGGTTAGAGTGCAGTGGCATCATTATAGTTCACTGCTACCTCAAACTCCTGGGCTCAAGCAATACTCCTGCCTCAGCCTTCTGAGTAGCTGGAACTATAGGCATGCCCTACCACACCCTGCTAATTTTTCTATTTTTTGTAGAGACAGGGTTTCACTTTTGCTTAGGCTGGTCTCGAACTCCTGGCCTCAAGCAATCCTCCTACCTCAGCTTCCCAAAGTGTTAGGATTACAGGCGTGAGCCACTGTGCCCAGCTAATATTGCTTTTAAACACATAGTCATTTGATATTAGGCCAAAACATGTATTAAGTGCACATGCAGGTTCCTGACACTGGGAATTGTACTCTCCATATACTTCTCTTGGAATTAACTATCTCTTCTAGTACTCACTGTGATTTTTGTAGTGTATGTGCTCATATTTTTAGAAAGACATCAATGTCTATTGAGCTTCTTGTTAAGACTCCAAATTTTAGATTTGAAATTTTTAAAAATTCAAGGTGTCCTAGACACAGTTAGTGGTTGTTAAACTGTATTAAATTGAATAAGAGATAATTAAGACAAATTTTCAGTAATACTGAAAAGACTTTTAAAAGGTTGGTTAAGAGTCAATAATTAGATTTCATTTTAGCTCCATACTATGCAGAAAATATTCTTAATTGAATGTTTTCTAGTTTTAAAAGTAGACCCAGTTTTCAATGCATGCAGTGGTTACCATATTCTAAGTAATAAAATAGGATTAAATATAGCTAATGCTATGTCTACTTTTAGTTTAATATCATATAATTTTGTTGTTAGTTCTGCACAGTGCTCTTTTTCTTAAACAATGATATTATTTAGTCTAAATAAGGAGCTAAGGAGCTATGTTAAATGTCCGAACTTGAACTGATTTGTGATATTTGGGATTTTGGTTTCTGCTATTAATGGTTGCTTGGTTTTGGTTTGTAAATGTAGCATTAGTGATTTATCACTGATGAAGGACAAATATTTCCCATGTGACCAGTGCTAAGAGACCATGAACAGCTCCCAGGTGACATAGTTGGAGTGGTTTCCATGATATATAATTCAAAGAGGGAAGAGACCATGTTGAATTGGAGAAATCAGGGAGAAGGAAGCAAGTGTATACTGTTTTTCTACCACTTGCCAGACATTATGACAGGATTGTTCTATGTGGGATCTCCTTTAACATGCTCAAGTTCATCTACCAAGCAGAAGGATGAGCTAGAATTCAAAATCAAATCTTTCTTACCCAAAGCTGATATTCTTCCCATCTATATTACTTAAATTCTTTAATAGTGTATTTTTGATATACATCTGGAAAGCTTAGTAAGCTTTGCTCATGTAGACGGATGGGTAGGAATGACATGTTAACAATGAGAAGCAGAAAGAACATTCTAGTCAGTACCATAAGAGTAAAGGATATAGATTAGAAAGGGTTTGACAAACAAGAAGTAGTTTGGTTTGAACAGACCAGAACAACCTTTGGAAGAGTGGTGAGATATAGTCTGGAAAGGAAGGTTACCAACATATTGTAAAGGACTTTTGAACATCAAGATAAGGAGTATGGACTTAATTAAGAAGGCAGCAGGGAGCTACTGAGGATTTTGTGCAGAGGAGCAATATGATTACAGCAGACAACAGTCTTAATAAGGCTTAATAAATAGTACAGTTTATAACCTTAGGCCAACTGCTGAGCAGAAGCCAAAAGCTCTGCTGCAGAATTAGCAAACCAATTACCGTGAGGGGTGATGACCTGAATTTAATCTGAGTCATTCTTTACAATGGAGTAGAAACTCCTGGCAATGTAAACAAATATCTGAAGTGACGGGTGACATGTCTTTTTGGAACTGACTTCTCTTATTTGACTCCACAGTGGCACACTGTTAAAATGCCTTAACAGTGCCATAATTTACTTTTCATCATTTTAAGAATCTCTCATCCTTGTAAATATTCAGTACAGTTTTTAGGATTTTAGACAAGCCTAAAATCTATTGCCATCTGTCTTATTACTTGTAATAATGTTTTGCCATCTTTTATTGGTATTAATAGGCTTTGCCAAAAGGGAAGACATCATTATGTTATCTGAAGTTTGATTTAACAGCTGATGTTGACTACAAGAAACATTTAAATTTCAGTTCTAGCAACCAGGAATTTTTTTTTTTTTAATTTAGAGAGTAAGCTACATAAGAATCTATTAATTTCCTTTATCTGGTAATTTTAAGATACTTTT
The DNA here is from genome assembly GCA_008086735.1 of Cheirogaleus medius. Taxonomy (NCBI): domain Eukaryota; kingdom Metazoa; phylum Chordata; class Mammalia; order Primates; family Cheirogaleidae; genus Cheirogaleus; species Cheirogaleus medius. The sequence goes on from VBSM01001124.1 coordinate 48,472,638, forward strand.
CCTTTGTCTGTGTGTGTGAGAGAGAGAGTGTGTGTGTGTGTACCCAATACATGCATGCAAGGGCAAGAGAGTGAGAGAGTGAGAGAGAGAGAGAGAATGAGAGAGAATGTGCATATGTGTGAGTAGAAAAGGGGCTAGATGTTTTTCCTATTGCTTCTTTCTGGGGAACAGCTCCTAACAAACACAAAAGTTAAATAATTACATTTCTTATAAAATACATTCTTTTACAGTATGGTGGCTAAATCTTTTCTTACCCTTATCACATTCATAGTCAGAAATTTTTTGCTTCTTGGTCTGAATTCCAATATTAATTTGAACTTATGTAATTTTTCTTATAATATGATAAGCCCTTTGCATTTTCCCCCCTAATTAAATGACTATGTGTCTCTGAAAGACATGGTCGTATGTCGGATGCATAGCATGGCACCTTGGCTCATGTTATATCTTCAAATAGTTATTTCGTGGAGTTGAAATGTTCTTTTCTTGCTTGAGCTCTCATTCGTTCAACAGGTTTGAGACTGTCCTAAGTATTTTGCCAGGTAAACGGAACAGAGATCTTTCTCTTAGAAAGCTTATGGACAAAGGATCAGATAATTACAATATGGTCTATAAGTATGTTTGGTATAGGTGCATGGTGGAGGCAACCTTGGATTAGACAATGGCTAATTAGAGGAGATGACTGTGTATCTGAGTTGTAATACAATGAAAAAGGAAAAGTGTAAAGATGAGAAAGCAGGAGACAGTTGTAACAGCATATACATGGTCATGAGTAAGAGTGCATGGTGTGATCAGATCCCTGCTAATTGAGTATGACAGAGGAGAAAAGTAGTGAGTAATAAAGCAGTTTAACACAAAAAACCAGGTGTAACTTTCTATATTGTAGTTTAAAGCTACCATTTAAAAGTAATTGGATGCTAAATGCTTGGTAAAGGGATCATTTACTATGGCTACCCATTGGTATTTAATATTTCTTTGAAGTAAGAAAAGGTTGTTTGGTTTAAAATGGTACTATTGTATTTGGTCATTTTAGACGTTATAGGCACATTTAGAATCCATATGGAATTAGAGTTCTAATATTTATATAAGAAGGATAATACTAGTACCTGCTTTTAAACTTGTGAATTTTCAATGAAATAATGCAAAGTGATTACCCTAGTGCATGGCAAATATAAGAACTCAGGATATATTATTGGTACGTGTTATGGCATATTCTTTCTTATGTTCATGGGAAAGACCCAGTGAGGTGTGAAGCATATTTGGGCTGGTGCATAAGTCTGGCCAAGGTTCCTTTGGAAGCTAGTCCTTCTAATATAATATTTTTAAAGTAATGTTCAATACTTGAACATTGCAATGGGCAAAGGTACTTCTTCCTTGGCCATTGCTTATCTCCAGATTTAAACCTAAAGTAGCAGCTTTTGAAGATTTTATTTCAAAATAAAATCTTTTGTGACTTAGTCTTGTGTGGTTGGTGAGACATAGAAAGGGTCTCAAGTTCTCTCTCAACTAATAATGTTAATTAACAATACAAAGAAACAGGGTTGATGCATAAGACAGAAGGAAGGAATAGTGTCACAGGAATATTACACATCAAATATATTCCTGTGTGCTTAATGAATCGTTTTTAGTGTATTACACTTAAAACGTGTGTATTGAACTATCAAGTTTCACTTCTGCCTTCTATCAGCTATGTGACCTCATCTGAAAAATAACCATAATATTACCTCTGTCATAGGATCATTGGAGGATTATACAAAAATTTATATAATTACCTAACATGGTGGCTGGCAGACACTAAAAATTCTATTGGTGTTAACTATTTTACAAATATGACATAATTGTGCAAATAATAAAGAATGTACACTTCTGAAAATTATAGAGTTATCACTCAGTTCTGGGTAAGTTTTATTACAGTGTGTTATATATAGTCTTTATTCTCTGGAACTAATTATTTGTCACTTCAGACTGTGAGCCTGAGGAAATTCATTTGTTTCAAGCATGATCAGAAAACACATTATAGTCTAAGTAAATTTCAAAATGTGTCTTTCAGGCCACTAAGTGCATTTATCAAAATTTCTGTTCCTAATATAATGTATATGCTGTCTACAAAAACAATTACTTTTCACATAAAAATGTCTTAAGTTTCCTAATCAGCCACATTTTGTGATGTAAATAAGAACTCTTAGAGTTCCAACTTTTACCATATTATTATTAATATTGCAGTGCCTTTCTTCCTATGAAGTATGGGACATAACCAGAAACAGATGATTTACAAAGGTTTGACCAGAGTATAGGAGACCACAAGGGAAAGCACAATGACTTCAAGGGACTAGGGACAGCAATGGTGTGGGGGCACAAGGCTTTACCACTCCTAGGCCTGAGTGACCAGAGACCCCAGACCCCAGGAGGTGGAGGACATTGGGGAGAGAGCTGCCTGCCCAGAGCTGGGGCCTTGCCTTCTCTGAGCCCTCTCAGCCCACTCAGAATCAACTGTCCAACTGTAGTAAAGGAACTCATCTTAAATGTCAACTTTTGACAAAAGTAGCAGCTTATTCACAAACTTAAAGAATGTTATTAAAAGGAAGTTTAAAAAGTGTTAAATCATTGAGGAGGAGGTTCATTTGGAGCCATGGTATTGTCAAAGAATGAAGCCTGCAAATTTGGGATTTTGTAATCTTCAGGTTTTTTTTATTTTATAAATGAACTACTCAATACATATATGGATAAAGATAAACTATAAAAGATTCATTTGGAAATATACTGATATGTTTGTCTCCTCTTGCCACATGTCTGTATATTACATAGCCTTCTCTATCTTATAATGTTTCTGTCATTTCCTGGTCCTTTGTTCATAACAAAATGGTCTTTTGGAATGGTGCTAAAGCTCCTTCTTGTTCTTCTTAGTGGTATTTTTTTTTATTGAATTGCATTGAAATAGATCTTAGTAATGAGGTTCAGTGAAATAGTATGTATCTTTGCTATGGAACACAATGTGGTAGCCATTAAAAAGAATGTATAAGTAAATAAATAAATAAGACTCTTCAATAAATATCCATAACAACTGGAAAATAAGGACATTTCAAAATAGCATATACTTAGGTCAATAGAGAGGTATATGCCTCTTTGAATCTACCTCCATATATGTACACATGTGTATATGTATTATGAAGAAAAGTCCTCAAGATAGTTATCTCTGGGTGATAGTATTCAGAGTCATTTTACATTTTTGTATCATTTGAATTTTTATACAATGAACATGTATCATATTAGTCCTTGGAAAAAAATTCTTTTTGATTTTGGAAAAATGCTCATAACCATTAAAAAATAACACTATTACCAGAAAATATAAGCAAAATATTCTATGCATATTAATACATTTTTCATCAGTGGCATCACTGACTCCATTGAAATGGTCACATCTATCTATTCACGATGCATTTGCATGTGACGTTTGGGAAATGAAAGCATAGGGGTGTCCTGAGGAGGGGTGAGCTGTTATTTCAGTCACTCGGAGTGCCGGGGACAAGAGAATACAGCTTGTCCTGAGCAAGCATCTTCCTTGCTCAGAACTCACATTGAGTTTAAAGGATGTGCTCACTCTGTCTCCTAACACTCTGGTGAGGCAGGGACAGTGAAGGATATTTATTTTCCTTTATTTACAGATAGAGAACTTTGAAGCACTGGGTGGTTTATTGGCTTGGTCAAGGTCACATGCTGAGTCTGTCAGCAGATCTGCAAAGAACATCCCAGTCCCTGGAGTCTGGATTAGTCAATAGCCTGTTGGCTCAAAAGCTAAACAGATGATAGATGAGCTCATTATATAGCTAGAGGCTTGGGAGCTGCAATGACAAAGAGCCTGAGAGGAGACTAGTCCTACTGCATCATGTTTCCATGCCTTTTGTGGGGTGCAGAGGGTCTCTCAACAGGGCAGGCTGGGGCTCACTGAATTCCTCAGAGCTGTGTCCCTTGGGATTGCTGGGGACAGCCTCTTAGTCTCCCTCTAGTTCTTTATTTCTTATTTGAGCAATAATTCAGTGGATTTTCCTAGTAACTTGGACATTTTCTCTGCCAGTCCAACTGTAATAGTATTAACTAACATTTATTTCATTTTATGGAATTAGGTATAACTCCAAACACTATGGAAATCACCATGCAAATTAGACTTTACATTTAAGCTATTTTTCAAATAAAGAAAACAATTCAATATGGATAAATGCATAGACATTATTCCAACCCTCTTTTAAAGGTTGAAACTGATCTTTTAGAAAATCAGTAGCCCAAAATATTTAACTTTCTAGGGCAGAAAAGAAGAAAAGCATTTTTATGTGAAGGGGAGGAAAATAACTTGTGTTTAAAAAATACCTTTAAAGATAAACATGTATGAATTTTGCAGAATGATCTAAAGAGAAAAGAAAAATATATATTATAGAATTATGAGAAGAATTTAATATATAAGAAAGCTATACTGAAGCAAAGTTGACAGTTTTAAATTACTTTCCTTTTAAAGCTTTAATACATTATAAAATTGGTTATGAATTGGAGGCCATACATCATTATTTCTTAATTTTTAGAATTTATCTTCTAACGTTTATTTTTATTCTCTGAAGTCATAAAGAATATATCTTTCTTATAAATTTCTTTCTTAGAAATTTCTTATATCAGAGAAATAAATATATCACTTTTTACTGGTACATTTATTCTACTAATAGATTTGTTTGTCATTTTAGTTCCAATTTCAGGTTATTTTAGGGTTTATGTGATCAAGATAAAAGCTGTGTCTTAAAATCATTCTAAATCATTAATATATGCAATCCTTTATAAAATCACAAACCCCTAAATCTTTATACACATTAAAGTAATTGTGTCTACTGGCATTTAATGATTAAATATTTGGTATTGAAATATTTTATATCTAAAATAGCTTAAAGTATCAATAATATATCACATCATAATGGCTATGGCCAGTTAAGGTATTAATATTGTAGGAATGTTCTCAAGTCAAAAATATTGTGCTTTATTTTCCTATGCAACTGTTGTCTACACTGAAAAAATGCATTAAAAAACTCCATTATATAGTTACCTTTATTTTTCAGTTTACCTTAATTTAATACTAATAATTGTCAAAGATATTTTCAATCAAAAGATTCAGAAGAGAAGAGTGATATCTAACTGGTCTTCATTTTAATTTCTGGAAAGCTGACCCACCATGAATACCCATATTATGAGGGGAACTATTATTAATATTAGAGAAGAAAATTGCTAAATGTAAGCAGAGTCAAGGTCAGTGGTCTCTGAACATTTTGGAGGTTGTACCCCTATCAATAAAACACGTACCTCCAATACTTATGCATGTATGTATTAATAAATTATTTATGAGCTACAATAATAATATACTATGTACATAATAAAACATATTCCCCACATGGAATTATTAACATAATAGAATTTTTTTTAGAGATTTTTTTTTTTTAATTTTTTTTAGAGTCTTGCTCTGTCACTCAGCCTGTAAGTACAGTGGCATGATCATAGTTCACTGCAGCCTCCAAACCCTGGGCTCAAGGGATCCTCCCACCTCAGCCTCCCAAGTAGCTGAGATTAAAGGCACAAGCCACGGCACCTGGCCCATAAGTAGAACTATTAACATCTTTCATACTAGTGCCAAGTAGATGATTTCTTAGAACACTTGGTATGTGCCACCCCAACATACACACACACACACACACATACACACATGCACGCACGCGCCCCCAACCACACACACTTCGGGGACACTAATATAGAATTCTACTCTTCTCTAGACCTCTTGACATAATACTGAGTTGTATAATTAGAAGTTAAAATTGGAAGACTCAAATTTCTTTGCTAATTTACAAATAGATTTGTTATCTATTGCCAAAATAGTACCATGCAACAAACTGCCCCAAAACTTAATAGTTTAAAACCAAGAAGCATTTATTATTATTCACGTGTTTGTAAGTTAGCTGGCAGTTTTTATGCCTGTGGTTAGATGCAGGGTGGAAAGGCAGTTTTGCTGATCTTGGCTAGACCACATGGACTGGTCTAGGATTGCCTCCACTGGCACAAATGGACTACCTTCCACATGTGCTTCTCATGTACTTGGCCATTATATTCCTGCAAAAGGTTTTGCTGGGTATGTTCTCATGATGATCTCTGAGAAGCAAGGTTGGAAACATAAATGAACAAATTTTTTTTCAAGCCTCTGTCTTGACTTTGCTTTTATCCCACTGGGCAAAGCAAGTCATGTGATGGAGTTCAGCATCAGATTGAGAGGGGAACATAAAATTATAGGGCCAAAGGCATGGATATGAGAGGCCATTAATCAGGCCATTAATGCAATCACCCTCAGCAACAAGAAAGTCTTTTTTCCATTAACTATATGCAGATAATTTCTATATAGCTTACATAGCTGTAAGAATGGTCAATTATAGCCTGACATTCTGATTATTTGAGAATATAGGGTAATTTTCTGGCCATCGAGGCTATAGATGTTGCATCTTTGTTATTCAGCTCATTAGAAGTATAAGTTAAAGTTTAAAATTGTATCTCCAAAGGGGTTCATCATCACTGGCTCGGGTAGTCTGTGCGCTAAGGAAGCAAGAAGGAGGAGTTGTGACTGTCATTCATAATTATTCATTCATTTGTTCCACATATGGATATTTCTTCCTAATTCTACATAGAACACTACAGTAGAGAAGGGAAGTCTGTTTTCATGGAGCACTGGCTGAAAATTAAAGAGGAAATGTGATAAAATTCTATAATGTAGTTAAGAAATTGATAAGTTTCTCTCGGAAGATAGTCTGTCCTGTAGTATATGTCACATGCATATATTATTTAGATCACTTGTAATCCAAAGTGGAAAAATAAGAATACTTTTTTTTTAAGATGAAAAAATAAAGTTAATTCTGGATGATAACATTGTATCTATTTTTGAGGTAACTTATAAATGTCCCAGATTTGTGTTACTGTCTTAGAAAAGACAATGAATATTGCTTATTATTTATCACATAAACATTTGTTCAAGTATTATAAAATAGTAACAAGGGTAACAGTAATATCTTCATTTTAAATCACATTTTATAATTTTCTGTTTTTACATGTATTATTTCAAATAAAGAGACTAATGACTTCTCAGAGTGCATATTCACCCTTATTGCGATAACAACCATTTTTAGAACACTCATTTTGTATCATTTTAGAGCATTCATTTAGTGCTCACAACTCTACGAGGTAGCTGTCTTTATTACCCCAGGTTTACAGATTCAAAAAAAGGGAGGCTTAAAAGATAACTTGCCTAAGATCACAGTCAGCTGTGGAGTCATACCTTGAATACTTTTCTCCCTGACAACAAAGCCTATGCTCTTAACCATTACACTGTACTGCACTTAATATTACATGGATATTTAACATTATAGAGATCTTTTAAGAGGTGAATGGATCTGAATGATGCCTACCAAGGAGAAGGCCAAAATGATCTTCGGTACTGGCCAGGCGAGATGGTAGCCTGCCTGGCCAGCAAAAATATCCAGCATTTCTCAAGTATTCTAGATGCCTCGGACTTTCAGAGCCCAATAACATTAGTGTTAGAGTTGACCCAGCCACTGGACCACAGCCTTGGCTCTCCTGTGTTTTCACTGAGTCACCTTCTCATTGTTACTTTTTCTCATAATGAAAAAAGTATGGGGGTTTTATTTATTCTTATAATTGATTAAAGTGGCATCTGGTTAAATAAAAATTAACAAAGAAAAACATTTCAAGAGGGACCATAGCTCTTATCACAGTAAACTCAGTCTTTCAAAACTATATATGTCACCCCCAAAGTGCAAGTGATGAATACCCTCAGATTTAAAATCTGTTCTTAAATGCAGTTCTCAACTTTCCTTTTGACCATCCTATTTTATCAGTACAGCAGTCTCAGGTGTTCAGTCTTGGAACTGTTATTCAGATTAAATGATTGAGATTTATTTAAGAAGCTTTTTCTGTATTTCTAGAATTAATTTAGGATATACTCTAGAAGCAATTTGAAAAAATAATTGGCTAAATATTGGCAAGTAAATTAGCTAGTCCAGAGATGCTTCTAAATTGAATTTACTTATTTAAGCCTCTGCTTTGCTAACTTAGAGTGCCAGAAAAGTTGTTTATTCAGTGGCTTTCTACTATTATTTAAACTTTTGGTAAGGCAAAATGAGATTCTAAAAGTAGAGGAAAAGTTGGCTAAGTGTTGATTTGTGCATGTGGGCAGCATTTTCAGGCACAGAAGATGAAGACAAAAATGAAAAACCATACATTTCCTAAGAATTTGCTTCCCTTTTTCTGAGTAATGAATCCTATCCTCTCTAATCTCAGGAGCCTCCATTCAGAGAAAAATAATTCCATCATATCACCTAGATAAAATATAAGGAAAATGTGAAACCCCTTAGCCTCCTTTCAAGCACTCTTTTATATAAAATAATCGTTTCTTTCTTAGTAAAAATCTAGTCTTGGTTCTTTGTAAAAAAAAACGTAGAAAATACATATAAATAAAAGGAAAAATACTAGAATTATTTGTTATTCAATAATCCAAATAAACCTTTAACTTTTTATGTCTACTTTCTCACCATTTTTCTGTATATTTAAATGAGTTCAGACTGTCTAATTTGTCATCTGCTTTTTCCCACTAAAATATGTGTCATGAGTTTTTCCCACATCATTAAATATTCTTTAATAATTTTATTTTTAATAGCTACCTAGTTAGTGGAGGTAAACATTCCATTGTATATTCCATTATGAGATTAACTGATTGTCTTTATCACACTTAAATTGTTTCTAATGTTTCACCATTAGGAGAACACTGCAATGACCATCTGTCTAACAAAATCTTCCAGCATCCACAAGTATTTTCTCAGTGTAAATTCACAAGAGTATAAATAATAGTCCAAGGGGTACATAAAATGAGAAATCTCTGGTAAATTTTGTCAATTTGTCCTCTTGCAAGTTCTTATTTCCACTAGTAATTTTATGAGATTCTGATTTCCTTGGACTCTTTCTATCATTGATGACTATAATTTAATTTTTTTTCCAATTTGAGAAACTCAGAAAATGATACCTTATTTTTATTCCTATTTCTTTTTTCATTAGTGAGGATGAATGTTTTCCTTATGCATTTTAGTATTCACAAAATTTCTGCTTTTTAAATTGACAGATATTTCTTTAAACCATCCTCAAGATTGAGTTATTTGTTTAGCTGATTTTGAATTATTTCCTTCATCATTGATCAAAAAAAATAATTTGGAGACTAATTTGGAATTAGCCCATGAAAACTAAGTACTGCAATTTATTCAGATATGTAGGTATTTAGCATATTTTTAACTTTTGATGATTTTGCTTTTAGTTAATACTTTGATACAGTCTTACAAAGAATATTATTGCTCCTTTCTCGGAATGTATTTTGTGAAAGCAGAAGATATACCACTGAGAATAATAAAAAATAATTAGCAAATAAAAAGAACTAAAGGGATCAGTAAGTCTCCATCATTATTGGTCTTGTTTCTTTCAAGTTCTAGGATAGTAAGGGGGACAAAACCATGCATAGTAACATGGTTATATGAACCAGTTTCTGTCTCTGAACTGTTTTGTTTTTTAAAGTGAGTCCTTTATCTTGGAACTCTTAGCTCCCACTCTTCAAAAGCTGTGCCAAGCAAAGACTACGGAGGGAAGGAAAGCAAATACAGAACATCTCTGTAGAAGTGTGTTCTTGGTATCATCACTTCATCTAACTGAGGAAGTACCATTGACCACAGGTCCATTATTAATTCATTCAATAAATGTGAGTTAGGACTGGGATTAGGGGCATGGATTGTTATTTTAGGAGGTCAGGGAAGGCCTCTCTGATAAGAGAGGAAACATCAAGTGCAAACTTCTTGAAAAAAGGGGCATGTAAGAAACAGCAAGGGAGCTGGAATAGAGTGAGCAAAGGGGAGAGGAGTAGGAGGTGAAGTCAAAGACGAAGTCAAGGGCTGGACTACTAAAGGCCTGAGAGGCAGACAATTTTCTCCTGATTTACAGTGTGTGGGCTGTGGAACAAGATGCCTGGGACTGCCACTTACTATCTGTGCAGCCGTCTCTGTAGTTGTTTCATCCCTCATGTGGGATAATAATATATACCTCCCTCCCTGGGCTGCTATGAGGATAAAATGTGGTGATACATGTAAGGTACTTAGAATGGGGCCTGGCACTTTAAAAGTGTAGTAGTTGTTTGCTATTATTATTTTTAAAATTGCTACCCAGGCTGTAAAGGCTGGCGTATCCACTCTAGTTTGCCTCTTCTGTATGTCTTCTGATATTTGATCTTTTAAAATACTTGATTGAAAGATCATGCCTGAATCTGTAGTAATTTTATATCTTAGAAAATATTTGTGTTTATAATTCCTGCTTTCTGTCCTTCAGGAAGGAGTGTTATACATGACATAGAAATTTTTCAGTGTGTTCTTAGTTCTCTGGAGTATACTAGCACATGGACGAAAGTGATATTTTCTCCACTGGGTCAATGAGTCATTCTTGACTTCTTTCTATAGGAACATGATCAATTTAAAAGGGTGTAGTGATTAAAAGTGAAAACCCCAGAGACAGATTGTGTGGGTTTGAATTTGAGCTTCACTACTTACTGAGTTGTGTGACCTTGAGCAAAAAGCTCTTTGTGCCTCAGTCTCTTTCTCTACAAAATTTGGATGGGAACAGTACCTATCTCAGAGTACATTTGTGCGGATTAAATATGAGTATATGAACATTACTTGCAAGACTGCCTGGCTCATAGTAAATACTCGATAAAATATTAGATACTATTATTATAATCACTGCTTTATGACTTACAAGTAAGTAAGTGAACTGAAATTGAAATTACTACATAAGGAAATTTGTTAGAAATATTTTTGAAATTTTTACCATTTCCCCCTCTTTTGTTGTTACTAAGTTAAAAATTGTAAGAAATTGCCTCATCTTATATTTTCTCCCATTGATTTTCCTTCTGTGATATGCCTCCACGTTTTGTAGATTGATTCATGACTGTATTTGTTGAAGTCCAATCAGAAATTACCAGGCAGAGCTCCCAGAAGACTTCAAACAACTGGGCTTGCAGCTGTGGGTGATATGGGTCTAGATTCAGCTCTCATTCTGGATTATTTTTTAAGAGACTAAAAGAGACTGGTGTATCCTGAAAGGGCTAAGAACCACCACTGAAGGGATGGGGGTGGGGAAATCACTGTATATTGAAGTATGTTGCTTTAACTTGGCAGCTGCTTATTATGACATGATTGTGGCTGTTTTTCCTCCCATTAGCATAGGAATATTAATTTTCTTAATTCTGTCATTGTCTCCATAGAGAACACTTGATTACTTGAGGCTATGTGAAGAATATGTTCTGACAGGCTAATCTAATCCTCTAAGAAGGTGTGAGAAATCTCTTAGATGAAAGGCTAGTGATAAATCTATGTGTGATATCTCCATAATAAACAGATACCTAGAGGCATATGGTCTTAGTTGGGGGACAGGGGCTGAAATCTTTCTGCCCTTAGCTTAGTGATGAAAATATTAGCATCTGTAGTATTCACAATATATTTGGATGCAAATGACAAAATTTTCTCCCACGCTGTTTAAATAGAAATTTCTATGATGATGGAAAAGTTCTATAACTGCACAGTCCAATACTGAAGAACTAATTTTTTAATTTTATTTTAATTAATGTAAAATTAAATAGCGATGGGTAGCTAGTGGCTACTGCATTGGACAGCATAGCTATAAACAATGGCTTAAACAAGTACTAGGTTTATTTTTCTCACACTGGATAAAATATATAACTAGGAAGCCCGGGGAATCTGTGGATGCCTAAAGATGTTACTGAGGAAATGAGCTCCTTCAGTGTTCTCCTCAGCATCCCTGAAGTTTGACTTTTATCTTCACGGTTAAAAGATGGCTGTGCCCTGATGCATCTCACCTGTGTTTTCCACAGGAAGAGGAGGATTGGGTAAAAGATTAGGCCTTCTCCTCAAAAGGCTCTTCTGTGTTACTCTAAAAGTCTTTTACCTATCTCTCATTGGCCAGGACTTGTCACATAGCCACCCCTGCCTGCAAGAGAAGCTGGAGTTTAGGCATTTCTCTTACTAGCTTCTACTGTAGAGAAAGCAAAAGGAGGAAGAGGTTGGAATGGTTATGGAGCTCACTGGTCTACAGTTTTTGTCACAGCAGACGTTTAACTAATTAATCCCATGGAATTTCGCAATCATGGTCCTGGTGTTGTCAATATCTTTTTTCAAAGATCTAGGTGACAAACTGTAGGTGACACTAGACTTGGGCTTCAAGACTGTTTAATACTGTTTAATCCTATATTAGAACTTTGATGTACTGGAGTGATGAGTACAGGGTGTTGCATTTAAGGAAAACCGTCTAATGACTGGGTAGTATAAGTGGATTTTGAAGTATTAAAAACAACTTAGCATGTACTGAGGCAATAAAGATATTAGAAGTAGAAATTCAAAACCAAGACGTCAAAATATGTACACATTTCTTGGTTGTGGGATGTGTGGGAGGGGTGCCCATGGGTCACCCTGGAAACTCCCAACATTGGTGCTTAGCCTCTCAACCATGAATACAGATTTAAAACCTCCTTTTTCCGGAATAGGAACCTGACACCTGAACAAGTTAAGGTACTTGTCTAAAACCTCATAACCACTGTGCAACAGAGTCCGGATTCAGATGCAAAGTTAGCCAAAGCAGGGGGAAACCAGGGTTTTCTAGTCACTCAGCCCTGGGCTCACATTCTGGTTCTTCTACTTACTGTGTGATCTTTCTATTAATATGACCCACATCTGCTCACATGTGTTCCCTGCTTTGAATTCATTAATGGTGGCTGCTTTGTTAAAGTTGGCCCCCAGAGTCTCATTCTCTACCTCTATCCTCCAATGGGGGAGAGGAGGATACCTGCCCAAGACTATGGGCTCCTCAAGAGTTAAAAATTTCTTCTAATTGTCTTTAGATCACAGAAGAGCATCTGACACACTTAAGAAATAATTACTTTATCAGATACTTTATCAGTACATGTGTGTACATAAATATAATTTTTAATTTTTTTCTCTCTCCACCAGGGATAATTGAGTTTTCTCCAGACTGCTCTTGGGTTTCTCAGTTTTCCTAAGGAAATGTGATTGCAAAAATTAGGTAGAATTTGTGAATGTCTTCCAATATTTTATTGAGTATATTTAAAACTTACACATGTTCAGTGTAAATATTTTCCAGTAATCTCTGTAATCATTTTTCTCTTTGAATTAATGGTTATAGAGATTTATTTTCCTTTATATTGGAAACTAAGAATAAAAGGATTTCTAGTCTTTTCTTTATATGTATGTGGATAGGACTTTAGTGCTTTCATTTACATAATAGGTTAAGATCTTTATTTCTCTTTAAGTATGTTTCCTGAAGTCATAATGCCTTGCAAAATGAATGTATTTTTCAAATATCCAAAGGCTCATTACAAAAAATTGAAAGGAACTTTATGTGTTACATAAACCAGTGGACCAATTTAGTTTGCTTAGTCTTAAAAAGGGAAATTATGGAATGGAATTAGCTAGCATTTAAAAAATACAGTTGTATACAACACAGATGGGAATGAATGTTATGTTTATCTCATACTGTCTTCAAAGTAGATTATGCTCGTTACCTACCTGACTTCATTTCAGAGTTAAGAGAAAGAGCATTTATTAATGTGTTCAAAATGCCTTGGTTTTCACAGCTGCTGCAGGAAGAAAAGTTTATTGATTTTATAATCCTAAGAATAAAGATTTTACTTACCTAATTCTCTCCTCTTTTAAACACCTGCTAGGTGTAAAATGATACCCTACCTCTACTAAAACAAAGCTGCTGACCATTTTATAGATGTTATAAAACTTTGAGAACTAAGACAGATGCACAGAGTTTGGAATATATTAAAACCAGACTAGCATGGTCTTCCAAATATAATAATAGAGCCTTCTTACAAATACCACACTCTCCAGTACCAGTGAATTTTAAGAATTTCCTGAACCTTCTTCATCTCAAGTGAAAATGCTTTTGAAGTCTCTTTGTTAATTCCTGGAAAGACTGAATCCATTTTGGAGATCCTACTAAGCACTATACACTTGCTATACATTATTTGCTATCCTTACAAATCTCTAGAAACATTATTGTTCTATTGTATAGATTAGATTAATGCATCTCTGAATAGTTAAGTAACTTGCTATGGTAAATACTATTCTTTGCTATTCCTCCCATTGAGAAGTGAAGTCTGATTCCCCTTCCCTTGAATTTGAGCTGCGCTTAGTGATTTATTTGAATAAAAGTATGTGGGAGAAGTGGTGCTCTAAGACTTTTGAGGCTAGGTCATGAGAAGCCTTCTAGCTTCTACTCTCAACCCTTGCTCCTGGAGTCCTGAGCTGACAGAAGTCCAATTATAGTGAGGCCTCCAAGCTTTAAGGAAGCCCAAGTTATGCTAAGCCACGGTGGAGTTGCCCCCAGACTTTTGAGCCATCTAGCTAAAATCCCAAATATGCAACAGAGATGAATTGTCCCCACTCATGTGAGTCTAAATTCCTAACCCACAAAATCATGAGATTTAATGATAATGATGATGGTGATAATGTGATAGTGATGATGAAGATGATAATAAAGATAAATTATTTTAAACTGGAACACTTGCCAAATTCTAACCCAGGGCTTCTACTTCCAAAGTCTGGGCTCTTAACCTCCTTGTAACTGTCAGATACCCATATACTTATCATATTTTATTAAATTTATGACTTATAACTATAGGAATAAAACTGAATGAGTTAGATTTCTCTTATAAGCAAACAAAGCTAAAACCAGTTTAAAATAACTCTGCTATCATGCCTCATTTTTCTTTAAATCCCTTAATCCAAAATGGCATTATGATATATATACATATATCTATTTATTCAACTGTCTGCCACCTCTTCCAGAATATAAACTCTACGAGGACTTTGTTTTGCTCTTTGTAACTTCAACAGCACCTACACCAGCATCTGGCATGAGCAGGCATTCATTTATTCAACAAAGGTATACTGTTGAATAAATGAATTAATCAGTGAATAAATGATTCAGAGAAAAGAAAGCATAAGTATTACTCTTTCTATCTAAAATATAATTATTCTAGGGAAAATGTGAAAACCAAAATATTACAAAGATAATAAAGCAAGCATCTTGTTTTCCAAAACCCCAAAATAACAAATGTTAAGATTATACGATGTTCACTTTAGAATTTTTCTCTTAAATACAATATTAGAGAGAATATTGCTTATATTTTCCTCTCCCCTGTTTCCCTCTTCTAAAGGCAATACTGTCATGTATTTGACTTGTATATTCTTATGCTTTACCACATATAATTTTATCCACAAATAATCTATCAACTTGGCTCCACCTTCAAAATACAATATATCATAATTCCCATCTCTATTCACTTCCTCTTGCTATTTTACTAGCTCAACTGCTAGCATCTTTTATTAATATTAGGAGAGCCACAGCATCTTCCCAACTGTTCTCTGCTTACTCTCTGACAGCATCTGTGCAATACTACTCAGTCTCTTCTCTACCCAGCAGCCAGGTTGATCCTTCAGAAACACACATCGAATCATGTAACTTCCCTCTTCCTGGTGCTTCTGTGGTCTCCATGGTAACTGGAATATGATCCAAAGTCCTTGCCATGTTAGGACAAGGCCCTGTATGCTCCATCCCTCCAGGGCTAACCCTCCCATCTCCCCCATGGTCAAGATGCTCCTGGTACACTGGCCCCTTTGCTGTTTAGGAAGCACACCAAGCACGTTTCCATGCACATTTCCACCTCTGGACCTTTGCATTTACTAGTTCTTCCCCGTGGCTTACCCTCCCACAGGCCCATCCCATGCGGCTTACTTATTGCCTGCATTCAATTTTTGTTTAAAAATCACCCCCTGGTGGGATTGGGGGAAACCAACTGGTCTATAGTTGAACTGCCATCTAATCCCATGCCAGACTTTATTTTTGTCCATAAAACTTAATGCTTCCTGATAGAATTTGCTTATGTATACAAGTATGTGTGCATATTATTTTTCTATTTACTGTCTATTTCCTCGTTAGATTATAAACTTTGTTAGATCAGGGACCTTCTGTTATTGCATCCTTTTTGTGACATAAAGTACGTGCTCAAAAAATATGTGTTGAATGAAGAAATACAGGAATATAGTATTTTGTTTTTTACAACTGTGCATAAATTATATCATACTGGATGTGTCTAGTGGCAACTTGCTTTTCTTAACATTGCTTTCAAAATATGTTCATGTTGACATCTATCTATCTAGTTCAGTAATTTTAACTGTGGTGTATTATCTCCTACAGCTTAATCATCCATTCTCCTATTGCTAGTTTGTGGTTACTTTTAGTTTTTCACTTTTCTAGACAATGCTGAAAGGGACATTCTTTTAAATATACCTTCATTGTTTGCATTTTCTTTGTAGATGTAAAACAGAAAAAGCATTTCTGGTTTCTTTTGCCTACCAGTCAAATTCATTATAAAAGTGATCACACTAAAATTATTTTTTGCTTAGAGGATTAGTCTACTACCAAATGTTCCCATGTAAACCTAGAAGTCATTTTAGGAGAGAAAAAATAACAACATCACAATTATTTTAAAGATCAAATTTAATATTATATCTGTTTTTTATTTCCATGCCCGGCTAATTTATATATATATATATATATATGTATATATATATATATATATATATATTTTTTTTGTCCAGCTAATTTCTTTCTATTTTTTTAGTAGAGACAGGGTCTCACTCTTGCTCAGGCTGGTCTCAAATTCCTGAGCTCAAACGATCCACCCGCCTCGGCCTCCCAGAGTGCTAGGATTACAGGCGTGAGCCACCATACCGGGCCAATATCTGTTTTTCAAATCTCATGCTTTTCTGATGTCATGCCCTAATGATGAATGATAGCTTCTTCTAATAAAATTAGAAGGTAATGTTACCCATGATTAAATTATTTCATATTGGTGTTATATGCGTGCATGTTTATGTGAGTGTGTATGGCAGTAAGATCATTTGAATTACTATAGTCCCAGAGGCTTAAGCAATGCTGTTACTGCTATTCCACTAAATCATAAACAAACCTTTCAGAGAGTTTTGCATTTTGTTTGCCAAAGTTTAAGAACAAGCTAATTTTGTTACGGAATGAAAACTTTGTTTAACTGCAGAGATGATGAAGAAAAAACAACTATTGAAAAATTCATTAAGAGTTGTAATACTAAAGTATAATACAGCCAATTTCCAAAAGAACAGGAGCTTTAGATGTGCTTTGAAACAGCATACTTTGCAGGTGATGTCATGTGTTTTCACTCTGAAGCTATGAATGTCATTAAAACAGATAAGAAAAAATTGTTTTTCCAGGGGTGATAATTTTTCCTTGTTATTGTTAAATTATTCTGGGGGGAAAAAGATGAATTCAATTGACTTAATTTGTAATTTGTAACAATTTGGACAGAGGTTAATCTAAACTTTCCTGCTACATTTAAAAAGTTTATCTGTGCTAAGAAAAATTAAAAAGTAACTAATATTAAAGTTGAATAGAATTGGAAAATACAATCTATTCATTCAGCAATTATGTATTGAATGCCTGCTAATCAGGTACTATTCCTGATGCTGGGGGCACAGTTATGAATAAAACAGTTGAGGTTTCTACTCCCTGTGAGCCTATTAGTAGTGGGGGAGAGATAGTGCCCCACAGTAAGGTGAGGAGTGCTGAGAAGCAGATAACACACAGCAGGGTGACTGAAAGTGACTGGGGTGGGTGGGGCAGACTGCCCTGGCTGTGGTGGCCAGGTGCCCTCTCTGAGGAGGTGACAGTCCAGCTGAGAGCTGAATGAGACTTCGGGTGAAAGGTTTCCGCAGTAAAAAAAAATGGCAAATGAACACTGCTGAGGATGGGGTCGTGTTTGCAGTGTTTGCAGTGTTTGAGGATGACAAAGGTCAGGGTGGCTGAGGAAGAGAGGGAGAGAGTGGAGGGTAAAGTTGGTGGGATGGATGGGAGCCTCGAAGCTTGGTAAGGAGTTTACTGATGCAGATCCCGGAGGGCTCTTCTTGGCAACGGCGCCTCCCATGCTGACTCTATTGCTGCTTATGGAGTCTACTTGGACACAGGAAACTACAAAATTGTGTACTAATCTGGGCTTGCCAGCTATTCAGGTGGGTCTTTTCCTTAATTACTCTCAATTGTGAGGATCTGTGATATCATGAAAGGGAAGTGCCTGTTCCTGATAAATATTAGTACATATATTTAATCATTTATAAAAGCCTGAATTATTCATATGTTTGTGTGACTTTATAAACACCTTGGGGACTTGTGGGTATGACGTTTTGTCCCAGGTGAAGAACCGGTACACTATCTATATGTGATGGGATAAAGGTGACCATCAAACTATGGACAGTGGGTACTTGATTTTTGACTCAAAATAAGAGCAATACTATCTCCCTATTCATTCTTTCAGTCCCCTGTGTGGGCTTCTGGAACCGCCCCTCTTCACCATTGCAGAGTGCGGCCCTATCAAATCCCCTCTGTCTTTTCCAGGCTTAGCAGCCCCTGATGTGACAACCATTCTCCATGTGACGTGTTTCCTCACTCTTCGATGCTCTGATCACTCACACTTTATAGGATGTGGTTGGTCATATCTGCATGACCAAGCAAAATGGTCAGATGGATGAAGAGTAAGCGAGGCTTTACCTTCTTTCTTCTGGATGCGACATCCATTTTTACTGTTTAAGGTCACACTAGCTTTTTAAAAATCCACATCACATACCTTTTCCTACCTAAGGGAAAATTTAAAATAATCATGTCTTTCAGCCTAAAAGCTAAAACAGATAACAATTTGTAAGGTATTCTCCACAAAAATATGTTAGAGTAAGCAATTATTGAAATCGATAATAACATGAACAATAGCTACTGTTCTATGACTGCTGGTGACCTACCAGGCAGTGAGCTAGGCCCTTGCATATGTTATTTCTAATAGTCGCGAGGCTTCTACCAAGTACATATCATTATTCCCAATTTACAGATTTGGAAACTGGAATTGAGAGGTTGTGTAATCTCACTCCAATTTGCAGGAGAGTAGCATATCCAGGTTTCAAACATGATCTTTGGTTCAAGAGCCCAAATTCTATTTTTTTATTTCAGCATATTATGGGGGTACAAATGTTTAGGTTATGTATATTGCCCTTGCCCCACCCGAGTCAGAGCTTCAAGTGTGTCCATTCCCCAGACGTTGCGCATCGCACTCATTATGTGTGTATATACCCATCCCTTCCTCCCCCTCCCATCTGCCCAACACCCGATGAATGTTATTCCTTTATGTGCACTTAAGTGTTGATCAGTTAAAACCAATTTGATGGTGAGTACATGTGGTGCTTGTTTATCCATTCTTGTGATAGGATATTTCACTTATTCACAATTGCAAAGATGTGGAAACACCCCAAGTGCCCATGAATACATGAGTGGATTAATAAAATGTGGTATATGTATACTATGG
>VBSM01001124.1:48492328-48509311 GCA_008086735.1 Cheirogaleus medius
AAAAAAAAAAAAGGTGATCTAGCACCTCTTGTATTATCCTGGATGGATCTGGAATCCATTCTACTGAGAGCCCAAATTCTTAACTGCCTCATTCTCCATCCCCATTTAAAATCCAAATAGCCACCAGTTATTGAGTGCCTCCCACTATGTTCCAGGGGCTTTATGAATAAAATCTTAATAACTCCTTACCACAGCCTAATAAAATGTGAGTTTTGTGCCTATTTTTTTAAAAATGAAGTTAAGAAAAGTTTGATAACTTATACTTTTCATCAGAATGTTACAATTTCAAGTGATGGAAAACCTCTTTTTAAAAAAATTTCAGAATTATGGGAGTACAAACATTTTGGTTGCATATATTGCCTTTGCTGTACTCCAAAACCTCGGTTTGAATGGTTCATGTAAAGTCTAGCAGTAAAGCTGGCTTCAATCACGCCTGAGCCCAAAGGATATAATCTCTCTCTCTCCGTCTCTTGGCTGCACTTTCTTCTCTGCTGGCTACCTTCACACACAGCCTTCCCTGCTGAGGTGGCAGAATGGCTTCTAGCGGCTACAGGCTCACATCCTTTCTGTCTATCAGTCCTTAGCAAACCAGCCATGCCTCTTTCCCTGTAGCTCCTACACATTTCTGGAATCAAGTGTTATTCTCTTTGTTTGGCTTGGCCTGAAACACATGTTCCCCTTGGGGCAGGAAAGTGCGGTCAGCGCAACTCAAACCCCACGGAGAGAAGAGGAGAAGTGGTATATTGAACCTTCCACCAAAAGAAAGTGGGGTGACTGCTGGCTAAGCAAAACAAAATAAAATAACATCTGTCCATTTTATGTGCCTCCAGCCCAGTAGTAGTAAGTGGCATAGTCAGAATTTAAATCCAGTTTTATAAGGCTCCAAAGTGGTTTCTCTTACCCTTTACTTTGATTTTCTTCTCCATATAATTATCTTTAAAAATCCATTGTGAGATAATTTCTCAAGTTCTTGTATTTCTATGAAAAAGTATAACAATTTGTTGAGGAAATGATGTTTAAAAGCATCAGCGTACTCGTAACAAAAATAGCAAGTCTATCAATGTACAGGGGAATATTATTTCTGGAAGCTAGAAACTTTAAAATTTAGATAAGAAAATGTAATGACTTAGTGTCTAATTATGTAGCATATTTTTGCATTAAATAAAATATTCCTCTTCCCGGCTCTAAAATAAAGGATATTTAGCATAGAATGAAATTTCTTCTCATCTTTTATTTTGAGGCTGCATTCCTATTTTCTATCTTTCCCACCAAATACAACTAGTTTTTTTTCAGCAATTCAGCCATCTTTATTTTATTATATTTGACCTCTGACTTAGAAGCCAGGACTCTCCCCTTGGGAGAAATTAAGAAGAAGGACAGAAGCAGAAAGAAATCATGTAAAACAATGGAAAAAGTGCAAGATTAGGAAATCAGGAAGCCAGGATCATGACCCCAATTTGACAATAGCTCCCTGTGAATAAGGAATGGCAAATGAGGTTCCAAATTTCTGAGATGATCTCCAACGATCCTCTTATATAATTTCTTTAATGGCTATTTTCACAATGAGTGCAATAGAGTTTTTCAAATTATCCAGTACAGCAAAACTCAGACAAAATGAATTCAGAATCTATGGCAAAGTACTGTGGTAGATAAAATGAAGGCTGCAAGATGACTCCTCAAGGCAAGCTGTTGTCATTGCCTAAAATGCACTGATTGTTTAATACGCACAGAACACTATGCTAGAAGCTGGGGCTATAAAGATGCAAAAAAGAAAAAACAGCCCTCAGAGGCTTATACTCGAGCTGGAAAGATGTGTGCAAAGAGAAAGGTAAAGGAAAAAAAAAAGAAATACACAAGGCAGCATATATATGATGTGCTAAGTAAATAGGACAAACAAGTATTTCAGGCATTCGGCTTCTAATGAGCAACTCAGATTTTTAGAGACTGTTCACATATACTTTGTAATATGGGTGAATCTAATTACATCCATGAATATCAGCATAGAGGTAAGTGTAGGAATTCAAGGTAGGGCCACAAAAACTAGATTGATTTTTCATGGATTATATCCAAATCCAGAGTAGTCTAAATAAGGAAAGAAAGAAATTAGGAAACCCACCACAGATCAGAGAAATGATTATATCTTTCTATGTTATAATGTCGTCCAAAATAGGAGCCACTAGTTTATATTGGCATATACTGTACATGAATAACACAGCCTGAATTTTCCAGATTTAATATGAAAAAAGAATGTAAAATATCTCATTAATAATTTTTATTTTGACTATATGTTGAAATGATAATATTTTGGATATACTGGGTTAACTAAAACATAATTAAAGGTACTTTTTAATGTAGCTTCTAGGACATTTAAAATGGTGAATATGGCTTATATCACATGGCTACTGGACAGTGCAGGGTGTTCTGCTTTGTGGCTGGGCAAATTATTTAATGGCTCTGAGGTTAACTTTCATCATCTGTAAAATGGGAATGAAAGTGGTGCTGTTCTCACAGATTTGTTCTAAGTGTTAAATTGAATGATATTTATTAACAGTACCCAGCCCACAGTTAGGATTCAATAAATGGCAGCAGTATGTTTAAGATACAGATATGTCATGTTGATGCAAGGCCATATAGTTAATAGCTTGCCTGCTAGGTATGGAATTAGATTAGCACTTCTCTGGTGCTTGTAAATTGCTACTAGCCTTGCGACCTTGGGCCAGTTATTTAACCTCTGAGTATCTCAGTCCCCACCTACATATGAATTGGGTTTATTAAGAGTTTCATCTCCATTGTTGTTGGGACAATTCAGTGAGATAATGCATGAAAGTTAGAACCCTGTCTGGAACAAAATAATGGAAAATGGTAGTTGTGTTGTTTCTACTGTTGCTAATATTCAGAAGCTTTTGGCATTTTATTTTATTTATATTTTTGTTTATTTTGTTACTGCTATGGATTGAATTTCTGTATCCCTTAAAATTCATATGTTGAAACTTTAATCCTAAATGTGATGGCATTTGGAGGCTGGGCCTTTGGGTAGTAATTAGGGTTAGTTGAGGTCGAAGGGCAGAGTCCCCGTGATGGGATTAGAACTCTTATGAGGATTTGAAGGGACCAGAGTTTTTTCTCTCCTCCACGTGAAGACACAGTAAGAGGATATTACAAACCAGGAAGAAGCACTCACAAAGAACCTGACCATGCTGGCACCATGATCTTAAACTTTTAGTCTCTAGAACTGTGAGAAATAAATGTTTGTTGTTTAAGCTACCCAGTCTATGGTATTCTGTTATAGCAGCCCAAACTAAAAGAGTTATTTTACTTTTAATATTTTTGGGTTTTTTTAATACCTTTTTTCTTTTTTTTCCTTTTTTTTAATTTCAAAATATTAAGGGGTACCAAAGTTTTTGTTATATTGATAGCTTTTATAATGCTTAAGTGAGGGCTGTAGTGTGCCCATTATCCGAATAGTGTTCATTGCACCTCTTAGGTAGGTTTTTACCCCTCCCTTCATCCCCCCTTGACTTTTTAAAATTGTTTTTATTTAGTTCAGTTTGCTTTTCTTTTTTCTGATATTCAATTTTAAATTTAGAGATTCTGAACCATTGTGATTTCTGAATTCATTTCTTCTAGACAATTCTCACACAGCTAAAGGCATGTGCTGGCCTTTAATAGTCATTACCCACCCACTCAAACATACCTTCTTATTGTACACTCAGACATTGTGGGTTTTATTTTACCTTACTAGGAGAGGAGGAAAATCATTTTTTTTTATTACTGCTGAATACTTAGCACCTAGCAAAGTGCCACCAAGTGTTCACTAAAGTACTGAATAAATTTGATGAATGAATAAGAAACCAGATAGTCATGCTTATTAGATTAATAATGAAAATAAAGTTTCAGGATGGGCATAGTGGCTCATGCCTGTAATCCCAGCACTTTGGGAAGCCGAGGCAGGAGGATCAATTGAGGGCAGGAGCTCGAGACCAGCCTGGCTAAAATAGTGAGGACCCCCCACCCCTCGCCGACCAAGTCTCTATAAAAAATACAAATATTAGACAGGCATAGTGGCATGCAACTGCACTCCCAGCTACTTGGGAGGCTGAGGTGGGAGGATCACTTGAGCCCAGGAATTTGAGGCTGCAGTGAGCTATGATCAGGCCACTGCCTAGGTGACAGAGAGAGATCCTGTCTCTAAAAATCCATCAATCAGTCAAACATAGAGCTCTGTACCTAGGGCTCTTCTCTCAATAAAATCTTTGAGAATTTGTGAAAGTTTAAATTACTGACTGGGTTCTAGACAAGTGAAGTTGCTGAATAAGTGAGGTTTACTGTGGCTAGTAATATTTGGAGGCATAAATAAAATTCCAATTAACTGACCTTTTATTTCATCTTCAGTAAAATGGAAAAAAATCTGCTCCAAGTCATAGAGGGGATTAATAGTGGTGTTCCCCATCAGTGGGACTGCCTTAAAAGTTTTTAAAGTAGAAAGCAGTTTTAGAAATTCTAGATTGTTATCTAGATTATTATAGTCTTACAGTTTATTGGTTTGTTCCTATACTCACACCCTACCCCCAAAAAGCTATGGTAGAATAGGGTCTGCTTTGAAGAAAGGAGTGTAACATTTCCTGGACAGTTGTGCTCAAGGATGCCATATGGACCACTGCACAATTTGTCCTCAATATTAATAACTGTCACAAGGCAATCAGCTCAATCTCTGATGAAAATGAGGGGTTTTTCTTCTCTGAAAACTGAAAGCATTGCTGATTTCAGTAATAGAGAAATTATATGGGCTGTGGTATATTACATGGTGAACTATATGGTGTGTGGTTAAAAATAAAAAGAGATTCCCATTCCTTTCTAGTTCTGTGTGATACAGTAACTTCCCATTCATTAAAATTTAATTGTTACAATTTACTACAAGCCTAGGCATGCATCTAACAAATATCAAACCACTGGTAAATAGATTACTAGGCAGAGTTTCTACTCTCATTTATTTCTTTTCAAGGAAGCATAGGATTTAGTTTGTAGTTATTATCTCTTTAAATACAGGCAGTTATGAAATAATATTGAAAAGACTATTTAGCAGTTGGGATTTTTAAATAATAAAATAATAATAAACTCAGTTTATATTTAGTCTTTGAAAACATATTAAAATATAAAACATCACCAAATCAAAGTTAAAATACCAGTCCAGCATGGTAACTTACATGGTCAGTACTTTTTTACCAATTGATATTTTCAGGTTAAATATATAAAAATAATTAGTGTCCCCTCATTCTTACCATATTACCAGTATGACTGTTAGTCCTTATTTAATTTTATTTTTATAGCTGACCATGGACTTATAAACTTCTTAAAATTTTTCATTCCTTGTTTTAAAAAGAAAGTATCATCTGAAAAACACAATTCCAAAATCCTTGTAGAAAGTTTATATGTACACACATCCCCCCATATATACACACCTTATATACACAGATGTTAGTGTTAGGAGAATTTAATATAAATCACAGTATTTCAGAACAAATATAAAATACACAGTAGGCATTAGGAATTCAAGGAGAGTTCTTTTTCTGGTGTTTCTAAATCCTTTGTCTAATGAGTCTAACCAACAGAGTCATTTATTTACAGGGAATTAAATGGTAACTGCTAAAGCAGTCCTGATAATCTCCACCTGCTGTCCTGTTATTAAAGAGCCTCGCAGTGCTGTGGAGTAGACAAACACACTCATCTCACCTATTTTATTTCTAGTATAAGCTCATGGGCTGGTGACAAATTTGCAGTCATTTAAGAGGCTTTATTCAGGTATGAAATACCTAAGAAGGGTGAATTTGGAATCATTATAAACCAAATCAACAATGTAGAGGTGAAAAGTACCATAACGCTTAAGTGCTAAATTGTAAGAGCCCGTCCAAATATTAGCATTTTCACAGCACCAGGCAAATCCATCTGTAGGATACTAAAGCAGGAGCCCACAGTTTGGGAACTGCTCATTATTAACTGGGTCATGATTCAGGGCAGCACCCCCAGATGGCACCACTTCCAGCTTGTGCTGAAAGACCAGCTTCATTATCGCGCCTGGCTCCTATGAACCCCCTCACCACTCTCGCCAAGGCATAGGATGTTCTCCATGGTTTCTGGGCATGTCTGTCATCTGTTGCCTTTTTTAGACCTCATGTGCTTTTTAAGTTTAATCTAGATGTCCACTTAATCAGATTCTACCTGAATAGAAATGTTAGGGACAGAAATAAAAGAACATTCATCCTAATTTGTTCACAGCTTGGCATAATTCATCTGGTAAAGCTTTAGGAAGAATTTCTAGCCATGGCAAGTCATATCTTTCTACTTCTCTTAAAGTACAAGAAAAAATGCCGCTCCTCCTGAAGAATAAGGGGCAAAAATGAAATTTTGGTTGAGCCAGGCTCTGTCCTTTTTTGCAAGCACATTGGTCTTAATTTCCCCTGGGTTGAAAGTGCTGGTTAACAGAAGCATAAACAAGACCGGGGCCTTGGCATATTTTTCAAACCCTAATGTTAGCCAAGGAAAGCAAGCAAACCCCTTTCTTACTAGGCTGTGAAATGGAGGCTGGCTTTGTGAGAATTTTCTTTTCCAGTCCAGGCAGATGGGTAAGAGTGAAAACTATGAGTGAGATGAGAGGTGGCTTGTCTCCCCATCTCGGTGACCCTCCAAAACTCAGCGAGGCAGACCCTGTTGTGTTCAAATGTGGCTCCCTAACAAATTGGCTTGGATTCTGAGGACGTCACTCTAACTCATTTCTACTTTCCTGTGCAAGTCAAGGTGTGGAAATGGCCTGGGGCTATCCCATTTCATGGCTTCTCTGAATCCATAGGGAGCTTCTCTACTTCAAAATCAAATTTTCACAATGATTTCTGGTGGAAGAAATCTTAGTAAGCTTTTATTCCACCCCCAATATGTTTCTTAAAAAACACTGTTTTGCTCTTCCTACTGCTTCCATTTGCTAGGGTGCTGGGTAATTTACAGCTGAAGACCATGTTTACAGATTTTTTAATATCATCATCCACATCCTGTATTTTGAAAATATGTTAAAAGTCAAATGTTTCTTTGAGGGCATTTTGAACTTTTTGAGGGTATTAATTTGATATTTAGTAACTCAGGCTTATCTCTTGTAGAAGCCTTCACAAAAAAATCACTAATCTACCTTATCTAAGTATTTTTCTTTTTAATATAAAGGAAGAATGCTCTGGTGATGGGAAGCATTCTCCTGAAAGGAATGTAATAATGCAAGGGAAATAGGATAAAGTGCTCAAGAAGTCAGTCTCTGGGGTCTTCCAGGACAGAATTTAAATATCTCTGCCATTTACTAGCTATGTGACCTTGGGCAAGCTCCTCAGCCTTGGTGATTTTCTATTCTTTCTTCTATTAAATGAAATATGAATAGTACCTACCTCCTAAGCCACTATGAGATTAAATAATGCATTTAAAGCATTTATCACAATGCCTAGCACATAGTAAGAGCACAGTGCATGCAATGACAGCAGTGTCAACATCGATATTCTTGTGTACTTTGGTGGTTAGAAGTCTGATATGGGAATTATCTCTAAATTGCTTCTTTGTAACATACAAAGAAAAATACACTTACAGAAGCACATTTCTCACATACATATCTAATGAGTAGTTGCATTGAACACTAGCCTTCATCACACTCACTGAACGAAAGGCATATTCTTTGGCATATTCTCGCTGTGTGGGGTTAGGGCCTCCTTTTCCCTTAGACGTTTGTGCGAATACTAGCACCACCCCCAGCAGCTGGGCTCCTGCGATGGTGGTGGGTGGAGCTTGCCAGACACAAGTGCAGGGCTCACAGGTAACAGAACTCTCATCAGATCCGCCGGCTCCCACGCGGCTATAAGGTTGCCTGCTCGCCTACGCAGAAATGACGAAGGACAAAAACAGCCCAGGGTAGGTGGGATCTACTAGTCTCCATCTGTTGCTACTTCCTCTGTTATGAAGAAAACGTTTCCTCGTTCCATTATGAAATAGATCTCTGATTTCTGTGCAAGTGAGAAATCAAATCTTTGTGTTTATGAGACCAAGCAGATGGATTTCTGTTGCCATTTGGTTCCTGGCGAAATGGGACCGTGAGCAAGGCGGACTGCCAGAGGCATAGGTATTAAAGAAAGGGAACCCCTTCTGACATGTGTGGTTTGCCGTATTCATTACACATGATCCCTTTCAAAGGCATAGCTATTTGTAAGTTTTCAATGCTATTTTTCCTATTAATAATTTCACCTTAGCACTACCTAACATTTATGAACACATCTTATTGTGTGGTTTAAATGGTTTTAAATGGCGTGAAGAGATAATTGTATTTGTAGTCTTTATTTAAAGTA
Source organism: Cheirogaleus medius (assembly GCA_008086735.1). Lineage (NCBI taxonomy): Eukaryota > Metazoa > Chordata > Mammalia > Primates > Cheirogaleidae > Cheirogaleus > Cheirogaleus medius. The sequence continues at coordinate 48,500,695 of VBSM01001124.1, forward strand.
TATTAAGCACTTATATATTTCTGTATGTTGCATTCAGCTTAAATATATTATTTGAAATCATTTAAAAATAATTACCTGAAAAAAAGGAACCATGAAAAATGTTGTCTATATTATCCTGAGAATAGGAGTTTTTAACCACTTAATATTTTAAGCTCACAATGGCATAGTCAAGCAACAGAGTATTCTATTGGATATTCTTGCTTTTCAGTGCTACACGCATATTTCTCATTGGCAGTGCTAGATGCCCACGTGATCTCTTAGAACATCAGATAAAGCAGAAATCGTCTCCCCATGCCAAGAAGCAAACTCCATTAACTCATTAATTCTCATTATTCCTAACGATAAGAATGCATTTTTCTTTTTTTAAAAAAATTTCATCATATTATGGGGGTACAAATGTTTAGGTTACATGTATTGCCTGCCCCCCCACTTCCCCCCCACCAGTCAGAACTTCAAGCGTGACCATCCCCCAGACGGTGTGCACCGCACTCATTATGTGTGAATATACCCATCCCCTCCTCCCCCCTCCCATCTGCCCGAGGCCCGATAAATGTTATTCCTATGTGTCCACTTAGGTGTTGATTAGTTAATACCAATTTGCTGGTGAGTACATGTGGTGCTTATTTTTTCATTCTTTGGATACTTCACTTAGTAGTAGAATGGGTTCCAGCTCTAAAATTTATTTCTGTAAGATATAGACATCATTGATGTTTCTTAACATTGTTTAAATTTCAGGATTACATTAGTATCTTACATAATTAAAGTTTTTTTTATTCCTTTTGGTACTGAGTTTATAGGTGGGCAGGTGAGAAAAACATAATTTTTGAAACTCGAGTACTTAACAAGATTACTTAATTAGCACTCTTCTGCCTGGCCTGACATTTATAGTTGCCCATGAATTTGCATCTTGGAAGCCAGAAAACCACAATTATCTGGAAACATAACTTAAAAAAAAATAAATTTTGTCTGAATCACACAGATATTTTAGGGGTTGAATTTGTCTAGCTAAGAATTCAACTGCCTCAACTGATGTTACCCCCTTCAATCACTTTTGACTCCTTGCTTAATAATAAGAAAAAGCTTGCAGTTCTTCTTGACTCCCTTCCATCAATATTTAAACGAGGAAAACCATCCAAACCTCTAAGCCAAACGCAGGTAGCTACATAGAATATCCTTTAGTCACAAAACCGGTAGAGTTACTCAGAAACCTTAGCAAGTTATTTCTTTAGAGATAGCCCCAGATAGAGCACCCCTTATGCTAAAAGTTAACAGTTATTATTTAATATAGGTTATACACTGTTCTGTGTGCTTTACATGTATTTACACCATTATCACAGCCATTCCTGCAAGGTTTGTACTGTTATTATCCCCATTGTAGCCCTTGGGATATTGAGTTAGAAAAAGAGTAAGCAAATTGCCCAGCTTCACACAGCTAGTAAATGGTGGTGATAGAATCTATAGAAACTTGGTAATAGATTTTTTAAAAAATTAAAACAAATCTTATCCAAGATTAATTTTTTTAAAATTCCCCTTACATTGTCTTCATTAGGTATTCAGATTACAAAATATGTGCTTATCTATATAAATAAAACAATATGAAATATACAAAGAAAAACTTAACTATGCTACATTCCCTTTTTAATCCTACTCTCTGGCAATGGAGAGTATCCTGCCATATTTTTCTTCATGCTTAACCCATGTATGCTCTCTAATATGTGTACATATTTTTAAACAAAAATAAAAAATATACTGTAAACATCACTCTGAAACTTGGTATTTCACCAAATCTCATATCATAGCACTTACTCCAGGCCAGTAGAGTTATAGGTCAGGTTTGCATTGGTGCATAATATTTCATGTGATGAATGAATCATAATTTATTTATGTCATGCTGGATGTTCAGATAAGAGAATGATCAGTTGCCCAAGTGTTTTAAATAGACATCTGACCAGGTGAAATGAGCCAGGTGCTTTTACCAAAGCCAAGTTCTGATTATGAAGACATTCTTCATAATACTGTAATTTCTTAGTGATTACATAATCAAAATTATGCCTGGCTACATCCCAAGTGCACATTTCTTAAATTGTTCCACATTACCTGAAAGAATGTAGTTGATGGTTTCATGTTTGTCTATGTAGGATCTTCAGTTTAGATTCTTTGAAACAAACCAGAAGTTCCATTGAATGTTATATTTTTGCTGTTAGGAGGTAAAAACCCATTAAATTATTATAGTTCTAAACTTTGTGTTAAAAAGGAAATACAAAAGCAATCAAAACAAGAAGCAATAAATAAAGGAGATGCAGCTCTGAAGTAAACACTTTATCTAGAATATTCTACCTAAGAATCTGCTTCCCATGGCTGACGCAGCAGCAGTTCACAGCATACAACAAACAGTAAATCCCACATCTCCTGTAATGCCAATTAGTATTCGGAACAGACATTTTTAAGCCACCTAGGTATCTCTTGAGTATAAGAGAACTATCCCTTAAATACTCTTATATTTCCACTTTATAGAGCTCTGAAAGAGATTTTTTTAAGCCTCAAAACAAAGCAAATCTACGATGATTAGTACTTCCCCTCAGCACCTCAGAATAGTAATTCCTCATTTTCTTATTTCTTAAGAACAAACAGCTTATCCAGTTATTTCCCTGACTTTTCCTGCTTCTAGAACCGAAGCACATGTGCTAATTTGGCAGCAGTCTGTAAAGCAGACTGTCAGCACTGTCAGTACTGTCCCTACCACAAATTGGAAACCCAGAAATAACGTCAGACATTCTTTGTGCTCCCATAGAACCCATCAAAACTAGAGATGTTGAGCCTGACTCTATTCACAACTCGAATGTCTGAAAGAAATTTTCAAATGTCTGAATGAAATTGCGTTCATTCCCTCAGGGCTCAGTGTAAAACAATATGCTCTTGAGGTGATGACAAGAGTGCAGTCACCTGAGAATGTGAGTTTTAATGTTGATACTCTGAACATTCTATTCTGTACGTCTGGAATCAAAGGCTGCATCTGAGTGCCTGGTATTTGCAGGTAGTTTGGTTTATTGTCACTGCAGTTGAAAATCTCACAAGTATATATACTGGCTCTAATATATATTTCATTCATACAGATGAATTCTGTTTACTTAGAGACAAAAACTTACCCATAATATGCATTCTAGTAGTCACTCTTTAAACATACATGGATCAGAATAGATTTAAGGATTTATTCTTATAGCTTTGACATTTTAAGAAATTTTGTGTATATATAATCATTTATCTCAAACCCACTTCAGTTTCAAAGGTGTGTATGTAATGGTCGTTTTTAATTACAAATAACAGGAATTATTTTTTCTTTTCTATTTTTTTTTTTGTCAAATACTGGTGTTGATGATGTTGAAGTATGCTGGTTGATTTAAAAATAGCAGAGAGACAAAGGCATTGCATAGCTTTATATAGTACACAATTTTAATTGTTTTCTAGAAACACTCGTATCTGTTGAGACTAGCAATAGTAATTTTAAATATTGTACACATATCTGTAATTTACTTCAACATATATTTCTTTAGCTTTTGCTTTTTGCATATCTCTTGACTTTTTTATATACAATTTAAAAACACAATTCTTACTCTCCAGAGTTTTATAGGTTAGTGGGTGAGCCCAGGAGTTGCATATGTAAAAATAATAAATATGATGTAATAGCAGGAAGACTGCTACCTGCTCAAACAGTGGGGAGTTAAAAACATGGAAACATGAGTTGATTTGAGGAAATGGAGCATACTTGACTAAATTTCCACTGGGACCCAGTCTGGGATCCCAGAGTCTAGCAGACACTTTCTGTATAGAACACATGGACCTGGTCTTGCTCCCAACTCCCTCTGTGTTTTATTTCTATCTGGTAAGCTCATGTGTAATTACAGACTCAGGACAAAGAAGTGGTTTATTCTTCAATGGTAATTTAAAGATGATACAAGATGGGTGCTGAACCCCACAACTATCCGAAAGAGAAGCATGATATTAGCTGATTTTTTTTATTTTCTTAAATCTGTGAAATCCATGAAAGTCTGAACTCAAAGCAACATCTTTTAATCTACTCTATAAAAATGACAGCAAACCAAAATGTTGATGTTAAATTAAAATAACTATTAACCATGTATACATTTCTTTAAATATATTATGCTGATAAATTTAAAAGAGTAACTTAATTAACAGGAAAATTGTCTCATATTTTGTTATCTTTACCAGAGGAGGGAAAAAAGAGGATCTTAGACCATTCTGTATCTATGGATACCTTTTCTTCTGTTACATCAAAGTGCATCATGGAATAATTCTGAAAATAGGGCCACCTGTTCTACTTGCTGTTGAACTTGTAAAGAAACAAAAGTTTAAATTGATCACCAATTTACTGCTCCTGGCATTTTACTTTATGGAAACATTTTTAATTAATTGCTTACTTTAACTGGGGTCATATTAGAAATCTCTCCCTCTGCTTTTAATTGTTTATTTTGAAACTTGAAAATTCTTTTCAGGTTTGTTTCTATGTATAATGCAATTTAGAGTGATGAAATATTTTGAAGACCTATTTAAATAACATAAACTAAAATGTAGACAATCCTTTAGTGGGTCTATAGTACTGTAGGATTAAATTGAAACCGTTTAATATGATGTAAGGCCTTTTGGATTATGTGCCCCCTCTCCCCTCCCCACTGTTGATAGGCATCCTGCACTAACCCATATCCATGTATTGAAAATTGCCTCAAATATGCTCTGCTCTGTCTCACCTTTGTGATTTTGCACAAGCTTACTTCTGCCCAGAATGCCCTTTCTTGCATTGTCCACTTTGTGGCTTCTTTGTACAGCTTCCTCAAGAGCCTGGTCAGATGAGACTGCCCTTGGAGATCAGTTCCATCTCCAGCACTGCTGTGCACTTTGAGCTCACCCGTGCCTGCCTTACCTCTCTATTATTGCTCACAATCCCATTGGTGTAATCACATCACCCATGGATCTTTCTCTCTCCCTCACTTAGGAAGACTCGATTCTTTGTATTCCTAGGGTGTAACATTGTGCCTTGTCCTCAGTGTTGGGAAAATTAAAGCCAGAAGTATATGCACCACCTTGAAAGTGAAAAATATGTTTGAAGATTGAATAGCTCTCAAGTGCTTTAGTATATGCCCATCAGTGTGAAGGCATTTGAAATCGTCTGCTGGATTTCTTTGGTCATGAACTATGAGCAGTAGGAATCATGTTGATTAAATCTTCTTGCTTTTTCTGCCTGTGACCATGCTTTAATTCAGGCCCTCATTATATCTCATACATACTATTTCAAGACCTTCCTAACTATTCCCCCTATCACCAGTCCCCTTTCCTGCATTCCTTCCTATATACCACTTCTAGCTTCCCTCAAAACATATCTGATCACATCATTCCTGTTCTTGAACTGTTGTGGGATCATCCTATTATAATACTTAGTCCAGGCTTTTCAGCCACTGTTGAGGGCTGTAGCCTGTAAGCACTGTGACATCTGGAGCGTTGTCCTGTTTTGCCTACTGTTTTACCTCTAGCACCTAGCACCGTGCTTGGCATAGCCTAGATGCACGATGCACATGTCCTGAGTAACTGGTTCATCAAATCTAAGATGGCAGTGATCACAGAACACACCGTTACTTTATGTACTACTAAGAAATATATATGCCAATTAAACTATGGCACGATGCTTTCTCATTCCTTGAATTTTTATTTTATTCTTATTGAAAGATCTCTTTTAGAGTTCTTCAGGAAAAATATTTTTATCATGTATCACTGTCATGCATAAATAAAAAGGAAAATATATGCAAAATAATTTGGTTAAGATAACTTTTAGCATTTCACATTTTAAGTCTGACCTTAGTGAATCTCTTTCTACTTCAGAGTCACTGATATTTGTGTTTTTCCACACACTATTGCTCTCCATTTCATCAGGATTATTAAAGTCGAAGCAATTCTTGAAAGAGTTATTTTATTCCAAGCTGCTGACAACTGCTTTACAAGTTTTGATGTGCATGCATAGGCAGTGACAGTATCAAAACTTCCACCTGCCCAACTGCACCTTGATCTTAGAGGTGTTAAATGTTAAAAAAATTAATAAATAAAGTATATGGCAGAATCGATGAAATGAACTAATGTATTTATAGGATAAATACATGCCATTATTAATCTGCTCAGGAAATACCCTTCCAGTCTCCCTTACCACCACTCAATCCCACACATTCTTACTCTAAACTATGAGAGTTTATGAACTGGGACAGATTCTTTCTTAACTCTGTGTTGCCTTCATTCCTATTTACTCTGCATGGAATATACATCTCTACTCTCAAACCAACATTTGTCCTTCATGATCCAATTTAAATGCCATCTTCAAGTCTTCCTTACTTCTCCAGATGGACTTGATTTCCTCCTCTTTCTTCACTACCCTCTCTGCATTTTGTGTATACTCACGAATACTTCTCACATGTTTTAGTATTGCATGGACAAAGATAAGAACTAACCATATAGTACTTTTCTCTGTACCCTTGCTGCTTGCACACAACTATTATTCAATAAAACTTGAATAAATATAGTTTGATATATATTTTCCTCCATTTGGTTATGGAGTAGTATGAAGTGAGAGAACATTGTTCTAAAGTTGTGCTGGTAGGACTTCTCATATTATTGCTTTTATATGGCTGGTGCCCTTGGTTAAGCATCGTCTAACAAAGGGTTCGTAATTTTGTTTTAGTCAGAATATTTAAGTTCTGCATTGATCAAGGCCAAAGTTTTATAAAACAAACATACAAAAAAAAACCCCACCAACTCAATATTCATGTACATTTCATCAGGATTATACAATACATTTGGTAAACAATAATTTATATCTTTACAATTTTTACATTAAAATCAACCCATAGATCAGAACCTGAAAAAGATAACTAAAAGCAATTTTAGATCTTTCAGAAGCAAGTTGAAAGTCTCAGTTGAAATACTGTCTGTTGATGAAAACATTAGCCAAGGTCAAATGCAAGTCCTTTAAGACTGTCTTCTCATTTCATTACCAAGTGTTAAAATCAAGAGTCTGTGTCTGAATCCCTAATGTTAGCCATAAGTCATTCTATTTATAGATGTTAGCATAATTCTCAAAGAGATTCTGACAAAGGAACAGATGAGAACCCTCTAGAACAGTGATACTGAAAATATTGCCTGGTCTAACTTACATAGTCACCTGGGATACCGGACAGAAACGCAGCTGTGTGAGGTCGTAACCACAGCTTCAGACTCCTCTGACTCCCTGGGTTCTGGGTAGTATGTAGAAGTTTGAGAATTCATGTTTTTAGATTATGATACATTGAATCTGATACCACAAAAGATATTTTTAGTATTTTTCTGATAGATCTAATTCCCAAATTCCAATACAGCCTTTTCTTCTGGGCTATAAAAGTTAGTACAGTTTAGTCCTGTAAAAATATAAATAAATAAATGAACATTTTAAAAAGTAATTCAAAAACTTTAAAAAGTGTTTTCTATAACATTTTCATGATGAGTTTTTCACTATTAAATGCTGTAAACTTAATGAGATTTCACTTCAATCTTTACAGGGAGTTAATTACTCTTTGAATACAGATAGAAGAACTAAAAAAAGAACATTTTGTATTGTATGCTTTCCAGAGGAAATGATCTATGATATAGAATTAAATAAAGAACTTTTAAAGACAATTCTGAGTCACTGCAAGCACTCAGAGAGATGTGAGTCATCATAGGTCACCCAGAGGATGAAGTTATAGCTGGGAATAGAATGCAGATATTGTCTTTTCCTGCCATACCCACTTGCCATCTTCCTCTGACAATTTAAATTCATTCATTGAATCATATGACCATAGGTATCGTAGTGTGGTTTTTTTCTGAACAGCTTTTTATTAAGGGTTTTTTGGCTTCTTATAGTGTATTCAGCAGAAGCAGAATAAGCATTATTTACACTTTAAAAAGCATTGTATTATTTATGCAGTAAAAAGGAAACTTGAAAAAAATGATCAAATAATTGAATTTGATATATCTAGCGTCATTGTCTTGTTTTGTTTTCATTGATAAAACAATTATGTTGGAAATAATTTAATGGTATCAATGTAGTTTGAAGGAAAAAGACAAATTGGATCTATCTTGATGAACTATTAAGGGTTTTTTGCCTCTACATCATGATTTCACCTATAATTTCCCCTGAAAGCTTGTATAGTCTCTAGAACATCCATACATGATACACAACATGGCAATAAATTGGCAGCTCTTTGATTACCTCTTGATCCCTATTAATCCCTCTGCCCATTCTTTCAATTGTTCATGAAATTGAACATTGAGTCCTATGTCAACCAAGGGATGCCAGATGAAGGGAAACTCAGGAATCCAGGAAACCAGATAAACATGTATATACATGTGTGTTTTCTTCCTGTACCTTGCAATTGTATTGATTTTATTCATTTCGCATAAAAATACATCATCAAATTGACCTCTAATTAAGTGGCTAAGACACCAGAGTGGCATCATTTTTAGACAATTTTTATCAAAATTTAGTCTTTGCCCACTTTTGTTTGGGTGTTTTTTGTTTTTTGGTTTTATTGGGGTTTTTTTTTTG
>VBSM01001124.1:48509411-48527337 GCA_008086735.1 Cheirogaleus medius
TTTTTTTTTTTTTTTTGAGACAGGGTTGCTTTGTTGCCCAGGCTGGAGTTCTGGAGTTCAGTTGCCCAATCATGGCTCACTGCAACCTTGAACTCCCAGGCTCAAGTGATTCTCCTGCCTCAGCCTCCCAAGTATTAATAGCTGGGACTACAGGCTGTGCCACCATGCCCGGCTAATTTTTCTATTTTATGTAGAGATGGAGGCTCACTCTTGCTCAGGCTGGACCCAAACTCCTGACCTCAAGCAATCCTCCTGTCTTGGCTTCCCAAAGGGCTAGGATTACAGACATGAGCCGCTGCGCCCAGCCATATTTCTCCACTTCTTAACTGAAGATTTACTCATTTAATATCTACTTATCTATTAAAGACTTTTGCTAAATACCGTTCAGGTGCCAGTCACTGTGCTATTCACTAGGATTTTCGGGTGAGCAAAATAATTACTTCCTTCTAATTGCCTAGCTCTGGTTCATGTTAGGCATAATCTTATCTCTTCCCATCCCCATTAATAATAAGCTATTTTCTGTTCTATATAGGAGCCTTTTACTGGGGAGAAGCTGCTGTTCATTTCAGTTCATATGTCTCATGACATAGCCTCATTTATAAGTTTCAGGTGTTTCGTATTGTATCACTTGCCTCAGTGTGTCCTTCTTTACTGATTTAGTAAAAGACACTCCTTGTGATATACTAAAGGCTGTCAGAAAGGTGACATCATGGTTACCTCTCATTATTCACAGGTGTCACAAGCCAACACGTGCTACAATCAAGGGGATGTGGAGCATTCATAGGTGTCTCTTTCCCTCTGGCTTTAGAGTTGACTGTCAACTCATCATAGTTATTCACTCATTTATTCATTTAGTCCTTATAAAATAAAGTGCATACTGAGTGCCTGCTTAGTGGAGGCATTGTGCTAGGTACAAGAGATGCAGTAGGGGACAAGGCAGAGATGCTCCTTGTCTTACAGATTCCAGTTTGTCACTTGCTACTTACTTTAAATTTACTTTTGACACCATTGCTCTCAATCAGTGCTTTCACAAGTTGAGTAGGTTACTGAGAATCTCTTTACACCTAGAAATACCTGCAAAGATTTTTATTACACATTAGACTTTCTGAGGCTGCCTTGTCTTTCATAAGCTGCCATTGTTGGATTCCATGTGCAGGATTAAGTGCCTTCATCTTTTTATGTATGAGAAACATGATTCACAGTACCTTACATTCTGCTTCTAGTTATCTGGACACTTCAGGGAAGACAATGCAACGGATTCTAATGAGACACAAAAGCCCGTGTTCTATTTCCTAATATGCCATGGCCTGACATTTTGAGAACATTTGTACCAAGTAAAGTGATACAGTTACTTACAGCCTTGGCTAGGAGGCTTAACAGCAGTATCTAAACCTGGCTAATACCTGTGCCTCATACCTGGGCAAAGTCAGTTCCATTAGTGTTAAAACCATTTGTAGAATGATTATCATTTTATAAAAGTAAGTTAATAAGCATGAACTATGATGAGATGTTTCAGAGTTCTTGCCATATTCTCCCCAATATGTCTAGTTATGGAAGAGACTTTCTCTGTAAGGCAGAATCCTTTTTAATATTCAGAATGTACCACCCATGGACACTGGTCTAAGACAAGTGACTGATAGATAAGCTCAGGCCATATAGACTGATACAAAAAAGATGCTTTATAAACCTTGCATACATATATATAATTGGGTGGTATGTTATATTTCTATATTATATATTAATTACATATAAAGTGCAAGCAAATGAATAGACAATTGTATATTAAATTAACATAAAATCTGAATCAGTTGTATATTTTATATTTATATATACTTAAGACATGGAGAAGAGCTGAACGAGCAGGATGCTTAGCCTGAAGGAAAGAACACTAGGGGGACATAATAGCGAAACACCTGTATTTGAGAGTATGTTTATCCAAGAGAGTTGTCCCGTACAGCCTCATAGGCAAATTAGGGATAGTGGCTTTGAGGTTATGTGAATGGATTTCAGCAAACTATGAGGAAAAATTTTCCCAGATTTAGATCTGTCCAGGGTAAGAAGACTCTCCCTTGGGAGATGGTGAGTTCCCTTTCCCTAGACATATTTAAACATAAAATAGGAATTTTAGAGGGGAGTCAAATGATGGGTATGTGGTTTAAATAAGTGTCCTTTAAAGTTATTTTAGACCTGAAAATACAGGGTTCTTGTTGATTCCTGGTTTACAATAATAATACCTGTCTTGCTCCTTACAGATTATTGTGCAGATCAGGATAGATAATCCATGCAATGCATTGCAAAAATATAAGGAATGAGTCTTTCTATTGCGCCAAAGGAAGTTACTCATTAACAAGTGTGAATCAGATCTGACTAATAGTACAGTTATTCATTAGCATCTATAAGAAACACCCAAATTAAAACACCTAAACCTACTACATGAACTTGTATTTTTAAGGCTATGTTTAGAGAAAAGGGTACTGACTCACTTTAAAAGGACTTGGACTATTGAAGGATTTATTTCCCTTTCATATTTATTTTGTAGTTATTAGTATTAATGTGTTATTTTTCCAATACATATAAAATCATGGGTGATCTTACAGACTGGCTTTTGCTTGTTGGTTGGTCTGTTTGTCTGTTTTGTGTGTCTCATATTAAAGTAGTTGTGGAAAATGATAATAAATCTGTTCCAGAAAATTCCACCTCTGCAAATAATTTAGCAGAATTAAAAGGATTTAAGAGAAGTAAGTTAGATTTCCCAGATTTATATATTCACATTCTGACAATATTCCTCATTAAACTTTAAAGGTCAAAAGGTTTATAAATGAGATATTGTATTGTTTTTCTTAATCATTATTTCTTTGTTGACTGCCTTAGTTTATTTTCCCACCTGTTTTCAGTCATTATCCATTTATGTACTCTTCAATTCCTATGGTGAACTTTGAGAAAACATTTGCTTCTCTGAGTGCATAGCAAATGCAGCCCAAGACTTTGGATAAACTATTTAAAAGTCTAATAAGAGCCCATGAAGAATGAATCAGTCAGCAAAAACATTATCGTGGTGAAAACATTTCCTAGTTTTCTTAGCATCATCACTTATTTTGTTGTTCTAAAACTAACTAATATGTTAGAAAGTCAACAAAATTTCCCCTATTGATACTGTGCTACACACAGAAAGATTTGCCAGAGAGAGTACTGCATTAGGAGTTAGAAGACCTGGTTCTGAAAATTGGTAATTTCATGACCTTGGGTGATGCATTAACCTCTCTGAACATTTTCTCCATGTGTTCAAGAGTCATAATAATGAAGCTCTCAACCTATCATAAGGATCAATTGTGACAATATATAAAAGTACATTAAATTATTACTGTATTTCATTAGTAAGGGCAACCACTTACATTCTTTCTGGTAATAAACAATACCTAACATTTTTATATTTCTTATTTGTACTTTCTCTGTCATTTATTGTTTCCAATGTATAGACAAGAGATCTGCAGTTTAGAGAGTTTAAAATGATTTATCAATACCAGTAAATGGTGGACCTGGAAATCACCTCCACTATTCTGAATGAATACCTATTTTCTTAAGCCCATATTTTATCCAGTTTAGGAAAACACTATAGCAAGTCAAGGAGACTGCAGAAAAAAATGTTGGGAGGGAGACTGCTTGTCAACCTTAATAAGGCTGGATCCTCTTCTTATTTAAATGACTCTTCCATGTGACCTTCAACGACAATAATCTTCTAAGAGGTGTTGAGAGAGAACTTAAAAGGAAGGGGTGTTTATTGAATCCATTCTCAATTTAATACATAACCATTTAGCCCTCAATTAAGTCAGGTATCAACTGAAGGCAGTATTTCTCAACACCTTTAATAATTATGCAACCACACCCCTCCAAATAAGGAGACTACTTAGACATGATTTTCATAATCTCCCCCTCCCCCAGTACAATTTCAATACCACAAATATCTGTTTATGTTAAGTGACCCTTTGGAGTTGCCAAACCATTGTGCTAAGATTTTTTCACCCCAAGAACTAATTTTGCATAAGATTGCTTGGTGGAAGGCTGAACAGTTTACCTGTGCTTAGAGAAATGACATAGAAGTTAGGAGCACAGCCAAGCTGTCATCTGCCTTGGTTCAAATCCTAGTTCAGCCACTTCTGAGCCATGTGACCTTGTGAATGACATACCTTATCTTTGTCTCAACTAGCCTGTCAGTGAAGTAGTGATTGTAAGAGCAACAGCAGCCTCCTGTTGTTATACAGATAAAGTGCTTAGGGCAACACGGAACATAGGAAGAGCTCAATAAGTGCTTTTTTGCTATATTATATTGTCCTGAATTGGGAATAAGAAAACCTGAGCTCTAATCCTGATTCATCTGGGTAGCACACACTCTGTGCTTGGAGCCTCAGTTTCTTCCTAGATACATAATTGATTTCATTCAAAACTACTGGTCCTTCTGATTGAACTATAATTACAGGTCCTCATCTATTTATTTTCACACCTAAATGAACTTATCTATTTTTTTCTGTTACTGATATATTAATTTTATTTTAACATACTAATTTCTAAAAATTTGTGATTATATTCTCACTGTTTTGTCTGATTGTAGCCTATTGACTTGAACCCAGAATCTTCATAGACACGTACTATATTCCATAAATGTTTGCTTTGGAATAGTAATAGCACTTTATGCTTACAAAACATTGTCAAGCTCAGTATTACACTAATCCTCAAAACATTGTGATGCAGATATTTTTATTCTTATTTTGTGATAAGAAAACTGATAGCATAGTTAATGGAGTAAAGTTAAGCTATGGAGAAAACAATCTAAGTTGTCTGTTTTGAGTCCCTCAAAATTAATGGCTTAGATATGTGCATCTGAGAGAAGAGAGGAGGATTATTGCCCCCTGTGCAAGGTTTTTGCCTTTTAAAAAAATGCAAAAATTGGAACAACAAAAAAAAAGAGAGACATAAAGAAGAAACCATTCATTTCCTGACTTCTATTATGGCTTTTTCTCTTCTTCCTACAGTAGAAGACCTTTTGACATGACATATGTCAGCTTACTGTAGCCATCCTTAGGAGATATCCCGAGGTTCCTTGGCATTAATGCAGTAGAAGTATCAGTGAGAAAGACTCTTGGCAGTCCATCTATTTGCCTTTTCTGTTGACTTCATAGTTGCTGAGTGGTAGTATTACTTATTTTTTGGCTGGAAGAAATCTCCTTTTTGCTGTTCATTGGTATTTGACAAATATTTATTGAGCACCCAGAATATGTCAGACCTGGTTACACAATACCATGAATTGTCATCTCTTGTCTCTTCCTTGTTCTTCATCACTGAGTATGGGCCTATGCTTTTCTGTCACTCTGTCTATACTCATTCATTCATTCATTCATTCATTCAGTGAGTATTTATCCAGTAGTTACTGTATGTCAGATACTAGGGATAAAATGGTACAGCAAACGGATTTTTTAAAAAGTCCCTGCCCTACACGCTTGAAGCTCTGACTTGAGGCGGGAGGGGAGGCAAGGGCAATATATGTAACCTTAACATCATTTGTACCCCCATAATATGCTGAAATAAAAAAAAAAGTCCCTGCCCTCATAGAAACCACAATGCAAAGGAGGGAGAAGATAGATAAGCAACATACCTGAGTGAAATATATATGAAATGTTAAATATTTTTCAGTACTAAGGAGAAAAATAAAATAGGGAAGGGGGATATAAAATGTCAGGTGGGGCAAAATCTTGGATGATTTGGTTATGAAAAGCCTCACTGTGATGGGGACTGTGTATCTTTATTGGAGGGAGGTGAGGGAGTGCGCTGCAGACGTCTGAGGGATGAGCACTCCCAGTGGAAGGAAAAGCAAGTGCAAAGGCCTGGGTGGGAGCATGCCTGGTGTGTGTGAAGAGCAGTGAAGAGGGCCAAGTGGTTGAAATGGAGTCGTCAACGTGGCAGGTGGGGGAGGGGGGAATAACAGATGAGGTCAGAGAGGCAATAAGAGGTCAAACCCTGTAGAGCCTTGTAGGTCATTGTGAAGACTTTGACTTCAACACTGAATGAGATGGGAAGCCACTAGAGAATACTGAACAGATAAGTGATGTGATCAGATTTGCATTGTAACAGGATCATTCTAGCTGCTATGTTGAGAATAGACTAAGGCACAGCAAATAGAGATTATTTGTCTTGGCACAGAGTAGTGGTGATGGGAGGATGAGAAGTGGTCACATTGTGGATGTATTTTGAAAGTATACCATGCATGATTTGATGATGGGCCAGTTGTCAAATGTGAGAGAAAGAGAAAGATCAGGGATGATACTGAGGTTTTTTGTCTTGAGCATCTAGAGGACTAGATCTGCCAAACAGTCTAAGGTACATCATGACCCGTCAGCATCCTATCTCTCATATTACTAGATTAAGAATGGATAACTTCACCAACTTGAACATAGTGTTATCGTACTGTATACAAGAGATAGTGTAGAGATTGGGTTCTATTCTTGCGTATTCCATGAACTAGCCATGTGACATATGATAAACCACTTTTTCTAAGTCTCAAATTTATTCACTTGTAAATGAGATTGACATAGGCATTATCTCCTTTAAGAATCCTTCTCTCATATAATTGTCCGAAGATAATTCATCAGTATCTCCAGTGCTCTACTTCTATACCTTGTATAAGCTTCTGCTCTTCCACATATTTGTACTTGACATATCTGTTTTCCTTACTGGACCATTTGCTCCTCAATTGAGTCTTACATCTTATAAGTTTTTGTATTTTGTGTACTATGACACAGTTTGAACATTTAACCTCTTACTTTACATGATTTCTTAATTTAGTAAAAATATGAATGTTCATCGTTGTTTCATGAAATTAATTATACTTCATAGTATAAGCTTGGAAAATATTATAAAAGTAGGAAGGAAATATTAATATTATTGGTTTGGAGAATTAATTTTACCACCAGGAGTCACATTATTTGAAGGGAGATGGTAATAAAGAAGAGGGGCTTTCTTTTCAATGCCTATTCTTTTAACTCTAACAGTTTACATTCAACCATAGTGTAGTTTGATCATGCTTTTGATTATTCTTTGGAAGCTAAAAATTTAACTTAGAAATTACAGGATTACCTTTTGATTTTTTTTTGCTTTCAATTCAATTATATACAGACTTATAAATTTCATTTACAAGAAAGTAATTTTATTTCCAATTCAATTTACATTTATTGATTTTACCCTTAGAGGAAATACATTTTTGTACTAAGTATAAATGCAGGATGGTAGAATAATGAAGAAGTGGTCTAGCCACTAAGGAAATCTACAGTTCACTTCATATAGTGTAGGTATATTGGAAAACACATACCCCAGTGTTGTGTCATAGAAGATATTCAACAGATGTCATTTCTATTTATACAGATAATAAAATATCCTCCCAATGGATATCAAATACACTTAAATATATACAAAATGTGAGTCTGATTAGGCATTAAAACATAATTTGTACTATTGATGAATATACTATTGATAGATATGTCTATTTGATAGTATACATCTTATAAATGACAATACTTACTGGTTACTTATAACATACTAGATATAGTACTTGGTGTTTCATAGTCACACCTTTACTCCAGAACACTGTAAACTAGGAAACTTGGTCCTAGTAAGTGATAATATCAAGTTTTGAACCCAACTCTGTCTCCAAAGCCTGCCAGTTTTCCACCTTCATACTGCCTCCCAGAGCATTTCATCCACTGTTGAGAGATGAGATGACCAGGGCTTCTCATGATCATTTCTTGGCTAAAATCTACTCCATTTGCTTCTTCACTCTATCTAGGTTAGCAAACAAGAAAGAATTATTAGCATAGTCATTAAGTAGACTTGTTTGTACTAATATTTTGAAAGCTAGTCTTAGTTGAAAACTGTTATTCTGTGGCTATTTTGACCAAAGTTGAATACCTGCTAAGAAATGTAGTAGTGGGATTTATCAGGTCTGAAAGTTGCTTTTACCCTACTTTCATGTATTAAGTTAGCCTGTTACTGCTTCGTGGATGAGGACAAAAAGCTTTATTACTGATGGCTGAATAAGCAACATGAGCATCAGCATACATCCTGTAGCCTCCGTGTCTCACAGAGGGGATGTGTACGGACCCAGATGATCCCTGCACTTACAGAGGGACACTGAGCTTTGGGAATCCATTCCTCTTATAGCAAGCAGTAAGCAAAGCTGCTCTTTGTCTCAGAGGGTGATATTCTCATTGATCAAGGCTGCTTACTGCAAATACACTCTGAGAAGTGCCCAGGTAAAGAATGGGCAGAATCTTACATGCTTGGCTTTCCCAGCAAGATATGTCAGAGCATAAGAGATCCATGGAGGGTGTCTATCTCAACTGAATTCTCAGATATCTGAACTTTGAGAATTTAACCTCTCTTATGCGCAATGTTAACAGATTACTAAAACCATAATTTCAAGCATCCAAATAATATAGCTATGAATGGAAAATGGAAAAATTTTTCTAGTTATTTCTAAATATTTCTAATTATTCATCCAAAATGGTCTGAGCAATTACAAGTTAGATTAGGCTACAGTAGGAGGCTTGAGTTTCTGCAGAGCTAGAGCTAGATAGAAAGTGACAGGTATAGATGGATGGATAAATTTCTAATCTGGTTCTCAGTGATGGGAATGATTCAGAGAATTAGACAGGAAGATAAGTAGCAGTGTGGATGTATTCATTCCTTATCTGTTTGTTTGACAGATGTTTCTCCATCATCAGTCTCTATTCTAAGCCTTGGAGATATAGCCATGAACAAGGCCAACGAGGTCCTTGCCCTCATGGAGCTTACATTGTAGTGAGTGTCATCAGAAGATAAAGATGTAAACAGTAAATATGATCAGAGAGTGACAAGTGATATGAAGAAAACTAACCCAGAATTATGGAGTTTACTTTGGTTATGGTGTTCATGGGTGTTCATGGAACATTTCTCTCAGGAGCTAACATTTGAGCAAAAAATATGATTATTAGAAGACAGCTACATACATACCACACACACACAAAGCAACACTGCAGAATGAGTGATATTCTAGTCAAAAGGAATATATAAACAATAACTGCGAGGCAGAAACAAGCTGGGTATGTTTGAAAGAGAACAAATACCTCAGTGTGGTTGAGAGGTAGCAGGCAAGCCACGGAGGCAAAGAGGGAGTCAAGGGGAAGATAGGCAGGATATTTGTGGAGGCCACAGTGAGGAATTTTGTTTGTCATTGAAAGTTTTAAGTCATGTTGTGATTTATTTGGGTTTACATTTCATTCTGGCTTCTTTGTGTTCATATTGTGGAATGGATTGTAGTTGAACAAGAAAGAATGCAGAGAATCTAATAATGACCAGAAATTGAGCCAAAAGGTGGTATGTTATTAGGCATTACTTAATGATAAGAGAGAAAAATGCAGTAAAGTTAGTTGAAATACAAAGATAATTTACTGAACGCAATCAGCATAGCCCCTGAAAATCAAGAGCATAAAAGTAGTCAGGCCTCATAAGAAATTGGAACAGAGAACAGAAAGCCTGTTCAGGATCCCGCATTGCATTTTCTTACTGTGTCTCCTTAGTATCTGTCGCCCAATCTGTGTTCCTGTTTCCTTATCTTTCATAACCTTGCTACTTTTGAAGAATAACGCTCAGTTATTTTGTAGAATGTTTGAATGATGCATCCTCATGATTGGATTCAGGATATGCAGGAGAATACTCCTTGGAATATATAATCTAGGATGCATTTGTTCAAAAATTAGTAATATGTTATTTCTAAACATACATAATCTTAGAGTTCATGTTTGAACAGTATTGCGCTTATATCTTTTCCCAATGTAAATCTACTGAGGATTTCTTATTCACAAATGAAAAGATGAGTCAGTACATTAAACAAAAAATTTAGGGGAATATACAATAAAAGATATACTGTTAGATGCCTTAGGAAATACAAGGAAATATATGACATAATCCTTTACTTCAAATACCATACAGTCAGGCTAAAGTGACAAGAGAATTTGTTCACTATTAACTGAATTTCTTCATTATTAAAATGTATATGCACAAAAGTATAAAGGAAAAGCATAGTAAAGGAGTCAAATTTATTGCTATAGTGAAAGATATGTCTACATGCAAACAAAGAACTTGCTATCCCATGCTTAAGTCATGGAAAAGACTTATACAATTCAATTACATTAATTTCCTGATACTCTAATCTTGTTTCTTTCTAAAGTTAGTATCCACATTTGCCCTTCATCTAAATATCAATGTCCAGTGGTTGCATTTCTCAGAAGTTTCTCCCTATTAAGCCAGAATAATCAGTAGTCTTACTCCATATGGTTTTCTGGTCTGGGCTACAGATGTCTAAATTTTTATAGCTGTTCTTAACCTTGTACTCTAAGTTTCTTGTTTGCTTGGGTTTTTTTGTTTTGGGGGGGGTTCCTAACAATAAGCCACATTGCAAACTGCGCAGCCAGGGCATTGTGTTTCTCCATCATTCAGTTTTGTTTTGTTTTTTCTTCAGCATTACTCAAATTATACATCACTGAAATATCCTATAAAATCTGCTTTTTCACTGACTCTCAGTGAAAAAGTTTGTTGTAAAATGATTGACAGGGAAGGCTATACAAATTTTGTTTATACTATTTGGAAAAGTATAGAGAGAAAACTCTGTACTTTTCTTTCTCTGTTCTTCAGAGAGAAAACTCTCTCTGAATGGGTTAAATGGACTCTTGATTGGAAGCTCATGTTGGATAAAATGACCACTCAAGTTTTCTTCCAGCCTTAAGTCAAGATGGAAGTTAATGACACAGTGCAAATAGGCTCTTGCCACGACTGGGCACCTGGTAAATGCCTTTTGATCATGGTGATTAAATAAAGGTCAGAGAATATCACTGCATCCTAATGGTAGTCATCACACACCATCAGCCTTTCTCCTGGTGCTTTTGAAAACAACACTTGAAAAGACTAAATAAATGCGTGTTTTGTTTAGGCAGCAAATGTTCTCATTAAGCATCTCAGGGTTTCTTCAGAAAAATAAAAGAAATGTTAGGGTTCTGAGTACTAGATTGTAGGTTTAAAAGAAAACTAAATGTAACCCTTTGTTATGTAAAATAATAAACTCCTAAGATAACCATAAAGGCTTTCTTTTAACACAAAGTGTGTGTCTATTTTCCAGAAGGCTCTGAAAAGAGCCACGTGATATGTCCACAAATCTATAGGGGGGAAAAGACACTTTAATGAAGTAGGAGTTAACACTGTATAACTTCTAGTGAAAAGTGTAGAGATTTCTAAAAAGAGTTATTTCCATATTTTAGGAAGTAAACGAGTAGTACCAAAAATTATTATAATACTTTCAAAATGATTGCCTATCAAATTATTCCCATACATGTAACATCTGGGATCTCATCAGAGAGAGATGTTTCAGTCTTGCCTACTCAATACTCTGTTAAGAAAAAACAGAAATTAAGAAATTACCGTTTTCTTTCATATTTTGCCTGTCCCTTTCTTTACCACTGTTATGTTAAGTCCTACAACTGTCAGTGGAAGGCAGAAAGGCCGTCCAATTTAAGAATTTAGTACAACTAAGTTTACTAAGTTTACTTAGTTGTACTATGGTGTCATGAATCCAGTGAGAAATATCTATTGGATTTCATGTGAACTTCATACTAGTGTTCCCTTAGGACAGACAATATATACACTATATAATCTAAAGGTATTTTTTTTTTTAACCAGGTAAATTGCCACCCCCATGTGACAGGGGGTAAATCTTATTACTCAAAATGTGTTTGGAAGTCACAAGCTTTTCAGCACCTGATCATGGGCTGCAGGATACTATTGGATATGTAGGTTTGGTGCCTGCGAGGGTTTATGATGATCTAAAGAAGTGCATTTTGATGAGATCCCTATGTCCATTCAAGTTTGAGAAGTACTTCTTTAGATTGCAGTGCTCTAGAATATAAACTCTGGAGACGAATTACCTGGTATCAGTATATCAACTCCAACAATCACAAGCTACATCAAGGGTAAACAGACTATAGCTGGTGTTCTAAATCTGGCCTATTAACTGTTTTTGTATAGCCTTCAACTTAAGAATAGTTTGTACATTGTTGAAACGTTGAAAAAAAGAGTAATATTTTGTGACATATGAAAATTGCGTGAAATTCCAATTTCTGTGTTCATAAATGAAGTTGCACTAGAACACAGCCATGCTTATTTATTTATGTACTGTCTGTGGCTGCTTTTGTACTGCATCAGCAGAGGTGAGTAGTGACAGAGACCCGCATGGTTCTACAAAGCTGAAAATCATTAACGTATGGACCTTTACAGAAAAGTTTTGCTAAGCCCTGAGCAAGGTGACCTTAGTTAAATTACTTACATTTTCCATGCCTCCGTTTCCTCATCTGCAGAACAGGGATAATTAACTAGTACCTCTTTCATAATATTGGTAAGAGAGAAGAAAGAGGCAGTATAGTGTGCTGATTATAAACATAGATTCTGGGCCAAACTGAGTATAAATCTTGGTCTGCTGGTTAGTAGCTTTTGGCCTAGATAAGATACATAAGCTCTCTGTGCCTCAGTTTTCTCATCTGTAAAATGAGGAAAATATAATACTAGTACATACCTCATGGGGTTTCTCTAAAACTACATGAGTTAGAACAGGTGACTCTTGTATAGTTGACTTGAACAATGTGGGGATCAGGAGTGCCAATCCTCCATGCAGTCGAAAATCCATGCATAACTTTTTACTCACCCCAAATTTAATTACTAAAAGCCTACTGCTGACCAGAAACCATACTGATAACAAACATTTCATTAACACATATTTTGTATGTTATATGTACTAAATACTGTATTCTTATTAATATAATAAAGTAAGCTAGAGAAAATCAAATGTTGTTAAGAAAATCATAAGGAAGAGAAAATATATTTACTATTCATTAATGAAAGTGAATCATCATAAAGGTCTTCTTCCTCGTCATCTTCGTGTTGAGTAGGCTGAGGAGAATGAGGAAGAGAAGAGGTTGGTATTGCTGTCTCGGAGGTGGCAGAGGTGGAAAACATGGAAGAGGTGGAAAGGGAGACAAGAGAGGCAGGTACGCTTGGTATCACTTTGCGAGAAATAAATCCTAATTTCTGTCTGACTTTTTGCTTTTGCATTTCTCTAAAAATGTTTCTATACCATACCAATCCTTCTTCCACCATTTGCTTTAGTTTCAGTGCCCATATAATAGAGGAGTCTATGTTGTAAAGGAAGTCAAAAGCAGTCTGAAATTCTCAGAACCCTTCTGCCAGATTGTCTAATGTCAATTTGTTTTCCAGCAAGGCTTCTTCTACATCTTCTTCATCATCTGGCATGTTGTCTCCTGTTAATTCCTCTAGTGTGGTGTCTATTAGCTCTTGAATTTCTCCAAGATCTTGAAACCCTTCCCCCTCCACCTTTTTAGCCATATTCCCAAACTCTTTCATGATTTCCTTTACTGGCTCTGTTGTAAATCCTGCGACGTTGTGCATAATATTTTGACACAGTTTTGTCCAGCAGGAATTTATTGTTTTGGGTTTGATGGCTTTCACAACTTTTTCTATAACAATGATGGTACCTTGAATGCTGTGCTCCCTCTAGACTTTCATTATGTTCTATATTGGGGTTCTCTTCCGTAGTTTTGAAAATCCTTTCCATAGAGTACCGTGCATAATGAGACTTAAAGGTCCTTATGACCCCCGGATCTAGAGGCTGAATTAGAGATTTTGTGTTTGGGAGCAAGTAGACCACTTCAACATCTTCAGTAGAACTCATGGGGTCTGGGTGGCCAGGGGCATTGCCCAATATCAAAAGAACTTCAATTGCAGTCCTTTACTGGCAAGGTACTTCCTTCCTGACTTCAGGAATAAAGCATTGATGAAACCAAGGCAGAAAAAGTTTTCATTGTCCAGGCCTTCTTGTTGTACATCCAACACTGGAAGCTGGTGTTTATCTTTTGGGGGTTACCAGCTTTATAGATAAGGGCAGTCCTGATCATGAAGCCGACTGCATTTACACAAAAGAGTAGAGTTAGCCTATCCCTTCCTGCTTTAAATCCTGGTGCTCACTTCTCTGCCTTACTAATAAATGTCCTTTGTGACATTATTTTTTCCAGAATAGGGTACTTTCATCTGCATTAAAAACCTGTTCAGGTAGGTATCTTTTCTCCTCAATGGTTTTCTTAAAGGCATCTGGGAACTTGGCTGCTGACTCTTGGTTGGCAAAAGCTGCCTCTCTTGTTATCTTGACATTTTTTAAGCCAAACTTTTTTCTAAAATCAAACTATTCTTTGCTGGTAATAAATTTTCTAGCTTTATATCCTTCACCTCCCCCTTTTTCTTTAAGTTGTCCTATAATGACTTCACTTTTTCTCAAATCATATTAAAGTCTACCTATAGGTATGCCTTTGTTATAGCAATCCTGCACCCACATAAAAGCAGTATTTTCAATACAAGATAAAAAAGGTATTTCACAAAAAGTGCATCTTTTTCATGTCTGCTGGCATAGCTGCAACAACAGCTTCACAGACTTCCTTTTCTTTTTTTTACTGTGGTCCTTATGCTGGATTCATTTATCTTGAAATGGCAGGCAACTGTAGCTGTAGACCTCAATCTACAGTATATAAGAAGCAATTTTTTTTCTTGTGATGCCATGACTTTTCTCTGCTTCCTGGGAGTGCTTCTAGCATCACCAGTGGCACTTCGTATGGGTTCCATGATATTATTCAAGATTTACAGTACTGCATTAAACACAATGAAGAATATATGAGAACCTTGAGAGGTTACTTCTTACGGTGATACACAATTTACTGGAGTCTTCTGGAGATGATTAGCATTACATGTTGTTTTAAGCAGATACTTGCAACACTTGAGCACTCCACAATAGCAACAGGAGGCAACTATGAAGTTATTGCAGTAGTACAGTATGTACTATGTACTACAGTTAATTTTATGCAGTAATGATTTAATACTGCATCTTTGCATTTGTTTACATTTCTTTCAACTGCAAATGGCACCATGTAGGGTCTGTGATTCTGCAAGTTTTGATGAATTTTAACTTTTTATAGTATATTGGTGTATATTTTGTGGTAGTGAATAATAGAATATTCTAGTATCTACATATATTTAATGCATTCATGACATACTTAACATTTTCTTAATTTTTTTGATATTTCTAGGCTACAGAGTTCATCAGTGAGCTTTTTCAAGTTGTTGCTAATCTCCAAATATTTTTCAATATATTTAATACTTGTTGGAAAAAAATATATGTATTAGTGGACTCATGCAGTTCAAACCTGTGTTGTCAAAGGTCAACTACTGGCATTACTACTATAATTTTATTATTATTGGTGGTAGTGTTGTGATTGCTTTTATCTACCTTACAGGGTTATTATAAGAATTAAATGTGATAATTCAGGTGAAGCTCAGGGCTTTATAAATGCTAGCTGCTATTGTTGTGTTTGTTATTGATAAGGCACATTTCCAGCTATGATGTGCTAATGTGTCTGTGATTCTCATGTTAACTAGGAATTGGAAGGCTGTCAGAATAAAATGGAATAAAAGGGAAGTAATTTGGAAAGATCTACTGTATGATTGATACCACATTTATTCCTACATTTAAAATCATTAGTGACACCAACCTTAAATTGACAAAGTAATATTAACTAGTAGTAATGTCCTTAATTGACCTTGTTATATAAATAGGTGAGAACAATTTATTATCAGTGTATAAATTTTATATAACTGGTCATTCTACAAAGATTGAGTGTGCCTGAAGAAGTTTTTAATATTTTTTCACAAAGCACACCATCCTTAATATATTTTAAAAAATAAACTAACAAGCCCCTAGTCAAATTGCCATAAATTCAAAATTTTTAGAGTCAAAGTAGATTACTTTTTATTGTATTATATATCTTAGGTCACCTCAAATCACCAAATGTTGGCATTTGGCAAAGATTGTATTTTAATTCGCACTTGAAAAGTGGAATAAAAGGGCAATAAAAATATCTCTTGGTTGAATCCTTTTGTGTCTGAATAGTAGTAAGTAAGGAAGCGCTTAATAGAGAGAGCACCTATATATTTAAAAAAGATGAAGTGCAGTGATTGGTTGGTAGAGCATTTTTTGTTTAGCAATAAACACTGGACTGGTTTACACCCAGAAAAAAAGAATATTTTAAGATGAGAGATGGGTAAATTCATGTGAGAAGTTGGTGGGAGACTCCTGGTGCCTGGTACTTATCTTAACATAAACTATATCATTAATTCTAAAAATAATTTGATTATAGGAGAGAACTCTTATTTAATTTCTCCTACTGCTTATTTTTCATTATATTTTCTCAGGGCTACTGCACTGTATAATTCCAGAGAGCACCACTGCACCATTGCCCCCTCACCCCCATCCTCTCATATTGTGCAGTGCACAACCTGACCCATATGCAGCAGCCATGGTATTACTTCTTTGTGCAAACATAGAGAAATATAATTTTGGGAATTTATGCTTACTATTTAGAGATGGGCAATTAATCAACATAGAATTTACATAAAAGCCTTTGCATGAAGATCCAGGGTTTGATTACATGACTTAGTTGCTATAAATTTAATCAATATTCCCATCTGTTTTATTCTTTAGCAATTTCCAGTTATTCCTGAACTGGAAGCACCACTTGGGAATATAAAGATTTGGTCTTTAGAATTTACTTACCAAAAAAATAAGAGTTTTTAACTTGATTTAAAGAACAAACTTAAGAGACTTTCCTGGGAATGTAAATAGTTTTGGCATATTTACAGTACAGTGTTTTCAGTTGTGAAGTTGGCTAGTTATGTAGGTGGGAGCCGTAGGAGTTGTGATAGTCAGTATATTAAAAGCATTTTGCAACTCCTTGATTTCCTTCTATATATTTTAACAACTGTAGTAGCAGTGCCTCACATTTCTAGAATGCTCCATTTCTCCACAGTGATTCCCAAAGAACCGATTTTTTTTTCATTAATCTTCGAGCTATATGTGACAGACAATTGAGACAGGATGGAAAGATGATGAAGAAAAAGAGGAGAAACTCTGAAAGATCAACTGGCTTGTTAACATCACACCATCACACACCATCAGGCAGACCCAGCTCAGATCTCGTGTTTCTCTGCATTGTGATATTTGTCCACTTATCTTGCTTCTAAAATTCAAACCTTATTATAGGTATTTCATTTTCTGCATTTTTTCTCTTTCTTTTCAGCAAAGGCTTAATGTGAGTAGGTTTTACTTTAATCTTTAATTAGGGTTGGGAAAATATTAACTGCTACGGGTATAATAATTTCTTTTTTTCCTGAAATGCTATTTCTTTTGTCTTACTGATGTACTTTGATTAGTTGACTGGATGTTGAGTGATGATTAGCTATAGAAATATGAATGTTTCGGTCACAGACGATTTGAGTGACAGCATTGCTTCATTCCTTCATGTGTTTCTGTCTTGTTTCATAAACTAGATAGGGAATGTTTGGAAGGTGTGTGTGGTGTATATGGTAAACCCTCCGTAAACACTTGTTATGTAGCATAGCAAAATGTGCTCTAACACTAGAGGATGTATCTGGCTTTGTGTGTCCTCTCTGCCAATCACTGGCTGTGTAAACTTACGCAGTTGCTTAAGCTTTGTGAGCCTTAGACTGTGTCATAGTCCATTTTGCATTGCTATGAAGGGACACCTGAGGCTGGGTAGTTTATAAAGAAAAGAGGTTTCTGTGGCTCACAACCTTGAAGGCTGTACAAGTAGCATGGTGCCAGCATTCGCTTCTGATAAGGACTTCAGGGAGTTTCCAAGCTCGGTGGAAGGAGAAAGGGGAGCATGTGTGTCACATGGAGAGAGAGGGAGCAAAAGAGGGGGAGAGGTGCCATGAAACA